>CANSZD010000491.1:0-147809 GCA_947648045.1 Beta corolliflora | reverse complement strand
AGCACAACTAGAACGTAAAATCCGACTTCATTTTTTTCCCATTCGGACTTGAGGAATCATTAAGCATGGAAAAATGCCACTTTAGGCGCAAGAATCAATCATAAATATTTTCCGAGATAAGAGTTATGGGCAAAATACTCTTCACGTTCAATGTAGGGCACTACTTGCACGAAAAATCCAACTTCATTTTTTCGGCATTCGACTTGAAGGAGTTGTGGAGCATGGAAAAAAAACCACTTTAGGCACTAGAATCGTTTAGAAATGTTTTTCGGGCTAAGAGTTATGCCGAAAACACTTTTCGGGTTCAATGTAGAGCACAACTAAGACGAAAAATCCTAGTTCATTTTTTTTCCCATTCGGACTTGAGGAATCCGTTGAGCATGGTAAAATGCCACTTTAGGCACAAGAATCAATCGAAATGTTTTCCGAGATAAAAGTTAAGGGAAAAATAATGTTCACGTTCAATGTAGGGCACTACTTGCACGAAAAATCCAACTTCATTTTTTCCACATTATGGCATGACGGAGTATTGGAGCATGAAAAAAAAACCACTTTTGGCACAATAATCATTTTGAAATGTTTTTCAGGACAAGAGTTATGGCAAAAACACTTTTCAGCTTCAATCTAGAGCACAACTAGAACGTAAAATCCGACTTCATTTTTTTCCCATTCGGACTTGAGGAATCATTGAGCATGGAAAAATGCCACTTTAGGTGCAAGAATCAATCGAAATGTTTTTTGAGATAAGAGTTATGGGCAAAATACTCTTTACGTTCAATGTAGGGCACTACTTGCACGAAAAATCCAACTTCATTTTTTCCACATTATGACATGACGGAGTATTGGAGCATGAAAAAAAAAACCACTTTTGGCACAATAATCATTTAGAAATGTTTTTCGGGACAAGAGTTATGGCAAAAACACTTTTCACTTCAATCTAGAGCACAACTAGAACGTAAAATCCGACTTCATTTTTTTCCCATTCGGACTTGAGGAATCTGTTGAGCATGGAAAAATGCCACTTTAGGCGCAAGAATCAATCATAAATGTTTTCCGAGATAAGAGTTATGGGCAAAATACTCTTCACGTTCAATGTAGGGCACTACTTGCACGAAAAATCCAACTTCATTTTTTCCACATTCGACATGACGGAGTTGTGGAGCATGGAAAAAAACCACTTTTGGCACAATAATCATTTTAAAATGTTTTTCGGGCCAAGAGTTATGCCAAAAAACACTTTTCGGCTTCAATCTAGAGCACAACTAGAACGTAAAAATCCGACTTCATTTTTTTCCCATTCCGACTTGAGGAATCAGTTGAGCATGGAAAAATGCCACTTTAGGCGCAAGAATCAATCATAAATGTTTTCCGAGATAAGAGTTATGGGCAAAATACTCTTCACGTTCAATGTAGGGCACTACTTGCAAGAAAAATCCGACTTCATTTTTTCCACATTTTGACTTGACGAAGTTGTGGAGCATGGAAAAAAAACCATTTTAGGCACAAGAATCGTTTAGAAATGTTTTTCGGGCCAAGAGTTATGCCAAAAACACTTTTCAGCTTTAATGTAGAGCACAACTAGTACGAAAAATCCGACTTCATTTTTTTGCCATTCGGACTTGAGGAATCTGTTGAGCATGGAAAAATGCCACTTTAGGCGCAAGAATCAATCATAAATGTTTTCCGAGATAAGAGTTATGGGCAAAATACTCTTCACGTTCAATGTAGGGCACTACTTGCACGAAAAATCCAACTTCATTTTTTCCACATTTCGACTTGACGGAGTTGTGGAGCATGGAAAAAAACCCACTTTAGGCACAAGGATCGTTCCGAAATGTTTTTCGGGCCAAGAGTTATGCCAAAAACACTTATCAGCTTCAATGTAGTGCACAACTAATACGAAAAATCCGACTTCATTTTTTTCTCATTCGGACTTGAGGAATCTGTTAAGCATGGAAAAATGCCACTTTAGGCGCAAGAATCAATCATAAATGTTTTCCGATATAAGAGTTATGGGCAAAATACTCTTCACGTTCAATGTAGGGCACTACTTGCACGAAAAATCCAACTTCATTTTTTCCGCATTCGACTTGAAGGAGTTGTGGAGCATGGAAAAAAAACCACTTTAGGCACTAGAATCGTTTAGAAATGTTTTTCGGGCTAAGAGTTATGCCAAAAACACTTTTCGGGTTCAATGTAGAGCACAACTAGTACGAAAAATCCTAGTTCATTTTTTTCCCATTCGGACTTGAGGAATCACGTTGAGCATGGTAAAATGCCACTTTAGGCACAAGAATCAATCAGAAATGTTTTCCGAGATAAAAGTTAAGGGAAAAATAATGTTCACGTTCAATGTAGGGCACTACTTGCACGAAAAATCCAAATTCATTTTTTCCACATTATGACATGACAGATTATTGGAGCAAGAAAAAAAAACCACTTTTGGCACAATAATCATTTAGAAATGTTTTTCGGGACAAGAGTTATGGCAAAAACACTTTTCGACTTCAATCTAGAGCACAACTAGTACGAAAAATCCGACTTCATTTTTTTCCCATTCGGACTTGAGGAATCATTGAGCATGGAAAAATGCCACTTTAGGCGCAAGAATCAATCATAAATGTTTTTCCGAGATAAGAGTTATGGGCAAAATACTCTTCACGTTCAATGTAGGGCACTACTTGCACGAAAAATCCAACTTCATTTTTTCCGCATTCTGACTTGACGGAGTTGTGGAGCATGGAAAAAAACCACTTTAGGCACTAGAATCGTTTAGAAATGTTTTTCGGGCTAAGAGTTATGCCAGAAACACTTTTCAGGTTCAATGTAGAGCACAACTAGTACGAAAAATCCTAGTTCATTTTTTTTCCCATTCGGACTTGAGGAATCCGTTGAGCATGGTAAAATGCCACTTTAGGCACAAGAATCAATCATAAATGTTTTCCGAGATAAGAGTTAAGGGAAAAATACTCTTCACGTTCAATGTAGGGCACTACTTGCACGAAAAATCCAAATTCATTTTTTTCCACATTATGACATGACGGAGTATTGGAGCATGAAAAAAAAACCACTTTTGGCACAATAATCATTTAGAAATGTTTTTCGGGACAAGAGTTATGGCAAAAACACTTTTCAGCTTCAATCAAGAGCACAACTAGAACGTAAAATCCGACTTCATTTTTTTCCCATTCGGACTTGAGGAATCTGTTGAGCATGGTAAAATGCCACTTTAGGCACAAGAATCAATCAGAATTGTTTTCCGAGATAAAAGTTATGGGAAAAATAATGTTCACGTTCAATGTAGGGCACTACTTGCACGAAAAATCCAACTTCATTTTTTCCACATTATGACATGACGGAGTATTGGAGCATGAAAAAAAAACCACTTTTGGCACAATAATCATTTAGAAATGTTTTTCGGGACAAGAGTTATGGCAAAAACACTTTTCAACTTCAATCTAGAGCACAACTAGAACGTAAAATCCGACTTCATTTTTTTCCCATTCGGACTTGAGGAATCATTGAGCATGGAAAAATGCCACTTTAGGTGCAAGAATCAACCGTAAATGTTTTTTGAGATAAGAGTTATGGGCAAAATACTCTTCACGTTCAATGTAGGGCACTACTTGCACGAAAAATCCAACTTTATTTTTTCCACATTATGACTTGACGAAGCTGTGGAGCATGAAAAAAACCCACTTTAGGCACAAGGATCGTTCAGAAATGTTTTTCAGGCCAAGAGTTATGCCAAAAACACTTTTCAGCTTTAATGTAGTGCACAACTAGTACGAAAAATCCGACTTCATTTTTTTCCCATTCGGACTTGAGGAATCTTTTAAGCATGGAAAAATGCCACTTTAGGCGCAAGAATCAATCATAAATGTTTTCCGAGATAAGAGTTATGGGCAAAATACTCTTCACGTTCAATGTAGGGCACTACTTGCACGAAAAATCCAACTTCATTTTTTCGGCATTCTGACTTGAAGGAGTTGTGGAGCATGGAAAAAAACCACTTTAGGCACTAGAATCGTTTAGAAATGTTTTTCGGGCTAAGAGTTATGCCAGAAACACTTTTCAGGTTCAATGTAGAGCACAACTAGTACGAAAAATCCTAGTTCATTTTTTTCCCATTCGGAGTTGAGGAATCTGTTGAGCATGGTAAAATGCCACTTTAGGCACAAGAATCAATCAGAAATGTTTTCCGAGATAAAAGTTAAGGGAAAAATAATGTTCACGTTCAATGTAGGGCACTACTTGCACGTAAAAATCCAACTTCATTTTTTCCACATTATGACATGACGGAGTATTGGAGCATGAAAAAAAACCACTTTTGGCACAATAATCATTTAGAAATGTTTTTCGGGACAAGAGTTATGGCAAAAACACTTTTCGACTTCAATGTAGAGCACAACTAGTACGTAAAATCCGACTTCATTTTTTTTCCCATTCGGACTTGAGGAATCATGTTGAGCATGGAAAAATGCCACTTTAGGCGCAAGAATCAAACAGAAATGGTTTTTTGAGATAAGAGTTATGGGCAAAATACTCTTCACGTTCAATGTAGGGCAGTACTTGCACGAAAAATCCAACTTCATTTTTTCCACATTATGACTTGACGAAGCTGTGGAGCATGAAAAAAACCCACTTTAGGCACAAGGATCGTTTAGAAATGTTTTTCGGGCCAAGAGTTATGCCAAAAACACTTTTCGGCTTTAATGTAGTGCACAACTAGTACGAAAAACCCGACTTCATTTTTTTTCCCATTCGGACTTGAGGAATCTTTTAAGCATGGAAAAATGCCACTTTAGGCGCAAGAATCAATCATAAATGTTTTCCGAGATAAGAGTTATGGGCAAAATACTCTTCACGTTCAATGTAGGGCACTACTTGCACGAAAAATCCAACTTCATTTTTTCCACATTATGACATGACGGAGTATTGGAGCATGAAAAAAAAACCACTTTTGGCACAATAATCATTTAGAAATGTTTTTCGGGACAAGAGTTATGCCAAAAACACTTTTCAGCTTCAATGTAGAGCACAACTAGAACGTAAAAATCCGACTTCATTTTTTTTCCCATTCGGACTTGAGGAATCTGTTGAGCATGGAAAAATGCCACTTTAGGCGCAAGAATCAATCAGAAATGTTTTTTTGAGATAACCGTTATGGGCAAAATACTCTTCACGTTCAATGTAGGGCAGTACTTGCACGAAAAATCCAACTTCATTTTTTCCACATTATGACATGACGGAGTATTGGAGCATGAAAAAAAAACCACTTTTGGCACAATAATCATTTAGAAATGTTTTTCGGGACAAGAGTTATGGCAAAAACACTTTTCAGCTTCAATCTAGAGCACAACTAGAACGTAAAAATCCGACTTCATTTTTTTCCCATTCGGACTTGAGGAATCATTGAGCATGGAAAAATGCCACTTTAGGCGCAAGAATCAATCATAAATGTTTTCCGAGATAAAAGTTATGGGCAAAATACTCTTCACGTTCAATGTAGGGCACTACTTGCACGAAAAATCCAACTTCATTTTTTCGGCATTCTGACTTGAAGGAGTTGTGGAGCATGGAAAAAAACCACTTTAGGCACTAGAATCGTTTAGAAATGTTTTTCGGGCTAAGAGTTATGCCGAAAACACTTTTCAGTTCAATGTAGAGCACAACTAGTACGAAAAATCCTAGTTCATTTTTTTTCCCATTCGGACTTGAGGAATTTGTTGAGCATGGTAAAATGCCACTTTAGGCACAAGAATCAATCAGAAATGTTTTCCGAGATAAAAGTTAAGGGAAAAATAATGTTCACGTTCAATGTAGGGCACTACTTGCACGAAAAATCCAACTTCATTTTTTCCACATTATGACATGACGGAGTATTGGAGCATGAAAAAAAAAACCACTTTTGGCACAATAATCATTTAGAAATGTTTTTCGGGACAAGAGTTATGGCAAAAACACTTTTCAGCTTCAATTTAGAGCACAACTAGTACGTAAAATCCGACTTCATTTTTTTCCCATTCGGACTTGAGGAATCTGTTGAGCATGGAAAAATGCCACTTTAGGGGCAAGAATCAATCAGAAATGTTTTTTGAGATAAGAGTTATGGGCAAAATACTCTTCACGTTCAATGTAGGGCACTACTTGCACGAAAAATCCAACTTCATTTTTTCCACATTATGACTTGACGAAGCTGTGGAGCATGGAAAAAAACCCACTTTAGGCACAAGAATCGTTTAGAAATGTTTTTCGGGCCAAGAGTTATGCCAAAAACACTTTTCAGCTTTAATGTAGAGCACAACTAGTACGAAAAATCCGACTTCATTTTTTTCCCATTCGGACTTGAGGAATTTGTTAAGCATGGAAAAATGCCACTTTAGGCGCAAGAATCAATCATAAATGTTTTCCGAGATAAGAGTTATGGGCAAAATACTCTTCACGTTCAATGTAGGGCACTACTTGCACGAAAAATCCAACTTCATTTTTTCCACATTCTGACATGACGGAGTTGTGGAGCATGGAAAAAAACCACTTTTGGCACAATAATCATTTTGAAATGTTTTTCGGGACAAGAGTTAATACAATCTAGAGCACAACTAGAACGTAAAATCCGACTTCATTTTTTTCCCATTCCGACTTGAGGAATCTGTTGTGCATGGAAAAATGCCACTTTAGGCGCAAGAATCAAACAGAAATGTTTTCCGAGATAAGAGTTATGGGCAAAATACTCTTCACGTTGAATGTAGGGCACTACTTGCAAGAAAAATCCGACTTCATTTTTTCCACATTTTGACTTGACGAAACTGTGGAGCATGGAAAACAACCATTTTAGGCACAAGAATTGTTTAGAAATGTTTTTTGGGCCTAGAGTTATGCTAAAAACACTTTTCAGCTTTAATGTTGAGCACAACTAGTACGAAAAATCCGACTTCATTTCTTTGCCATTCGGACTTGAGGAATCTGTTGAGCATGGAAAAATGCCACGTTATGCGCAAGAATCAATCATAAATGTTTTCCGAGATAAGAGTTATGGGCAAAATACTCTTCACGTTCAATGTAGGGCACTACTTGCACGAAAAATCCAACTTCATTTTTTCGGCATTCTGACTTGAAGGAGTTGTGGAGCATGGAAAAAACCCACTTTAGGCACAAGGATCGTTCCGAAATGTTTTTCGGGCCAAGAGTTATGCCAAAAACACTTTTCAGCTTCAATGTAGTGCACAACTAATACGAAAAATCCGACTTCATTTTTTTCTCATTCGGACTTGAGGAATTTGTTAAGCATGGAAAAATGCCACTTTAGGCGCAAGAATCAATCATAAATGTTTTCCGAGATAAGAGTTATGGGCAAAATACTCTTCACGTTCAATGTAGGGCACTACTTGCACGAAAAATCCAACTTCATTTTTTCGGCATTCTGACTTGAAGGAGTTGTGGAGCATGGAAAAAAACCACTTTAGGCACTAGAATCGTTTAGAAATGTTTTTCGGGCTAAGAGTTATGCCAAAAACACTTTTCAGGTTCAATGTAGAGCACAACTAGTACGAAAAATCCTAGTTCATTTTTTTCCCATTCGGACTTGAGGAATCTGTTGACCATGGTAAAATGCCACTTTAGGCACAAGAATCAATCAGAAATGTTTTCCGAGATAAAAGTTAAGGGAAAAATAATGTTCACGTTCAATGTAGGGCACTACTTGCACGAAAAATCCAAATTCATTTTTTCCACATTATGACATGACGGAGTATTGGAGCATGAAAAAAAACCACTTTTGGCACAATAATCATTTAGAAATGTTTTTCGGGACAAGAGTTATGGCAAAAACACTTTTCAGCTTCAATCTAGAGCACAACTAGTACGAAAAATCCAACTTCATTTTTTTCCCATTCGGACTTGAGGAATCTGTTAAGCATGGAAAAATGCCACTTTAGGCGCAAGAATCAATCATAAATGTTTTTCCGAGATAAGAGTTATGGGCAAAATACTCTTCACGTTCAATGTAGGGCACTACTTGCACGAAAAATCCAACTTCATTTTTTCCGCATTCTGACTTGACGGAGTTGTGGAGCATGGAAAAAAACCACTTTAGGCACTAGAATCGTTTAGAAATGTTTTTCGGGCTAAGAGTTATGCCAGAAACACTTTTCAAGTTCAATGTAGAGCACAACTAGTACGAAAAATCCTAGTTCATTTTTTTCCCATTCGGACTTGAGGAATCTGTTGAGCATGGTCAAATGCCACTTTAGGCACAAGAATCAATCATAAATGATTTCCGAGATAAGAGTTAAGGGAAAAATACTGTTCACGTTCAATGTAGGGCACTACTTGCACGAAAAATCCAAATTCATTTTTTCCACATTATGACATGACGGAGTATTGGAGCATGAAAAAAAAACCACTTTTGGCACAATAATCATTTAGAAATGTTTTTCGGGACAAGAGTTATGGCAAAAACACTTTTCAGCTTCAATCAAGAGCACAACTAGAACGTAAAATCCGACTTCATTTTTTTCCCATTCGGACTTGAGGAATCTGTTGAGCATGGTAAAATGCCACTTTAGGCACAAGAATCAATCGAAATGTTTTTCGAGATAAAAGTTATGGGAAAAATACTGTTCACGTTCAATGTAGGGCACTACTTGCACGAAAAATCCAACTTCATTTTTTCCACATTATGACATGACGGAGTATTGGAGCATGAAAAAAAAACCACTTTTGGCACAATAATCATTTAGAAATGTTTTTCGGGACAAGAGTTATGGCAAAAACACTTTTCAGCTTCAATCTAGAGCACAACTAGAACGTAAAATCCGACTTCATTTTTTTCCCATTCGGACTTGAGGAATCTGTTGAGCATGGAAAAATGCCACTTTAGGCGCAAGAATCAATCATAAATGTTTTTTGAGATAAGAGTTATGGGCAAAATACTCTTCACGTTCAATGTAGGGCAGTACTTGCACGAAAAATCCAACTTCATTTTTTCGGCATTCTTACTTGAAGGAGTTGTGGAGCATGGAAAAAAACCACTTTAGGCACTAGAATCGTTTAGAAATGTTTTTCGGGCTAAGAGTTATGCCAGAAACACTTTTCAGGTTCAATGTAGAGCACAACTAGTACGAAAAATCCTAGTTCATTTTTTTTCCCATTCGGAGTTGAGGAATCATTGAGCATGGTAAAATGCCACTTTAGGCACAAGAATCAATCAGAAATGTTTTCCGAGATAAAAGTTAAGGGAAAAATAATGTTGACGTTCAATGTAGGGCACTACTTGCACGAAAAATCCAACTTCATTTTTTCCACATTATGACATGACAGAGTATTGGAGCATGAAAAAAAACCACTTTTGGCACAATAATCATTTAGAAATGTTTTTCGGGACAAGAGTTATGGCAAAAACACTTTTCAGCTTCAATCTAGAGCACAACTAGAACGTAAAATCCGACTTCATTTTTTTCCCATTCGGACTTGAGGAATCTGTTGAGCATGGAAAAATGCCACTTTAGGTGCAAGAATCAACCAGAAATGTTTTTTTGAGATAAGAGTTATGGGCAAAATACTCTTCACGTTCAATGTAGGGCAGTACTTGCACGAAAAATCCAACTTCATTTTTTCCACATTATGACTTGACGAAGCTATGGAGCATGAAAAAAACCCACTTTAGGCACAAGGATAGTTCAGAAATGTTTTTCAGGCCAAGAGTTATGCCAAAAACACTTTTCAGCTTTAATGTAGTGCACAACTAGTACGAAAAATCCGACTTTATTTTTTTCCCATTCGGACTTGAGGAATCTTTTAAGCATGGAAAAATGCCACTTTAGGCGCAAGAATCAATCATAAATGTTTTCCGAGATAAGAGTTATGGGCAAAATACTCTTCACGTTCAATGTAGGGCACTACTTGCACGAAAAATCCAACTTCATTTTTTCGGCATTCTGACTTGTAGGAGTTGTGGAGCATGGAAAAAAACCACTTTAGGCACTAGAATCGTTTAGAAATGTTTTTCGGGCTAAGAGTTATGCCAGAAACACTTTTCAGGTTCAATGTAGAGCACAACTAGTACGAAAAATCCTAGTTCATTTTTTTCCCATTCGGAGTTGAGGAATCTGTTGAGCATGGTAAAATGCCACTTTAGGCACAAGAATCAATCAGAAATGTTTTCCGAGATAAGAGTTAAGGGAAAAATAATGTTCACGTTCAATGTAGGGCACTACTTGCACGAAAATTCCAACTTCATTTTTTCCACATTATGACATGACGGAGTTATGGAGCATGAAAAAAAACCACTTTTGGAACAATAATCATTTAGAAATGTTTTTCGGGACAAGAGTTATGCCAAAAACACTTTTCAGCTTCAATGTAGAGCACAATTAGTATGAAAAATCCGACTTCATTTTTTTCCCATTCGGACTTGAGGAATCTGTTCAGCATGGTAAAATGCCACTTTAGGCGCAAGAATCAATCGTAAATGTTTTCCGAGATAAGAGTTATGGGCAAAAAACTCTTCACGTTCAATGTAGGGTACTACTTGCATGAAAAATCCAACTTCATTTTTTCCACATTCTGACATGAAGGAGTTGTGGAGAATGGAAAAAAACCACTTTTGGCACAATAATCATTTAGAAATGTTTTTCGGGACAAGAGTTATGGCAAAAACACTTTTCAGCTTCAATCTAGAGCACAACTAGAACGTAAAATCCGACTTCATTTTTTTCCCATTCCGACTTGAGGAATCTGTTGTGCATGGAAAAATGCCACTTTAGGCGCAAGAATCAAACAGAAATGTTTTCCGAGATAAGAGTTATGGGCAAAATACTCTTCACGTTGAATGTAGGGCACTACTTGCAAGAAAAATCCAACTTCATTTTTTCCACATTTTGACTTGACGAAACTGTGGAGCATGGACAAAAACCACTTTAGGCACAAGAATCGTTTAGAAATGTTTTTTGGGCCAAGAGTTATGCTAAAAACACTTTTCAGCTTTAATGTTGAGCACAACAACTTGTACGAAAAATCCGACTTCATTTCTTTGCCATTCGGACTTGAGGAATCTGTTGAGCGTGGAAAAATGCCACTTTAGGCGCAAGAATCAATCAGAAATGTGTTCCGAGATAAGAGTTAGGGGAAAAATACTTTTCACGTTCAATGTAGGGCACTACTTGCACGAAAAATCCAACTTCATTTTTTCCACATTATGACTTGACGAAGCTGTGGAGCATGGAAAAAACCCACTTTAGGCACAAGGATCGTTTAGAAATGTTTTTCGGGCCAAGAGTTATGCCAAAAACACTTTTCAGCTTCAATTTAGTGCACAACTAGTACGAAAAATCCGACTTCATTTTTTTCCCATTCGGACTTGAGGAATCTGTTAAGCATGGAAAAATGCCACTTTAGGCGCAAGAATCAATCATAAATGTTTTCCGAGATAAGAGTTATGGGCAAAATACTCTTCACGTTCAATGTAGGGCACTACTTGCACGAAAAATCCAACTTCATTTTTTCCACATTCTGACTTGACGGAGTTGTGGAGCATGGAAAAAAACCACTTTAGGCACTAGAATCGTTTAGAAATGTTTTTCGGGCTAAGAGTTATGCCAGAAACACTTTTCAGGTTCAATGTAGAGCACAACTAGTACGAAAAATCCTAGTTCATTTTTTTCCCATTCGGACTTGAGGAATCTGTTGAGCATGGTAAAATGCCACTTTAGGCACAAGAATCAATCAGAAATGTTTTCCGAGATAAGAGTTAAGGGAAAAATAATGTTCACGTTCAATGTAGGGCACTACTTGCACGAAAAATCCAACTTCATTTTTTCCACATTATGACATGACGGAGTTATGGAGCATGAAAAAAAACCACTTTTGGAACAATAATCATTTAGAAATGTTTTTCGGGGCAAGAGTTATGCCAAAAACACTTTTCAGCTTCAATATAGAGCACAATTAGTATGAAAAATCCGACTTCATTTTTTTCCCATTCGGACTTGAGGAATCTGTTCAGCATGGTAAAATGTCACTTTAGGCGCAAGAATCAATCAGAAATATTTTCCGAGATAAGAGTTATGGGTAAAATACTCTTCACGCTCAATGTAGGGCACTACTTGCACAAAAAATCCAACTTCATTTTTTCCACATTCTTACATGACGGAGTTGTGGAGAACGGAAAAAACCACTTTTGGCACAATAATCGTTTAGAAATGTTTTTCGGGACAAGAGTTATGGCAAAAACACTTTTCAGCTTCAATCTAGAGCACAACTAGTACGTAAAATCCGACTTCATTTTTTTCCCATTCGGACTTGAGGAATCTGTTGAGCATGGAAAAATGCCACTTTAGGTGCAAGAATCAATCAGAAATGTTTTTTTGAGATAAGAGTTATGGGCAAAATACTCTTCACGTTCAATGTAGGGCAGTACTTGCACGAAAAATCCAACTTCATTTTTTCCACATTATGACTTGACGAAGCTGTGGAGCATGAAAAAAACCCACTTTAGGCACAAGGATCGTTCATAAATGTTTTTCAGGCCAAGAGTTATGCCAAAAACACTTTTCAGCTTTAATGTAGTGCACAACTAGTACGAAAAATCCGACTTTATTTTTTTCCCATTCGGACTTGAGGAATCTTTTAAGCATGGAAAAATGCCACTTTAGGCGCAAGAATCAATCATAAATATTTTCCGAGATAAGAGTTATGGGCAAAATACTCTTCACGTTCAATGTAGGGCACTACTTGCACGAAAAATCCAACTTCATTTTTTCCACATTCTGACATGACGGAGTTGTGGAGCATGGAAAAAAACCACTTTTGGCACAATAATCATTTTGAAATGTTTTTCGGGACAAGAGTTAATACAAAAACACTTTTCAGCTTCAATCTAGAGCACAACTAGAACGTAAAATCCGACTTCATTTTTTTCCCATTCGGACTTGAGGAATCTGTTGAGCATGGAAAAATGCCACTTTAGGTGCAAGAATCAATCAGAAATGTTTTTTTGAGATAAGAGTTATGGGCAAAATACTCTTCACGTTCAATGTAGGGCACTACTTGTACCAAAAATCCAACTTAATTTTTTCCACATTATGACATGACGGAGTTGTGGAGCATGAAAAAAAACCACTTTTGGCACAATAATCATTTAGAAATGTTTTTCGGGACAAGAGTTATGCCAAAAACTCTTTTCAGCTTCAATGTAGAGCACAATTAGTATGAAAAATCCGACTTCATTTTTTTCCCATTCGGACTTGAGGAATCTGTTGAGCATGGAAAAATGCCACTTTAGGCGCAAGAATCAATCATAAATGTTTTCCGAGATAAGAGTTATGGGCAAAATACTCTTCACGTTCAATGTAGGGCACTACTTGCACGAAAAATCCAACTTCATTTTTTCCACATTCTGACATGACGGAGTTGTGGAGCATGGAAAAAAACCACTTTTGGCACAATAATCATTTAGAAATGTTTTTCGGGACAAGAGTTATGGCAAAAACACTTTTCAGCTTCAATCTAGAGCACAACTAGAACGTAAAATCCGACTTCATTTTTTTCCCATTCCGACTTGAGGAATCTGTTGTGCATGGAAAAATGCCACTTTAGGCGCAAGAATCAAACAGAAATGTTTTCCGAGATAAGAGTTATGGGCAAAATACTCTTCACGTTGAATGTAGGGCACTACTTGCAAGAAAAATCCAACTTCATTTTTTCCACATTTTGACTTGACGAAACTGTGGAGCATGGACAAAAACCACTTTAGGCACAAGAATCGTTTAGAAATGTTTTTTGGGCCAAGAGTTATGCTAAAAACACTTTTCGACTTTAATGTTGAGCACAACTAGTACGAAAAATCCGACTTCATTTTTTTGCCATTCGGACTTGAGGAATCATGTTGAGCATGGAAAAATGCCACTTTAGGCGCAAGAATCAATCGTAAATGTGTTCCGAGATAAGAGTTAGGGGAAAAATACTTTTCACGTTCAATGTAGGGCACTACTTGCACGAAAAATCCAACTTCATTTTTTCCACATTATGACTTGACGAAGCTGTGGAGCATGGAAAAAACCCACTTTAGGCACAAGGATCGTTCAGAAATGTTTTTCGGGCCAAGAGTTATGCCAAAAACACTTTTCAGCTTCAATGTAGTGCACAACTAGTACGAAAAATCCGACTTCATTTTTTTCCCATTCGGACTTGAGGAATCAGATAAGCATGGAAAAATGCCACTTTAAGCGCAAGAATCAATCATAAATGTTTTCCGAGATAAGAGTTATGGGCAAAATACTCTTCACGTTCAATGTAGGGCACTACTTGCACGAAAAATCCAACTTCATTTTTTCCGCATTCTGACTTGACGGAGTTGTGGAGCATGGAAAAAAACCACTTTAGGCACTAGAATCGTTTAGAAATGTTTTTCGGGCTAAGAGTTATGCCAGAAACACTTTTCAGGTTCAATGTAGAGCACAACTAGTACGAAAAATCCTAGTTCATTTTTTTCCCATTCGGACTTGAGGAATCTGTTGAGCATGGTAAAATGCCACTTTAGGCACAAGAATCAATCAGAAATGTTTTCCGAGATAAGAGTTAAGGGAAAAATAATGTTCACGTTCAATGTAGGGCACTACTTGCACGAAAAATCCAACTTCATTTTTTCCACATTATGACATGACGGAGTTGTGGAGCATGAAAAAAAACCCACTTTTGGTACAATAATCATTTAGAAATGTTTTTCGGGACAAGAGTTATGCCAAAAACACTTTTCAGCTTCAATGTAGAGCACAACTAGTACGAAAAATCCGACTTCATTTTTTTCCCATTCGGACTTGAGGAATCTGTTGAGCATGGAAAAATGCCACTTTAGGCGCAAGAATCAATCATAAATATTTTCCGAGATAAGAGTTATGGGCAAAATACTCTTCACGTTCAATGTAGGGCACTACATGCACAAAAAATCCAACTTCATTTTTTCCACATTCTTAAATGACGGAGTTGTGGAGAATGGAAAAAAACCACTTTAGGCACAATAATCGTTTAGAAATGTTTTTCGGACAAGAGTTATGCCAAAAACACTTTTCGGCTTCAATGTAGAGCACAACTAGAACGTAAAATCCGACTTCATTTTTTTCCCATTCGGACTTGAGGAATCTATTGAGCATGGAAAAATGCCACTTTAGGCGCAAGAATCAATCAGAAATGTTTTCCGAGATAAGAGTTATGGGCAAAATACTCTTCACGTTCAATGTAGGGCACTACTTGCAAGAAAAATCCAACTTCATTTTTTCCACATTTTGACTTGACGAAACTGTGGAGCATGGACAAAAACTACTTTAGGCACAAGAATCGTTTAGAAATGTTTTTTGGGCCAAGAGTTATGCCAAAAACACTTTTCAGCTTTAATGTTGAGCACAACAACTAGTACGAAAAATCCGACTTCATTTTTTTGCCATTCGGACTTGAGGAATCCGTTGAGCATGGAAAAATGCCACTTTAGGCGCAAGAATCAATCGTAAATGTGTTCCGAGATAAGAGTTAGGGGAAAAATACTTTTCACGTTCAATGTAGGGCACTACTTGCACCAAAAATCCAACTTCATTTTTTCAACATTATGACTTGACGAAGCTGTGAGCATGGAAAAAACCCACTTTAGGCACAAGGATCGTTTAGAAATGTTTTTCGGGCCAAGAGTTATGCCAAAAACACTTTTCAGCTTCAATGGAGAGCACAACTAGTACGAAAAATCCTAGTTCATTTTTGTCCCATTCGGACTTGAGGAATCATGTTGAGCATGGTAAAATGCCACTTTAGGCACAAGAATCAATCAGAAATGTTTTCCGAGATATGAGTTAAGGGAAAAATAATGATCACGTTCAATGTAGGGCACTACTTGCACGAAAAATCCAACTTCATTTTTTCCACATTCTGACATGACGGAGTTGTGGAGAATGGAAAAAAACCACTTTTGGCACAATAATCATTTAGAAATGTTTTTCGGGACAAGAGTTATGGCAAAAACACTTTTCAGCTTCAATCTAGAGCACAACTAGAACGTAAAATCCGACTTCATTTTTTTCCCATTCGGACTTGAGGAATCTGTTGAGCATGGAAAAATGCCACTTTAGGCGCAAGAATCAAACAGAAATGTTTTCCGAGATAAGAGTTATGGGCAAAATATTCTTCACGTTGAATGTAGGGCACTACTTGCAAGAAAAATCCAACTTCATTTTTTCCACATTTTGACTTGACGAAACTGTGGAGCATGGACAAAAACCACTTTAGGCACAAGAATCGTTTAGAAATGTTTTTTGGGCCAAGAGTTACGCTAAAAACACTTTTCAGCTTTAATGTTGAGCACAACAACTACTACGAAAAATCCGACTTCATTTCTTTGCCATTCGGACATGAGGAATCTGTTGAGCATGGAAAAATGCCACTTTAGGCGCAAGAATCAATCAGAAATGTGTTCCGAGATAAGAGTTATGGGAAAAATACTCTTCACACGTTCAATGTAGGGCACTACTTGCACGAAAAATCCAACTTCATTTTTTCCACATTATGACTTGACGAAGTTGTGGAGCATGGAAAAAAACCCACTTTAGGCACAAGGATCGTTTAGAAATGTTTTTCGGGCCAAGAGTTATGCCAAAAACACTTTTCGACTTCAATGTAGTGCACAACTAGTACGAAAAATCCGACTTCATTTTTTTCCCATTCGGACTTGAGGAATCGATAAGCATGGAAAAATGCCACTTTAGGCGCAAGAATCAATCATAAATGTTTTCCGAGATAAGAGTTATGGGCAAAATACTCTTCACGTTCAATGTAGGGCACTACTTGCACGAAAAATCCAACTTCATTTTTTCCGCATTCTGACTTGACGGAATTGTGGAGCATGGAAAAAAAACCACTTTAGGCACTAGAATCGTTTAGAAATGTTTTTCGGGCTAAGAGTTATGCCAAAAACACTTTTCGGGTTCAATGTAGAGCACAACTAGTACGAAAAATCCTAGTTCATTTTTTTCCCATTCGGACTTGAGGAATCATTGACCATGGTAAAATGGCACTTTAGGCACAAGAATCAATCAGAAATGTTTTCCGCGATAAGAGTTAACGGAAAAATACTGTTCACGTTCAATGTAGGGCACTACTTGTACGAAAAATCCAACTTCATTTTTTCCACATTATGACATGACGGAGTTGCGGAGCATGAAAAAAAACCACTTTTGGAACAATAATCATTTAGAAATGTTTTTCGGGACAAGAGATATGCCAAAAACACTTTTCAGCTTCAATGTAGAGCACAATTAGTATGAAAAATCCGACTTCATTTTTTTCCCATTCGGACTTGAGGAATCTGTTGAGCATGGTAAAATGCCACTTTAGGCGCAAGAATCAATCATAAATATTTTCCGAGATAAGAGTTATGGGCAAAATACTCTTCACGTTCAATGTAGGGCACTACTTGCACGAAAAATCCAACTTCATTTTTTCCACATTATGACTTGACGAAGTCGTGGAGCATGGAAAAAAAACCACTTTAGGCACAAGGATCGTTTAGAAATGTTTTTCGGGCCAAGAGTTATGCCAAAAACACTTTTCACCTTCAATGTAGAGCACAACTAGTAACGAAAAATCCGACTTCATTTTTTTTCCCATTCGGACTTGAGGAATCCGTTAAACATGGAAAAATGCCACTTTAGGCGCAAGAATCAATCATAAATGTTTTCCGAGATAAGAGTTATGGGCAAAATACTCTTCACGTTCAATGTAGGGCACTACTTGCACGAAAAATCCAACTTCATTTTTTCGACATTCTGCCTTGAAGGAGTTGTGGAGCATGGAAAAAAACCACTTTAGCCACTCGAATCGTTTAGAAATGTTTTTCGGGCTAAGAGTTATGCCAGAAACACTTTTCAGGTTCAATGTAGAGCACAACTAGTACGAAGAATCCTAGTTCATTTTTGTCCCATTCGGACTTGATGAATCTGTTGAGCATGGTAAAATGCCACTTTAGGCACAAGAATCAATCAGAAATGTTTTCCGAGATAAGAGTTAATGGAAAAATAATGTTCACGTTCAATGTAGGGCACTACTTGCACGAAAATTCCAACTTCATTTTTTCCACATTATGACATGACGGAATATTGGAGCATGAAAAAAAAACCACTTTAGGCACAATAATCATTTAGAAATGTTTTTCGGGACAAGAGTTATGGCAAAAACACTTTTCAGCTTCAATGTAGAGCACAACTAGAACGTAAAATCCGACTTCATTTTTTTCCCATTCGGACTTGAAGAATCTGTTGAGCATGGAAAAAAGCCACTTTAGGCGCAAGAATCAAATCGTAAATGTTTTTTGAGATAAGAGTAATGGGCAAAATACTCTTCACGTTCTATGTAGGGCAGTACTTGCACGAAAAATCCAACTTCATTTTTTCAACATTATGACTTGACGAAGCTGTGGAGCATGGAAAAAACCCACTTTAGGCACAAGGATCGTTCAGAAATGTTTTTCGGCCCAAGAGTTATGCCAAAAACACTTTTCAGCTTCAATGTAGTGCACAACTAGTACGAAAAATCCGACTTCATTTTTTTCCCATTCGGACTTGAGGAATCTGTTAAGCATGAAAAAATGCCACTTTTGGCGCAAGAATCAATCATAAATGTTTTCCGAGATAAGAGTTATGGGCAAAATACTTTTCACGTTCAATGTAGGGCACTACTTGCACGAAAAATCCAACTTCATTTTTTCCGCATTCTGACTTGACGGAGTTGTGGAGCATGGAAAAAACCACTTTAGGCACTAGAATCGTTAAGAAATGTTTTTCGGGTTAAGTGTATGCCAGAAACACTTTTCAGGTTCAATGTAGAGCACAACTAGTAAGAAAAATCCAAGTTCACTTTTTTCCCATTCGGACTTGAGGAATCTGTTGAGCATGGTAAAATGCCACTTTAGGCACAAGAATCAATCAGAAATGTTTTCCGAGATAAGAGTTAAGGGAAAAATAATGTTCACGTTCAATGTAGGGCAATACTTTCACGAAAAATCCAACTTCATTTTTTCCACATTATGACATGACGGAGTATTGGAGCATGAAAAAAAACCACTTTTGGCAGAATAATCATTTAGAAATGTTTTTCGGGCCAAGAGTTATGCCAAAAACACTTTTCAGCTTCAATCTAGAGCACAACTAGAACGTAAAATCCGACTTCATTTTTTTCCCATTCGGACTTGAGGAATCTGTTGAGCATGGAAAAATGCCACTTTAGGCGCAAGAATCAATCATAAATGTTTTCCGAGATAAGAGTTATGGGCAAAATACTCTTCACGTTCAATGTAGGGCACTACTTGCACGAAAAATCCAACTTCATTTTTTCCGCATTCTGACTTGACGGAGTTGTGGAGCATGGAAAAAAACCACTTTAGGCACTAGAATCGTTTAGAAATGTTTTTCGGGCTAAGAGTTATGCCAGAAACACTTTTCAGGTTCAATGTAGAGCACAACTAGTAAGAAAAATCCAAGTTCACTTTTTTCCCATTCGGACTTGAGGAATCTGTTGAGCATGGTAAAATGCCACTTTAGGCACAAGAATCAATCAGAAATGTTTTCCGAGATAAGAGTTAAGGGAAAAATAATGTTCACGTTCAATGTAGGGCAATACATTCACGAAAAATCCAACTTCATTTTTTCCACATTATGACATGACGGAGTATTGGAGCATGAAAAAAAACCACTTTTGGCAGAATAATCATTTAGAAATGTTTTTCGGGCCAAGAGTTATGCCAAAAACACTTTTCAGCTTCAATCTAGAGCACAACTAGAACGTAAAATCCGACTTCATTTTTTTCCCATTCGGACTTGAGGAATCTGTTGAGCATGGAAAAATGCCACTTTAGGCGCAAGAATCAATCAGAAATGTTTTCCGAGATAAGAGTTATGGGCAAAATACTCTTCACGTTCAGTGTAGGGCACTACTTGCACGAAAAATCCAACTTCATTTTTTCCACATTTTGACTTGACGAAGCTGTGGAGCATGGAAAAAATCCACTTTAGGCACAAGAATCGTTTAGAAATGTTTTTTAGGCCAAGAGTTATGCGAAAAACACTTTTCAGCTTTAATGTATAGCACAACTAGTACAAAAAATCCGACTTCATTTATTTGCCATTCGGACTTGAGGAATCTGTTGAGCATGGAAAAATGCCACTTTAGGCGCAAGAATCAATCAGAAATGTGTTCCGAGATAAGAGTTAGGGGAAAAATTCTTTTCACGTTCAATGTAGGGCACTACTTGCTAGGGGTGTTCATTTCGGATATCCGATCCGATCCGATCCGAAATTTTAGATATCCCCTACTACTTACACGAAAAATCCAACTTCATTTTCTCCACATTATAACTTGACAAAGCTGTGGAGCATGGAAAAAACCCACTTTAGGCACAAGGATCGTTCAGAAATGTTTTTCGGGCCAAGAGTTATGCCAAAAACACTTTTCAGCTTCAATGTAGTGCACAACTAGTACGAAAAATCCGACTTCATTTTTTTCCCATTCGGACTTCGAGGAATCCGTTAAGCATGGAAAAATGCCACTTTAGGCGCAAGAATCAATCATAAATGTTTTCCGAGATAAGAGTTATGGGCAAAATACTCTTCACGTTCAATGTAGGGCACTACTTGCACGAAAAATCCAACTTCATTTTTTCCGCATTCTGACTTGACGGAGTTGTGGAGCATGGAAAAAAACCACTTTAGGCACTAGAATCGTTTAGAAATGTTTTTCGGGCTAAGAGTTATGCCAGAAACACTTTTCAAGTTCAATGTAGAGCACAACTAGTACGAAAAATCCTAGTTAATTTTTTTCCCATTCGGACTTGAGGAATCTGTTGAGCATGGTAAAATGCCACTTTAGGCACAAGAATCAATCAGAAATGTTTTCCGAGATAAGAGTTAAGGGAAAAATACTGTTCACGTTCAATGTAGGGCACTACTTGCACGAAAAATCCAACTTCATTTTTTCCACATTATGACATGACGGAGTATTGGAGCATGAAAAAAAACCACTTTTGGCACAATAATCATTTAGAAATGTTTTTCGGGACAAGAGTTATGCCAAAAACACTTTTCAGCTTCAATCTAGAGCACAACTAGAACGTAAAATCCGACTTCATTTTTTTCCCATTCGGACTTGAGGAATCTGTTGAGCATGGAAAAATGCCACTTTAGGCGCAAGAATCAATCAGAAATGTTTTCCGAGATAAGAGTTATGGGCAAAATACTCTTCACGTTCAGTGTAGGGCACTACTTGCACGAAAAATCCAACTTCATTTTTTCCACATTTTGAGTTGACGAAGCTGTGGATCATGAAAAAAACCACTTTAGGCACAAGAATCGTTTAGAAATGTTTTTTAGGCCAAGAGTTATGCGAAAAACACTTTTCAGCTTTAATGTAGAGCACAACTAGTACAAAAATCCGACTTCATTTATTTGCCATTCGGACTTGAGGAATCGTTGAGCATGGAAAAATGCCACTTTAGGCGCAAGAATCAATCGAAATGTGTTCCGAGATAAGAGTTAGGGGAAAAATACTTTTCACGTTCAATGTAGGGCACTACTTGCTAGGTGTTCATTTCGGATATCCGAAATTTTGGATATCCCCTACTACTTGCACGAAAAATCCAACATCATTTTTTCCACATTATGACTTGACAAAGTTGTGGAGCATGGAAAAAACCCACTTTAGGCACAAGGATCGTTCATAAATGTTTTTCGGGCCAAGAGTTATGCCAAAAAACACTTTTCACTTCAATGTAGTGCACAACTTGTACGAAAAATCCGACTTCATTTTTTTCCCATTCGGACTTGAGGAATCTGTTAAGCATGGAAAAATGCCACTCTAGGCGCAAGAATCAATCATAAATGTTTTCCGAGATAAGAGTTATGGGCAAAATACTCTTCACGTTCAATGAAGGGCACTAGTTGCACGAAAAATCCAACTTCATTTTTTCGAAATTTTGACTTGACGGAGCTGTGGAGCATGGAAAAAAACCACTTTAGGCACTAGAAGCGTTTAGAAATGTTTATTGGCCTAAGAGTTATGCCAAAAAACAGTTTTCAGGTTCAATGTAGAGCACAACTAGTACGAAAAATCCTAGTTCATTTTTTTCCCATTCGGACTTGAGGAATCTGTTGAGTATGGTAAAATGCCACTTTAGGCGCAAGAATCAATCAGAAATGTTTTCCGAGATAAGATTTAAGGGATAAATATTGTTAACGTTCATTGTAGGGCACTACTTGCACGAAAAATTCAACTTCATTTTTTCCGCATTCTGACATGACGGAGTTGTGGATCATGAAAAAAAACCACTTTTGGCACAATAATCATTTAGAAATGTTTTTCGGGCCAAGAGTTATGCCTAAAACACTTTTCAGCTTCAATCTAGAGCACAACTAGAACGTAAAATCCGACTTCATTTTTTTCCCATTCGGACTTGAGGAATCTGTTGAGCATGGAAAAATGCCACTTTAGGCGCAAGAATCAATCAGAAATATTTTCCGAGATAAGAGTAATGGGCAAAATACTCTTCACGTTCAATGTAGGGCACTACTTGCACGAAAAATCCAACTTCATTTTTTCCACATTTTGACTTGACGAAGCTGTGGAGCATGGAAAAAAACCACTTTAGGCAAAAGAATCGTTTAGAAATGTTTTTCGGGACAAGAGTTATGGCAAAAACAGTTTTCAACTTCAATCTAGAGCACAAATAGAACGTAAAATCCGACTTCATTTTTTTCCCATTCGGGCTTGTGGAATCTGTTGAGCATGGAAAAATGCCACTTTAGGCGCAAGAATCAATCAGAAATGTTTTCCGAGATAAGAGTTATGGGCAAAATACTCTTCACGTTCAATGTAGGGCACTACTTGCACGAAAAATCCAACTTCATTTTTTCCACATTTTGAGTTGACGAAGCTGTGGAGCATGGAAAAAAACCACTTTAGGCACAAGAATCGTTTAGAAATGTTTTTTAGGCCAAGAGTTATGCGAAAAACACTTTTCATCTTTAATGTAGAGCACAACTAGTACAAAAAATCCGACTTCATTTATTTGCCAGTCGGACTTGAGGAATCTGTTGAGCATGAAAAAATGCCACTTTAGGCGCAAGAATCAATCAGAAATGTGTTCCGAGATAAGAGTTAGGGGAAAAATACTTTTCACGTTCAATGTAGGGCACTACTTGCTAGGGGTGTTCATTTCGGATATCCGATCCGATCCGATCCGAAATTTTGGATATCCCCTACTACTTGCACGAAAAATCCAACATCATTTTTTCCACATTATGACTTGACAAAGCTGTGGAGCATGGAAAAAACCCACTTTAGGCACAAGGATCGTTCAGAAATGTTTTTCGGGCCAAGAGTTATGCCAAAAAAACACTTTTCGCTTCAATGTAGTGCACAACTTGTACGAAAAATCCGACTTCATTTTTTTTCCCATTCGGACTTGAGGAATCATTAAGCATGGAAAAATGCCACTTTAGGCGCAAGAATCAATCATAAATGTTTTCCGAGATAAGAGTTATGGGCAAAATACTCTTCACGTTCAATGTAGGGCACTACTTGCACGAAAAATCCAACTTCATTTTTTCGACATTCTGACTTGACGGAGCTGTGGAGCATGGAAAAAAACCACTTTAGGCACTAGAAGCGTTTAGAAATGTTTATCGGGCTAAGAGTTATGCCAAAAACAGTTTTCAGGTTCAATGTAGAGCACAACTAGTACGAAAAATCCTAGTTAATTTTTTTTCCCATTCGGACTTGAGGAATCATTGAGCATGGTAAAATGCCACTTTAGGCACAAGAATCAATCAGAAATGTTTTCCGAGATAAGAGTTAAGGGAAAAATACTGTTCACGTTCAATGTAGGGCACTACATTCACGAAAAATCCAACTTCATTTTTTCCACATTATGACATGACGGAGTATTGGAGCATGAAAAAAAACCACTTTTGGCACAATAATCATTTAGAAATGTTTTTCGGGACAAGAGTTATGCCAAAAACACTTTTCAGCTTCAATCTAGAGCACAACTAGAACGTAAAATCCGACTTCATTTTTTTCCCATTCGGGCTTGTGGAATCTGTTGAGCATGGAAAAATGCCACTTTAGGCGCAAGAATCAATCAGAAATGTTTTCCGAGATAAGAGTTATGGGCAAAATACTCTTCACGTTCAGTGTAGGGCACTACTTGCACGAAAAATCCAACTTCATTTTTTCCACATTTTGAGTTGACGAAGTTGTGGATCATGGAAAAAAACCACTTTAGGCACAAGAATCGTTTAGAAATGTTTTTTAGGCCAAGAGTTATGCGAAAAACACTTTTCAGCTTTAATGTAGAGCACAACTAGTACAAAAAATCCGACTTCATTTATTTGCCAGTCGGACTTGAGGAATCTGTTGAGCATGAAAAAATGCCACTTTAGGCGCAAGAATCAATCAGAAATGTGTTCCGAGATAAGAGTTAGGGGAAAAATACTTTTCACGTTCAATGTAGGGCACTACTTGCTAGGGGTGTTCATTTCGGATATCCGATCCGAAATTTTGGATATCCCCTACTACTTGCACGAAAAATCCAACATCATTTTTTCCACATTATGACTTGACAAAGCTGTGGAGCATGGAAAAAACCCACTTTAGGCACAAGGATCGTTCAGAAATGTTTTTCGGGCCAAGAGTTATGCCAAAAAACACTTTTCAGCTTCAATGTAGTGCACAACTTGTACGAAAAATCCGACTTCATTTTTTTCCCATTCGGACTTGAGGAATCTGTTAAGCATGGAAAAATGCCACTTTAGGCGCAAGAATCAATCATAAATGTTTTCCGAGATAAGAGTTATGGGCAAAATACTCTTCACGTTCAATGTAGGGCACTACTTGCACGAAAAATCCAACTTCATTTTTTCGACATTCTGACTTGACGGAGCTGTGGAGCATGGAAAAAAACCACTTTAGGCACTAGAAGCGTTTAGAAATGTTTATCGGGCTAAGAGTTATGCCAAAAACAGTTTTCAGGTTCAATCTAGAGCACAACTAGTACGAAAAATCCTAGTTCATTTTTGTCCCATTCGGACTTGAGGAATCTGTTGAGCATGGTAAAATGCCACTTTAGGCACAAGAATCAATCAGAAATGTTTTCCGAGATAAGAGTTAAGGGAAAAATACTGTTCACGTTCAATGTAGGGCACTACATTCACGAAAAATCCAACTTCATTTTTTCCACATTATGACATGACGGAGTATTGGAGCATGAAAAAAAACCACTTTTGGCACAATAATCATTTAGAAATGTTTTTCGGGACAAGAGTTATGCCAAAAACACTTTTCAGCTTCAATCTAGAGCACAACTAGAACGTAAAATCCGACTTCATTTTTTTCCCATTCGGGCTTGTGGAATCTGTTGAGCATGGAAAAATGCCACTTTAGGCGCAAGAATCAATCAGAAATGTTTTCCGAGATAAGAGTTATGGGCAAAATACTCTTCACGTTCAGTGTAGGGCACTACTTGCACGAAAAATCCAACTTCATTTTTTCCACATTTTGAGTTGACGAAGTTGTGGATCATGAAAAAAACCACTTTAGGCACAAGAATCGTTTAGAAATGTTTTTTAGGCCAAGAGTTATGCGAAAAACACTTTTCAGCTTTAATGTAGAGCACAACTAGTACAAAAAATCCGACTTCATTTATTTGCCAATCGGACTTGAGGAATCTGTTGAGCATGAAAAAATGCCACTTTAGGCGCAAGAATCAATCAGAAATGTGTTTCGAGATAAGAGTTAGAGAAAAATAATTTTCACGTTCAATGTAGGGCACTACTTGCTAGGGGTGTTCATTTCGGATATCCGATCCGAAATTTTGGATATCCCCTACTACTTGCACGAAAAATCCAACATCATTTTTTCCACATTATGACTTGACAAAGCTGTGGAGCATGGAAAAAACCCACTTTAGGCACAAGGATCGTTCATAAATTTTTTTCGGGCCAAGAGTTATGCCAAAAAACACTTTTCAGCTTCAATGTAGTGCACAACTTGTACGAAAAATCCGACTTCATTTTTTTCCCATTCGGACTTGAGGAATCTGTTAAGCATGGAAAAATGCCACTCTAGGCGCAAGAATCAATCATAAATGTTTTCCGAGATAAGAGTTATGGGCAAAATACTCTTCACGTTCAATGTAGGGCACTACTTGCACGAAAAATCCAACTTCATTTTTTCGAAATTTTGACTTGACGGAGCTGTGGAGCATGGAAAAAAACCACTTTAGGCACTAGAAGCGTTTAGAAATGTTTATTGGCCTAAGAGTTATGCCAAAAACAGTTTTCAGGTTCAATGTAGAGAACAACTAGTACGAAAAATCCTAGTTCATTTTTTTCCCATTCGGACTTGAGGAATCTGTTGAGTATGGTAAAATGCCACTTTAGGCGCAAGAATCAATCAGAAATGTTTTCCGAGATAAGATTTAAGGGATAAATACTGTTAACGTTCATTGTAGGGCACTACTTGCACGAAAAATTCAACTTCATTTTTTCCGCATTCTGACATGACGGAGTTGTGGATCATGAAAAAAAACCACTTTTGGCACAATAATCATTTAGAAATGTTTTTCGGACTAAGAGTTATGCCTAAAAACACTTTTCAAACTTCAATCTAGAGCACAACTAGAACGTAAAATCCGACTTTATTTTTTTCCCATTCGGACTTGAGGAATCTGTTAAGCATGGAAAAATGCCACTTTAGGCGCAAGAATCAATCAAAAATATTTTCCGAGATAAGAGTAATGGGCAAAATACTCTTCACGTTCAATGTAGGGCATTACTTGCACGAAAAATCCAACTTCATTTTTTCCACATTTTGACTTGACGAAGCTGTGGAGCATGGAAAAAAACCACTTTAGGCACAAGAATCGTATAGAAATGTTTTTCGGGACAAAAGTTATGGCAAAAACACTTTTCAACTTCAATCTAGAGCACAACTAGAACGTAAAATCCGACTTCATTTTTTTCCCATTCGGACTTGAGGAATCCGTTGAGCATGGAAAAATGCCACTTTAGGCGCAAGAATCAATCGAAATGTTTTCCGAGATAAGAGTTATGGGCAAAATACTCTTCACGTTCAATGTAGGGCACTACTTACACGAAAAATCCAACTTCATTTTTTCCACATTTTGAGTTGACGAAGCTGTGGATCATGGAAAAAAACCACTTTAGGCACAAGAATCGTTTAGAAATGTTTTTTAGGCCAAGAGTTATGCAAAAAACACTTTTCAGCTTTAATGTAGAGCACAACTAGTACAAAAAATCCGACTTCATTTATTTGCCAGTCGGACTTGAGGAATCTATTGAGCATGAAAAAATTCCACTTTAGGCGCAAGAATCAATCAGAAATGTGTTCCGAGATAAGAGTTAGGGGAAAAATACTTTTCACGTTCAATATAGGGCACTACTTGCTAGGGGTGTTCATTTCGGATATCCGATCCGAAATTTTGGATATCCCCTACTACTTGCACGAAAAATCCAACTTCATTTTTTCGACATTCCGACTTGACGGAGCTGTGAAGCATGGAAAAAAAGCACTTTAGGCACTAGAAGCGTTTAGAAATGTTAATCGGGCTAAGAGTTATGCCAAAAACAGTTTTCAGGTTCAATCTAGAGCACAACTAGTACGAAAAATCCTAGTTAATTTTTTTCCCATTCGGACTTGTGGAATCTGTTGAGCAGGGTAAAATGCCACTTTAGGCACAAGAATCAATCAGAAATGTTATCCGAGATAAGAGTTAAGGGAAAAATACTGGTCACGTTCAATGTAGGGCACTACATTCACGAAAAATCCAACTTCATTTTTTCCACATTATGACATGACGGAGTATTGGAGCATGAAAAAAAACCACTTTTGGCACAATAATCATTTAGAAATGTTTTTCGGGACAAGAGTTATGGCAAAAACACTTTTCAGCTTCAATCTAGAGCACAACTAGAACGTAAAATCCGACTTCATTTTTTTCCCATTCTGGCTTGTGGAATCTGTTGAGCATGGAAAAATGCCACTTTAGGCGCAAGAATCAATTAGAAATGTTTTTCGGGCCAAGAGTTATGCCAAAAACACTTTTCAGCTTCAATGTAGTGCACAACTAGTACGAAAAATCCGACTTCATTTTTTTCCCATTCGGACTTGAGGAATCTGATAAGCATGGAAAAATGCCACTTTAAGCGCAAGAATCAATCATAAATGTTTTCCGAGATAAGAGTTATGGGCAAAATACTCTTCACGTTCAGTGTAGGGCCACTACTTGCACCAAAAATCCAACTTCATTTTTTCCACATTTTGAGTTGACGAAGCTGTGGATCATGGAAAAAAACCACTTTAGGCACAAGAATCGTTTAGAAATGTTTTTTTAGGCCAAGAGTTATGCGAAAAACACTTTTCAGCTTTAATGTAGAGCACAACTAGTACAAAAAATCCGACTTCATTTATTTGCCAGTCGGACTTGAGGAATCTGTTGAGCATGAAAAAATGCCACTTTAGGCGCAAGAATCAATCAGAAATGTGTTCCGAGATAAGAGTTAGGGAAAAAATACTTTTCACGTTCAATGTAGGGCACTACTTCCTAGGGGTGTTCATTTTGGATATCCGATCCGATCCGATCCGAAATTTTGGATATCCCCTACTACGTGCATGAAAAATCCAACATCATTTTTTCCACATTATGACTTGACAAAGCTGTGGAGCATGGAAAAAACCCACTTTAGGCACAAGGATCGTTCATAAATGTTTTTCGGGCCAAGAGTTATGCCAAAAAACACTTTTCAGCTTCAATGTAGTGCACAACTTGTACGAAAAATCCGACTTCATTTTTTTCCCATTCGGACTTGAGGAATCTGTTAAGCATGGAAAAATGCCACTCTAGGCGCAAGAATCAATCATAAATGTTTTCCGAGATAAGAGTTATGGGAAAAATACTCTTCACCTTCAATGTAG
The DNA here is from genome assembly GCA_947648045.1 of Beta corolliflora. Taxonomy (NCBI): domain Eukaryota; kingdom Viridiplantae; phylum Streptophyta; class Magnoliopsida; order Caryophyllales; family Amaranthaceae; genus Beta; species Beta corolliflora. The sequence goes on along the minus strand of CANSZD010000491.1, from coordinate 118,790 downwards.
GGCACTACTTGCACGAAAAATCCAACTTCATTTTTTCGACATTCTGACTTGACGGAGCTGTGAAGCATGGAAAAAAACCACTTTAGGCACTAGAAACGTTTAGAAATGTTTATCGGGCTAAGAGTTATGCCAAAAACTGTTTTCAGCTTCAATGTTGGGCACAACTAGTAAGAAAAATCCGACTTCATTTATTTGCCATTCGGACTTGAGGAATCTGTTGAGCATGGACAAATGCCACTTTAGGCGCAAGAATCAATCAGAAATGTGTTCCGAGATAAGAGTTAGGGGAAAAGTACTTTTCACGTTCATTGTAGGGCATTACTTGCTAGGGGTGTTCATTTCGGATATCCGATCCGATCCGATCCGAAATTTTGGATATCCCCTACTACTTGCACGAAAAATCCAACTTCATTTTTTCCATATTATGACTTGACCAAGCTGTGGAGCATGGAAAAAACCCACTTTAGGCAAAAGGATCGTTCAGAAATGTTTTTCGGGCCAAGAGTTATGCCAAAAACACTTTTCAGCTTCAATGTAGTGCACAACTAGTACGAAAAATCCGACTTCATTTTTTTCCCATTCGGACTTGAGGAATCTGTTAAGCATGGAAAAATGCCACTTTAGGCGCAAGAATCAATCATATATGTTTTCCGAGATAAGAGTTATGGGAAAAATACTCTTCACCTTCAATGTAGGGCACTACTTGCACGAAAAATCCAACTTCATTTTTTCTGCATTCTGACTTGACGGAGTTGTTGAGCATGGAAAAAAACCACTTTTGGCACAATAACCGTTTAGAAATATTTTTCGGGCTAAGAGTTATGCCAAAAACACTTTTCCTCGGTTCAATGTAGAGCACAACTTGTACGAAAAATCCTAGTTCCTTTTTTTTCCCATTCGGACTTGAGGAATCTGTTGAACATGGAAAAATGCCACTTTAGGCGCAAGAATCAATCAGAAATGTTTTCCGAGATAAGAGTTAAGGGAAAAATACAGTTCACGTTCAATGTAGGGCACTACTTGCACAAAAAATTCAACTTCATTTTTTCCGCATTCTGACTTGATGGAGTTGTGGAGCATGGAAAAAACCCACTTTAGGCACAAGAATCGTTTACAAATGTTTTTCGGGCCAAGAGTTATGCCAAAAACACTTTTCAGCTTCAATGTAGGGCACAACTAGTACGAAAAATCCAACTTCATTTCTATGCCATTCGGACTTGCGGAATCTGTTGAGCATGGAAAAATGCCACTTTAGGTGGAAGAATCAATCAGAAATGTGTTCCGAGATAAGAGTTATGGGCAAAATACTCTTCACGTTCAATGTAGGGCACTACTTGCACGAAAAATCCAACTTTATTTTTTCCACATTTTGACTTGACGAAGCTGTGGAGAATGGAAAAAAACTACTTTAGGCACAAGAATCGTTTAGAAATGTTTTTTAGGCCAAGAGTTATGCGAAAAAAACACTTTTCAGCTTTAATGTAGTGTACAACTTGTACGAAAAATTCGACTTCATTTTTTTCCCATTCGGACTTGAGGAATCTGTTAAGCATGGAAAAATGCCACTCTAGGCGCAAGAATCAATCATAAATGTTTTCCGAGATAAGAGTTATGGGCAAAATACTCTTCACGTTCAATGTAGGGCACTACTTGCACAAAAATCCAACTTCATTTTTCCCACATTATGACTTGACTAATCTGTGGAGCATGGAAAAAATCCACTTTTGACACAAGGATCCTTCAGAAATGTTTTTCGGGCCAAGAGTTATGCCAAAAACACTTTTCAGCTTCAATGTTGGGCACAACTAGTAAGAAAAATCCGACTTCATTTATTTGCCAATCGGACTTGAGGAATCTGTTGAGCATGGACAAATGCCACTTTAGGCGCAAGAATCAATCAGAAATGTGTTCCGAGATAAGAGTTAGGGGAAAAGTACTTTTCACGTTCAATGTAGGGCACTACTTGCTAGGGGTGTTCATTTCGGATATCCGATCTGATCCGATCCGAAATTTTGGATATCCCCTACTACTTGCACGAAAAATCCAACTTCATTTTTTCCATATTATGACTTGCCCAAGCTGTGGAGCATGGAAAAAACCCACTTTAGGCAAAAGGATCATTCAGAAATGTTTTTCGGGCCAAGAGTTATGCCAAAAACACTTTTCAGCTTCAATGTAGTGCACAACTAGTACGAAAAATCCGACTTTATTTTTTTCCCATTCGGACTTGAGGAATCTGTTAAGCATGGAAAAATGCCACTTTAGGCGCAAGAATCAATCATATATGTTTTCCGAGATAAGAGTTATGGGAAAAATACTCTTCACCTTCAATGTAGGGCACTACTTGCACGAAAAATCCAACTTCATTTTTTCTGCATTCTGACTTGACGGAGTTGTTGAGCATGGAAAAAAACCACTTTAGGCACAATAACCGTTTAGAAATATTTTTCGGGCTAAGAGTTATGCCAAAAAACACTTTTCTGGTTCAATGTAGAGCACAACTTGTACGAAAAATCCTAGTTCCTTTTTTTTCCCATTCGGATTTGAGGAATCTGTTGAACATGGAAAAATGCCACTTTAGGCGCAAGAATCAATCAGAAATGTTTTCCGAGATAAGAGTTAAGGGAAAAATACGTTCACGTTCAATGTAGGGCACTACTTGCACAAAAATTCAACTTCATTTTTTCCGCATTCGACTTGATGGAGTTGTGGAGCATGGAAAAAACCCACTTTAGGCACAAGAATCGTTTACAAATGTTTTTCGGGCCAAGAGTTATGCCAAAAACACTTTTCAGCTTCAATGTAGGGCACAACTAGTACGAAAAATCCAACTTCATTTCTATGCCATTCGGACTTGCGGAATCTGTTGAGCATGGAAAAATGCCACTTTAGGTGGAAGAATCAATCAGAAATGTGTTCCGAGATAAGAGTTATGGGCAAAATACTCTTCACGTTCAATGTAGGGCACTACTTGCACGAAAAATCCAACTTTATTTTTTCCACATTTTGACTTGACGAAGCTGTGGAGAATGGAAAAAAACTACTTTAGGCACAAGAATCGTTTAGAAATGTTTTTTAGGCCAAGAGTTATGCGAAAAAAACACTTTTCGGCTTTAATGTAATGTACAACTTGTACGAAAAATCCGACTTCATTTTTTTCCCATTCGGACTTGAGGAATCATTAAGCATGGAAAAATGCCACTCTAGGCGCAAGAATCAATCATAAATGTTTTCCAAGATAAGAGTTATGGGCAAAATACTCTTCACGTTCAATGTAGGGCACTACTTGCACGAAAAATCCAACTTCATTTTTTCGACATTCTGACTTGACGGAGCTGTGGAGCATGGAAAAAACCCACTTTAGGCACTAGAAGCGTTTATAAATGTTTATCGGGCTAAGAGTTATGCCAAAAACAGTTTTCAGGTTCAATGTAGAGCACAACTAGTACGAAAAATCCTAGTTCATTTTTTTCCCATTCGGACTTGAGGAATCTGTTGAGTATGGTAAAATGCCACTTTAGGCGAAAGAATCAATCAGAAATGTTTTCCGAGATAAGATTTAAGGGAAAAATACTGTTAACGTTCATTGTAGGGCACTACTTGCACGAAAAATTCAACTTCATTTTTTCCGCATTCTGACATGACGGAGTTGTGGTTCATGACGGAGTTGTGGATCGTTCATAAATGTTTTTCGGGCCAAGAGTTATGCCAAAAACACTTTTCAGCTTCAATCTAGAGCACAACTAGAACGTAAAATCCGACTTAATTTTTTTCCCATTCGGACTTGAGGAATCTGTTGAGCATGGAAAAATGCCACTTTAGGCGTAAGAATCAATCAGAAATCTTTTCCGAGATAAGAGTAATGGGCAAAATACTCTTCACGTTCAATGTAGGGCACTACTTGCACGAAAAATCCAACTTCATTTTTTCCACATTTTGACTTGACGAAGTTGTGGAGCATGGAAAAAAACCACTTTAGGCACTAGAAGCGTTTAGAAATGTTTATCGGGCTAAGAATTATGCCAAAAACAGTTTTCAGGTTCAATGTAGAGCACAACTAGTACGAAAAATCCTAGTTCATTTTTTTCCCATTCGGACTTGAGGAATCTGTTGAGTATGGTAAAATGCCACTTTAGGCGCAAGAATCAATCAGAAATGTTTTCCGAGATAAGAGTTATGGGCAAAATACTCTTCACGTTCAGTGTAGGGCACTACTTGCACGAAAAATCCAACTTCATTTATTCCACATTTTGAGTTGACGAAGCTGTGGATCATGGAAAAAAATCACTTTAGGCACAAGAATCGTTTAGAAATGTTTTTTAGGCCAAGAGTTATGCCAAAAACACTTTTCAGCTTTAATGTAGAGCACAACTAGTACAAAAAATCCGACTTCATTTATTTGCCAGTCGGACTTGAGGAATCTGTTGAGCATGAAAAAATGCCACTTTAGGCGCAAGAATCAATCAGAAATGTGTTCCGAGATAAGAGTTAGGGGAAAAATACTTTTCACGTTCAATGTAGGGCACTACTTGCTAGGGGTGTTCATTTCGGATATCCGATCCGATCCGATCCGAAATTTTGGATATCCCATACTACTTGCACGAAAAATCCAACATCATTTTTTCCACATTATGACTTTATAAAGCTGTGGAGCATGGAAAAAACCCACTTTAGGCACAAGGATCGTTCAGAAATGTTTTTCGGGCCAAGAGTTATGCCAAAAAACACTTTTCAGCTTCAATGTAGTGCACAACTTGTACGAAAAATCCGACTTCATTTTTTTCCCGTTCGGACTTGAGGAATCTGTTAAGCATGGAAAAATGCCACTCTAGGCGCAAGAATCAATCATATATGTTTTCCGAGATAAGAGTTATGGGCAAAATACTCTTCACCTTCAATGTAGGGCACTACTTGTGATATGAATGCTCAACTAGGATAGTTAAACACTCAAAAACACACGCCAACTTGAATAAGGACAATGAAGAAATCCGAAAATAAGAGCAAGTAACAAGGGATATTTCTTAATGAATGATCACTCCTGAAACACTCACAAGAATCTTAAACACACTCAAACCACTCCTGGAATTAAGTTGTTTAAAAACTAATTAATAAACACTCCTGAATATCAATTAATGGAAGATTAAAGCTTATGAATTAACTCACAAACAATAACAATATTTAATCATAAAATCACTCTAACCATTGAAGAGGTTAGGCGCCTATTATTTATAAGGAGTAAGCAAGAAAACCTTGCTCCTCAAGCATACCAAACCACACGGCATTCACCATCAATTTAGGAAAGTATCTCCCTCCTTAATTCTAGCCTAGAATCAAGCTAAACTTAAGGAAACTCTAACTTAAGGAAAGACAACAAGTACTTTCCTTAATTACACCTTAAACACACGCCCAAGGCTGCTACCTTGCACGCCACTCCAATCTACCAAATTAAGGAAACTTTCCTAAAATACAACCATGACAACTAAACACCTAACCACCGAAATCTCTAAGGGATTTTCGGACTTTTATTGAACTAGAAACAACTCAACTAATTAACTAACATTTTAAACTAATAATGACACTAATTTAAAATGCTAATCGGTTTCTTCCACGAGCCATGTGACACACGACACAAATGCATGCTTGTTAGCCATCAAATTGAAACCCATGTGTTCCATCAAAAGTAAAACCGGCTCTTCTTGACTTGATGCCTTTGGATCCGCATCATTCTCCCCTTCTTCAAAAGAATTTGCCCTCAAATTATCATCATCATGGTAAGGAGAAAGATCACCAATATTGAAAGTAGCACTCACATTGCCATAATCACTTGGTAAATCGATTTTGTAAGCTCCATCACCTACGACTCCAATGACTTCGAAAGGACCATCGGCTCTAGGCATCAACTTGTTTTTCCTTTTGCTCGGAAACCTTTCCTTCCTCAAATGTATCCATACTAGGTCACCTTCCTTGAACTTAGGTTGGGCGCCTATGCTTGTTAGCCCGTTCCTTGTATTGCCGATTCATTTTCTCAATTTGAGCTTTAACTTGCGCACAAGTCTTGTTAAAAGCTTCCAAACCTTTTCTTTGAATCCGCGTGTATCTCACTTCTAGGAAGAGTAACAAGATCAATAGGGAGAAAAGGATTAACTCCATAAATGATCTCAAATGGAGAACGTAAAGTTGTGGCTGAATGTGAACGGTTGTAAGCAAATTCCGCATGTGCAAGCTTCACATCCCAATCTTTTTGCGTCTTACTCACAAGGCCACGTAACAAAGAACCAAGAGTTCTGTTTGTAACTTCGGTTTGACCATCCTGTTTGAGGATGATGACTCGTGCTAAATAGGAGTTTCGTTCCCACCATCTTCCACAAACACCTCCAAAAGTGACTAAGGAATTTAGAATCCCTATCCGAAACAATGCTTCTAGGAATGCCATGAAGTCGAATTACCTCTTTGAAATACAAATCAGCAACATGGGAAGCGTCATCCGTTTTGTGCATGGGAATGAAATGAGCCATCTTCGAAAATCTATCCACAACCACCATGATAGCATCTTTGCCTCTTTGAGTTCTAGGCAACCCAACAATGAAATCCATGCTCACACTATCCCAAGGATGATCCGAACCGGTAAAGGCGTGTAAAGCCCTTTATGAAAGGTGCTTTTGGACTTTTGGCACGTTGCACACTTGCTCACTACCATATGCACATCTTTGATCATGCTAGGCCAATAAAAATGTTCACTCAAAGTATCAAGTGTCTTTTGAATGCCAAAATGACCAAAGAATACCTCCACTATGCACTTCACGAACTAGAAGCTCACGTACCTTGCACTTTGGGACACACAACTTGTTTCCTTTAAAAAGAAAACCCTCTTGAACCATGAACAACCCTTTAGGAGCAGCAAAAAATCGAACCAAGTTCATCATCTTCTTTATAAAGCTCCTTCAAGTGTTCGAACCCCATTACTCTTGCATCCACCATAGCTAGCAAATAAGATCTCCTTGAAAGTGCATCCGCCACAATGTTGCTCTTTCCTTCTTTATACTTGGACGAGAAGGTGAAAGATTGGAGAAACTCGACCCACTTGGCATGCCTATGATTGAGTTTTTGTTGGCCATGAATGTGTTTGAGCGCCTCATGATCCGAATGAAGGATGAATGGTTTAGGCCTCAAATAATGTGACCAATGGTCCAAAGCTCGAACAATAGCATAAAACTCACGATCATAGTTAGAGTAGTTCAACTTGGCACCATTGAGCTTCTCACTAAAGTAGGAGATAGGGCGCTTCTCTTGGATCAAAACAAGACCAATTCCCAATCCACTTGCATCACACTCTACCTCGAACAATTTGTTGAAATCCGGCAAGGCAAGTATAGGAGCACTACACAACTTCTCTTTCACTTCTTCAAAAGCTTTTTGCGCCAAAGGAGACCATTCAAACTCACCTTTCTTCAACAAAGCCGTGATAGGAGCCATAATGGAAGAGAAGTTTCGAATGAATCTTCTATAGAACGAAGCCAAACCATGGAAGCTTCGACATTCACTAGCATTAGTAGGGGCCGACCATGAAGAAATTGCTTGCACTTTCGAAGGATCAACATGAACTCCTTCTTTGGACACAATGTAACCAAGAAACGCTATGCTCGACACAAGGAACTCACACTTTTCCATCTTGCCGAAAAGTTTTTGTTCTCTAAGCTTCTCAAACAAACTCCTCAAATGTATCAAATGATCATCAACACTCTTACTATAAACAAGGATATCATCCAAATAAACAACAACAAATTTGTTTAAAAAGGAACGAAGTACCTCATTCATAAGTCGCATGAAAGAACTAGGGGCGTTGCATAAGCCAAAAGGCATTACCATCCATTCATAAAGACCTTGTTTAGTCTTGAATGCCGTTTTCCACTCATCCCCTTCTCGAATCCTCATTTGATGATAACCACTTCTAAGATCGATTTTGAGAAAATCGAGGCTCCATTGAGTTCATCAAGCATATCCTCCAACCTCGGCATGGGAAATCTATACTTCACAAGTGATATTGTTCACGGCCCTACTATCAATGCACATTCTCCATGTACCATCTTTCTTAGGTACAAGTAAAGCGGGAACCGCACAAGGACTCATGCTCTCTCTTACATACCCCCTTTCGATCAATTCTTCAATTTGTCGTTGAAGCTCTTTGGAAGCACTTGGATCACACCTATAAGCGGGTTTATTAGGCAAAGGAGCTCCCGGAACTAAATCAATGGCATGTTCAATTCCCCTTAAGGGTGGCGGCCCTTGTGGAAGGTCTTCCGAAATACATCACAAAATTCCTTCATGAGTGAATCAAGTTGTGGATTACTTGGTTTCACTTCACTTGCAACAGCATGTTTGATGACTAAAGCATAGCACACGCCCTCATCTTCAATCTCTTTCTCGAACTCTTTGAAAGAAAGAAACAAACTAGTCTTTTCTCTTCCTTCTTGTGAATCACGGCACTAGGAGCCAAAGGATGCAACCTAATCTTCTTGGAACCCACCGAAACCGTATACACATTGGAGTCCCCTTCATGTATCACCTTTCTATCAAATTGCCATGGTCTCCCGAGTAAAACGTGACAAGCATTCATGGGAAGTACATCACACCATAGCTCGTCCTTGTAATTCCCTATGGAGAAAGAAAGTAATGCTTGCTTCTTCACCCTAAGTCCCGTATCATCAAGCCAACTCAACTTGTAGGGGTGTGGATGATCTCTCACAATAAGACTCAATTTGCTCACCAAATCGCCGCCACTACATTGGTACAAGACCCACTATCAATGATCATGTTACAAGTGTTTTCACCCACTTTGCAACGAGTATGGAACAAGTTTTCCCTTTGTTCTTTGCTTGGAAGGCAATCAACATGTAAAACCCTCCTAACAACACCAATAAGCCTACTTGTCATCTTCGGCATATGCATCTTCCTCCTCACTCTCAACCGTGTCATCTCTAGGCACAAATTCGTACAACTCCTCTTCTTCATTCAATTCCATGTATTGCCTCATGGTGAGGGCTTTCTTTGTTGGACAATTACTAGCAATGTGTCCTCTTCCTTGGCACTTGAAACACTTCCGATTTTCTTCAAACTTTTCCCTAGGAACGAAAACTTTCGTTTTTCGACCCTTTTATCATCTTTCGTTGCATGTTCTTTCTTAGACCCTTCATAGTTCTTGTTAGAAGATGAATAAGAAGAATAAGAAGAAGAAGGTTTGAACGAGTTACCGCATTTAGCATAGGAAGTTTTCGGTTTGTCCTCGTTCTCATGAGATTCAAATTTAAGCGCCAATCTACATGCTTCATCAAACGTAGTGTAAGTTGACACCTCTACCTTCCTTGCAATAGGACGGTTCAAGCCTTTGATGTAACGAGCAATTTTCATTGCTTCCCTTTCTTCTATGTCACAAATAAGGCACAGTTTATCAAATTCCATAGTGTACTCATGCACACTCAACGTATCTTGACACAAAGTAGTCAACTTTATGTACTGTTTTTGCTCGTAATCACTTGGCAAAAATTTCTCCTTGAGCTTCTCTTTCAACTTAGTCCAACTACTAAGCTTGTCTTTCTTCTTTCTTGCACGTTTTGCCTTCAAATTTTCGAGCCAAATACCAAGCATACTTGGTCAATCTAACCGAGGCTATCTTGAATCTCCTTTGATCATCAAACCCCCTATAATCACACACCTTCTCCAATTGTCGAATCCACTCAAGTAAATCCTCCGGACTAGAATCACCAGTGAAATCATCCAATTTTAATCCCCTATCATCATTGAAATTAGGTTTAACAACCCTAACTTCATCCTCTTCATCCGAAAGTCCAATGTAATCAACACTTGTTTTTATCCAACTTCTTAGTGATAATAGAAGTTATAGCATCCATTCTAGTTTCAAGTCTACTAACATGATTCGAATCGGCATTATATTTTGCTTGGAAATCAAATTGCATCTTAGCTATGTCCTCAATAGCCTTAGCTAATTTTTCCAATTCACTCGACATTATCTTAACAAATAACAACACTTCGACACACTAGGAAGCACAAAAGAACCCTAGTACCACTTATCCCAATGTAAAGATCGAAACTTTAAGAAGAAAAGTGACAATTTATCTTGGATCTTTGAAGAGTAGAATCCCTTCTATCCTCTCCCGCCTGGAAAATCTGATACCACTTGATATGAATGCTCAACTAGGATAGTTAAACACTAAAAAACACACGCCAACTTGAATAAGGACAATGAAGAAATCCGAAAATAAGAGCAAGTAACAAGGGATATTTCTTAATGAATGATCACTCTGAAACACTCACAAGAATCTTAAACACACTCAAACCACTCCCGGAATTAAGTTGTTTAAACACTAATTAATAAACACTCCCGAATATCAATTAATGGAAGATTAAAGCTTATGAATTAACTCACAAACAATAACAATATTTAATCAGAAAATCACTCTAACCATTGAAGAGGTTAGGCGCCTATTATTTATAAGGAGTAAGCAAGAAAACCTTGCTCCTCAAGCATACCAAACCACACGGCATTCACCATCAATTTAGGAAAGTATCTCCTCCTTAATTCTAGCCTAGAATCAAGCTAAACTTAAGGAAACTCTAACTTAAGGAAAGACAACAAGTACTTTCCTTAATTACACCTTAAACACACGCCCAAGGCTGCTACCTTGCACGCCACTCCAATCTACCAAATTAAGGAAACTTTCCTAAAATACAACCATGACAACTAAACACCTAACCACCGAAATCTCTAAGGGATTTTCGGACTTTTATTGAACTAGAAACAACTCAACTAATTAACTAACATTTTAAACTAATAATGACACTAATTTAAAATGCTAATCAGTTTCTTCCACGAGCCATGTGACACACGACACAAATGCATGCTTGTTAGCCATCAAATTGAAACCCATGTGTTCCATCAAAAGTAAAACCGGCTCTTCTTGACTTGATGCCTTTGGATCCGCATCAACTTGCACGAAAAATCCAACTTCATTTTTTCGACATTCTGACTTGACGGAGTTGTGGAGCATGGAAAAAAACCACTTTAGGCACTAGAAGCGTTTAGAAATGTTTATCGGGCTAAGAATTATGCCAAAAACAGTTTTCAGGTTCAATGTAGAGCACAACTAGTACGAAAAATCCTAGTTCATTTTTTTCCTATTCGGACTTGAGGAATCTGTTGAGTATGGTAAAATGCCACTTTAGGCGCCAGAATCAATCAGAAATGTTTTCCGAGATAAGATTTAAGGGAAAAATACTGTTAACGTTCATTGTAGGGCACTACTTGCACGAAAAATTCAACTTTATTTTTTCCGCATTCTTACTTGATGGAGTTGTGGATCATGAAAAAAACCGACTTTAGGCACAATAATCCTTTAGAAATGTTTTTCGGGCCAAGAGTTATGCCAAAAACACTTTTCAGCTTCAATCTAGAGCACAACTAGTACGAAAAATCCAACTTCATTTCTATGCCATTCGGACTTGAGGAATCTATTGAGCATGGAAAAATGCCACTTTAGGCGCAAGAATCAATCAGAAATATTTTCCGAGATAAGAGTAATGGGCAAAATACTCTTCACTTTAAATGTAGGGCACTACTTGCACGAAAAATCCAACTTCATTTTTTCCACATTTTGACTTGACGAAGCTGTGGAGCTTGGAAAAAAACCACTTTAGGCACAAGAATCGTTTAGAAATGTTTTTTAGGCCAAGAGTTATGCAAAAAACACTTTTCAGCTTTAATGTAGAGCACAACTAGTACAAAAAATCCGACTTCATTTATTTGCCAGTCGGACTTGAGGAATCTGTTGAGCATGGACAAATGCCACTTTAGGCGCAAGAATCAATCAGAAATGTGTTCCGAGATAAGAGTTAGGGGAAAAATATTTTTCACGCTCAATGTAGGGCACTACTTGCTAGGGGTGTTCATTTCGGATATCCGATCCGATCTGATCCGAAATTTTGGATATCCCCTACTACTTGCACGAAAAATCCAAGAATATTTTTTCCACATTATGACTTGACAAAGTTGTGGAGCATGGAAAAAACCCAATTTAGGCACAAGGATCGTTCAGAAATGTTTTTCGGGCCAAGAGTTATGCCAAAAACACTTTTCAGCTTCAATGTAGTGCACAACTAGTACGAAAAATCCGACCTCATTTTTTTCCAATTCAGACTTGAGGAATCTGTTAAGCATGGAAAAATGCCACTTTAGGCGCAAGAATCAATCATATATGTTTTCCGAGATAAGAGTTATGGGCAAAATACTCTTCACGTTCAATGTAGGGCACTACTTGCACAAAAAATCCAACTTCATTTTTTCCGCATTATGACTTGACGGAGTTGTGGAGCATGCAAAAAAACCACTTTAGGCACAAGAATCGTTTAGAAAGATTTTTCGGGCTAAGAGATATTCAAAACAGCTTCAATGTAGTGGACAACTAGTACGAAAAATCCGACTTCATTTTTTCCCCATTCGGACTTGAGGATTCTGTTAAGCATGGAAAAATGCCACTTTAGGCGCATGAATCAATCATAAATGTTATCCGAGATAAGAGTTATGGGCAAAATACTCTTCACGTTCAATGTAGGGCACTACTTGCACGAAAAATCCAACTTCATTTTTTCCACATTTTGACTTGACGAAGCTGTGGAGCATGGAAAAAAACCACTTTAGGCACAAGAATCGTTAAGAACTGTTTTTTGGGCCAAGAGTTATGCTAAAAACACTTTTCAGCTTTAATTTAGAGCACAACTAGTACGAAAAATCCGACTTAATTTCTTTGCCATTCGGACTTGAGGAATCTGTTGAGCATGGAAAAATGCCACTTTAGGCGCAAGAATCAATCAGAAATGTGTTCCGAGATAAGAGTTAGGGGAAAAATACTTTTAACGTTCAATGTAGGGCACTATTTGCACGAAAAACCCAACTTCATTTTTTCCACATTATGACTTGACGAAGCTGTGGAGCATGGAAAAAACCCATTTTAGGCACAAGGATCGTTCAGAAATGTTTTTCGGGCCATGAGTTATGCCAAAAACACTTTTCAGCTTCAATGTAGTGGACAACTAGTACGAAAAATCCGACTTCATTTTTTTCCGATTCGGACTTGAGGAATCTGTTAAGCATGGAAAAATGCCACTTTAGGCGCAAGAATCAATCATATATGTTTTTCGAGATAATAGTTATGGGCAAAATACTCTTCACGTTCAATGTAGGGCACTACTTGCACAAAAAATCCAACTTCATTTTTTCCGCATTATGACTTGACGGAGTTGTGGAGCATGGAAAAAAACCGCTTTAGGCACAAGAATCGTTTAGAAAGATTTTTCGGGCTAAGAGTTATGCCAAAAACACTTTTCTGGTTCAATGTAGAGCACAACTAGTACGAAAAATCCTAGTTCATTTCTATGCCATTCGGACTTGAGGAATCTGTTGAGCATGGAAAAATGCCACTTTAGGCGCAAGAATCAATCTGAAATGTGTTCCGAGATATGAGTTAGGGGAAAAATACTTTTAACATTCAATGTAGGGCACTACTTGCACGAAAAATCCAACTTCATTTTTTCCACATTTTGACTTGACGAAGCTGTGGAGCATGGAAAAAAACCACTTTAGGCACAAGAATCGTTAAGAAATGTTTTTCGGGCCAAGAGTTATGCCAAAAACACTTTTCAGCTTCAATGTTGGGCACACAACTAGTACGAAAAATCCGGCTTCATCTTTTTTTCCATTCGGACATTAGGAATCTGTTAAGCATGGAAAAATGCCACTTTAGGCGCAAGAATCAATCATATATGTTTTTCGAGATAATAGTTATGGGCAAAATACTCTTCACGTTCAATGTAGGGCACTACTTGCACAAAAAATCCAACTTCATTTTTTCCGCATTATGACTTGACGGAGTTGTGGAGCATGGAAAAAAACCGCTTTAGGCACAAGAATCGTTTAGAAAGATTTTTCGGGCTAAGAGTTATGCCAAAAACACTTTTCTGGTTCAATGTAGAGCACAACTAGTACGAAAAATCCTAGTTCATTTCTATGCCATTCGGACTTGAGGAATCTGTTGAGCATGGAAAAATGCCACTTTAGGCGCAAGAATCAATCTGAAATGTGTTCCGAGATATGAGTTAGGGGAAAAATACTTTTAACATTCAATGTAGGGCACTACTTGCACGAAAAATCCAACTTCATTTTTTCCACATTATGACTTGACGAAGCTGTGGAGCATGGAAAAGACCCACTTTAGGCACAAGGATCGTTCAGAAATGTTTTTCGGGCCAAGAGTTATCCAAAAACACTTTTCAGCTTCAATGTAGTGCACAACTAGTACGAAAAATCCGACTTCATTTTTTTCCCATTCGGACTTGAGGAATCTGTTAAGCATGGAAAAATGCCACTTTAGGCGCAAGAATCAGTCATAAATGTTTTCCGCGATAAGAGTTATGGGCAAAATACTCTTCACGTTCAATGTAGGGCATTAATTGCACGAAAAATCGAACTTCATTTTTTCCACATTTTGACTTGACGAAGCTGTGGAGCATGGAAAAAAAACCACTTTAGGCACAAGAATCGTTTAGAAATGTTTTTGGGCCAAGAGTTATGCTAAAAACACTTTTAAGCTTTAATTTACAGCACAACTAGTACCAAAAATCCGACTTCATTTCTTTGCCATTCGGACTTGAAGAAACTGTTGAGCATGGAAAAATGCCACTTTAGGCGCAAGAATCAATCAGAAATGTGTTCCGAGATTAGAGTTAGGGGGAAAATACTTTTAACGTTCATTGTAGGGCACTATTTGCACGAAAAATCCAACTTCATTTTTTCCACAATATGACTTGACGAAGCTGTGGACCATGGTAAAAACCCACTTTAGGCACAAGAATCGTTTACAAATGTTTTTCGGGCCAAGAGTTATGCTAAAAACAGTTTTCAGGTTCAATGTAGAGCACAACTAGTACGAAAAATCCTAGTTCATTTTTTTCCCATTCAGACTTGAGGAATCTGTTGAGCATGGTAAAATGCCACTTTAGGCGCAAGAATCAATCAGAAATGTTTTCCGAGATAAGAGTTAAGGGAAAAATACTATTCACGTTCAATGTAGGGCACTACTTGCACGAAAAATTCAACTTCATTTTTTCCGCATTCTGACATGACGGAGTTGTGGAGCATGAAAAAAACCACTTTTGGCACAATAATCATTTAGAAATGTTTTTGGGCCAAGAGTTATCCCAAAAACACTTTTTAGCTTCAATCTAGAGCACAACTAGAACATAAAATCCGACTTCATTTTTTTCCTATTCGGACTTGAGGAATCTGTTGAGCATTTAAAAATGCCACTTTAGGCGCAAGAGTCAATCAGAAATGTTTTCCGAGATAAGAGTTATAAGAAAGATACTCTTCACGTTCAATGTATGGCACTACTTGCACGAAAAAGCCAACAAAATTTTTTCCACATTTTGACTTGACGAAGCTGTGGAGCATGGAAAAAAACCACTTTAGGCACAAGAATAGTTTAGAAATGTTTTTTGCGCCAAGAGTTACGCTAAAAAACACTTTTCAGCTTTAATGTAGAGCACAACTAGTACGAAAAATCCGACTTCTTTTCTTTGCCATTCGGACTTGAGGAATCTGTTGAGCATGGAAAAATGCCACTTTAGGCGCAAGAATCAATCCGAAATGTGTCCCGAGATAAGAGTTAGGGGTAAAATACTTTTAACGTTCAATGTAGGGCACTACTTGCACGAAAAATCAAACTTCATTTTTTCCACATTATGACTTGACGAAGCTGTGGAGCATGGAAAAAACCCACTATAAGCACAAGGATCGTTCAGAAATGTTTTTCGGGCCAAGAGTTATGCCAAAAACACTTTTCAGCTTCAATGTAGTGCACAAGTAGTACGAAAAATCCGACTTCATTTTTTTCCCATTCGGACTTGAGGAATCTGTTAAGCATGGAAAAATGCCACTTTAGGCGCTAGAATCAATCATAAGTGTTTTCCGAGATAAGAGTTATGGGCAAAATACTCTTCACGTTCAACGTAGGGCACTACTTGCACGAAAAATCCAACTTCTTTAGTTCCGCATTCTGACTTGACGGAGTTGTGGAGCAGGGAAAAAAACCACTTTAGGCACTAGAATCGTTTAGAAATGTTTTTTGGGGTAAGAGTTTTGCCAAAAACATTTTTCAGGTTCAATGTAGAGCACAACTAGTACGGAAAATCCTAGTTCATTTATTTCCCATTCGGACTTGAGGAATCTGTTGAGCATGGTAAAATGCCACTTGAGGCGCAAGAATCAATCAGAAATGTTTTCCGAGACAAGAGTTAAGGGAAAAATACTGGTTACGTTCAATGTAGGGCACTACTTGCACGAAAAATTCAACTTCATTTTTTCCGCATTCTGACATGACGGAGTTGTGGAGCATGAAAAAAAACCACTTTTGGCACAATAATCATTTAGAAATGTTTTTCGGGCCAAGAGTTATGCCAAAAATACTTTTCAGCATCAATCTAGAGCACAACTAGAACGTAAAATCCGACTTCATTTTTTTCCTATTCGGACTTGAGGAATCTGTTGAGCATGGAAAAATGCAACTTTAGGAGCAAGAATCAATCATAAATGTTTTCCGAGATAAGAGTTATGGGCAAAATACTTTTCACGTTCAATGTAGGGCACTACTTGCATGAAAAATCCAACTTCATTTTTTCCACATTTTGACTTGACGAAGCCGTGGAGCATGGAAAAAAAACCACTTTAGGCACAAGAATCGTTTAGAAATGTTTTTGGGCCAAGAGTTATGCTAAAAACAAGTTTTCGACTTTAATGTAGAGCACAACTAGTACGAAAAATCCGACTTCATTTCTTTGCCATTCGGACTTTAGGAATCTGTTGAGCATGGAAAAATGCCACTTTAGGCGCAAGAATCAATCAGAAATGTGTTCCGAGATAAGAGTTAGGGGATAAATACTTTTAACGTTCAATGTAGGGCACAATTTGCACGAAAAATCCAACTTCATTTTTTCCATATTATGACTTGACGAAGCTGTGGAGCATGGAAAAAACCCACTTTATGCACAAGGATCGTTCAGAAATGTTTTCGGGCCAAGAGTTATGCCAAAAACACTTTTCGGGTTCAATGTAGAGCACAACTAGTACCGAAAATCCAAGTTCATTTTTTTTCCCATTCGGACTTGAGGAATCATTAAGCATGGTAAAATGCCACTTTTGGCGCAAGAATCAATCAGAAATGTGTTCCGTGATAAGAGTTAGGGGAAAAATACTTTTAACGTTTAATGTAGGGCACTACTTGCACGAAAAATCCAACTTCATTTTTTCCACATTATGACTTGACGAAGCTGTGGAGCATGGGAAAAACCCACTTTAGGCACAAGGATCGTTCCGAAATGTTTTTCGGGCCAAGAGTTATGCCAAAAACACATTTATGCTTCAATGTAGTGCACAACTTGAACGAAAAATCCAACTTCATTAGTTCCGCATTCTGACTTGACGGAGTTGTGGAGTATGGAAAAAAACCACTTTAGGCACTAGAATCGTTTAGAAATGTTTTTTGGGGTAAGAGTTATGCCAAAAACACTTTTCAGGTTCAATGTAGAGCACAACTGATATGAATGCTCAACTAGGATAGTTAAACACTCAAAAACACACGCCAACTTGAATAAGGACAATGAAGAAATCCGAAAATAAGAGCAAGTAACAAGGGATATTTCTTAATGAATGATCACTCCTGAAACACTCACAAGAATCTTAAACACACTCAAACCACTCCCGGAATTAAGTTGTTTAAACACTAATTAATAAACACTCCTGAATATCAATTAATGGAAGATTAAAGCTTATGAATTAACTCACAAACAATAACAATATTTAATCATAAAATCACTCTAACCATTGAAGAGGTTAGGCGCCTATTATTTATAAGGAGTAAGCAAGAAAACCTTGCTCCTCAAGCATACCAAACCACACGGCATTCACCATCAATTTAGGAAAGTATCTCCTCCTTAATTCTAGCCTAGAATCAAGCTAAACTTAAGGAAACTCTAACTTAAGGAAAGACAACAAGTACTTTCCTTAATTACACCTTAAACACACGCCCAAGGCTGCTACCTTGCACGCCACTCCAATCTACCAAATTAAGGAAACTTTCCTAAAATACAACCATGACAACTAAACACCTAACCACCGAAATCTCTAAGGGATTTTCGGACTTTTATTGAACTAGAAACAACTCAACTAATTAACTAACATTTTAAACTAATAATGACACTAATTTAAAATGCTAATCGGTTTCTTCCACGAGCCATGTGACACACGACACAAATGCATGCTTGTTAGCCATCAAATTGAAACCCATGTGTTCCATCAAAAGTAAAACCCAACTCTTCTTGACTTGATGCCTTTGGATCCGCATCATTCTCCCCTTCTTCAAAAGAATTTGCCCTCAAATTATCATCATCATGGTAAGGAGAAAGATCACCAATATTGAAAGTAGCACTCACATTGCCATAATCACTTGGTAAGTCGATTTTGTAAGCTCCATCACCTACGACTCCAATGACTTCGAAAGGACCATCAGCTCTAGGCATCAACTTGTTTTTCCTTTTGCTCGGAAACCTTTCCTTCCTCAAATGTATCCATACTAGGTCACCTTCCTTGAACTTAGGTTGGCGCCTATGCTTGTTAGCCCGTTCCTTGTATTGCTGATTCATTTTCTCAATTTGAGCTTTAACTTGCGCACAAGTCTTGTTAAAAGCTTCCGACCTTTTCTTTGAATCCGCGTGTATCTCACTTCTAGGAAGAGTAACAAGATCAATAGGGAGAAAAGGATTAACTCCATAAATGATCTCAAATGGAGAACGTAAAGTTGTGGCCGAATGTGAACGATTGTAAGCAAATTCCGCATGTGCAAGCTTCACATCCCAATCTTTTTGCGTCTTACTCACAAGGCCACGTAACAAAGAACCAAGAGTTCTGTTTGTAACTTCAGTTTGACCATCTGTTTGAGGATGATGACTCGTGCTAAATAGGAGTTTCGTTCCCACCATCTTCCACAAACACCTCCAAAAGTGACTAAGGAATTTAGAATCCCTATCCGAAACAATGCTTCTAGGAATGCCATGAAGTCGAATTACCTCTTTGAAATACAAATCGAGCAACATGGGATGCGTCATCCGTTTTGTGCATGGGAATGAAATGAGCCATCTTCGAAAATCTATCCACAACCACCATGATAGCATCTTTGCCTCTTTGAGTTCTAGGCAACCCAACAATGAAATCCATGCTCACACTATCCCAAGGATGATCCGGAACTGGTAAAGGCGTGTAAAGCCCTTTATGAAAGGTGCTTTTGGACTTTTGGCACGTTGCACACTTGCTCACTACCATATGCACATCTTTGATCATGCTAGGCCAATAAAAATGTTCACTCAAAGTATCAAGTGTCTTTTGAATGCCAAAATGACCAAAGAATACCTCCACTATGCACTTCACGAACTAGAAGCTCACGTACCTTGCACTTTGGGACACACAACTTGTTTCCTTTAAAAAGAAAACCCTCTTGAACCATGAACAACCCTTTAGGAGCAGCAAAAATCGAACCAAGTTCATCATCTTCTTTATAAAGCTCCTTCAAGTGTTCGAACCCCATTACTCTTGCATCCACCATAGCTAGCAAATAAGATCTCCTTGAAAGTGCATCTCGCCACAATGTTGCTCTTTCCTTCTTTATACTTGGACGAGAAGGTGAAAGATTGGAGAAACTCGACCCACTTGGCATGCCTATGATTGAGTTTTTGTTGGCCATGAATGTGTTTGAGCGCCTCATGATCCGAATGAAGGATGAATGGTTTAGGCCTCAAATAATGTGACCAATGGTCCAAAGCTCGAACAATAGCATAAAACTCACGATCATAGTTAGAGTAGTTCAACTTGGCACCATTGAGCTTCTCACTAAAGTAGGAGATAGGGCGCTTCTCTTGGATCAAAACAAAGACCAATTCCCAATCCACTTGCATCACACTCTACCTCGAACAATTTGTTGAAATCCGGCAAGGCAAGTATAGGAGCACTACACAACTTCTCTTTCACTTCTTCAAAAGCTTTTTTGCGCCAAAGGAGACCATTCAAACTCACCTTTCTTCAACAAAGCCGTGATAGGAGCCATAATGGAAGAGAAGTTTCGAATGAATCTTCTATAGAACGAAGCCAAACCATGGAAGCTTCGACATTCACTAGCATTAGTAGGGGCCAGCCATGAAGAAATTGCTTGCACTTTCGAAGGATCAACATGAACTCCTTCTTTGGACACAATGTAACCAAGAAACGCTATGCTCGACACAAGGAACTCACACTTTTCCATCTTGCCGAAAAGTTTTTGTTCTCTAAGCTTCTCAAACAAACTCCTCAAATGTATCAAATGATCATCAACACTCTTACTATAAACAAGGATATCATCCAAATAAACAACAACAAATTTGTTTAAAAAGGAACGAAGTACCTCATTCATAAGTCGCATGAAAGAACTAGGGGCGTTGCATAAGCCAAAAGGCATTACCATCCATTCATAAAGACCTTGTTTAGTCTTGAATGCTGTTTTCCACTCATCCCCTTCTCGAATCCTCATTTGATGATAACCACTTCTAAGATCGATTTTTGAGAAAATCGAGGCTCCATTGAGTTCATCAAGCATATCCTCCAACCTCGGCATGGGAAATCTATACTTCACGAGTGATATTGTTCACGGCCCTACTATCAATGCACATTCTCCATGTACCATCTTTCTTAGGTACAAGTAAAGCGGGAACCGCACAAGGACTCATGCTCTCTCTTACATACCCCCTTTCGATCAATTCTTCAATTTGTCGTTGAAGCTCTTTGGAAGCACTTGGATCACACCTATAAGCGGGTTTATTAGGCAAAGGAGCTCCCGGAACTAAATCAATGGCATGTTCAATTCCCCTTAAGGGTGGCGGCCCTTGTGGAAGGTCTTCCGGAAATACATCACAAAATTCCTTCATGAGTGAATCAAGTTGTGGATTACTTGGTTTCACTTCACTTGCAACAGACATGTTTGATGACTAAAGCATAGCACACGCCCTCATCTTCAATCTCTTTCTCGAACTCTTTGAAAGAAAGAAACAAACTAGTCTTTTCTCTTCCTTCTTGTGAATCACGGCACTAGGAGCCAAAGGATGCAACCTAATCTTCTTGGAACCCACCGAAACCGTATACACATTGGAGTCCCCTTCATGTATCACCTTTCTATCAAATTGCCATGGTCTCCCGAGTAAAACGTGACAAGCATTCATGGGAAGTACATCACACCATAGCTCGTCCTTGTAATTCCCTATGGAGAAAGAAAGTAATGCTTGCTTCTTCACCCTAAGTCTCGTATCATCAAGCCAACTCAACTTGTAGGGGTGTGGATGATCTCTCACAATAAGACTCAATTTGCTCACCAAATCTGCCGCCACTACATTGGTACAAGACCCACTATCAATGATCATGTTACAAGTGTTTTCACCTACTTTGCAACGAGTATGGAACAAGTTTTCCCTTTGTTCTTTGCTTGGAAGGCAATCAACATGTAAAACCCTCCTAACAACACCAATAAGCCCATCATGTCATCTTCGGCATATGCATCTTCCTCCTCACTCTCAACCGTGTCATCTCTAGGCACAAATTCGTACAACTCCTCTTCTTCATTCAATTCCATGTATTGCCTCATGGTGAGGGCTTTCTTTGTTGGACAATTACTAGCAATGTGTCCTCTTCCTTGGCACTTGAAACACTTCCGATTTTCTTCAAACTTTTCCCTAGGAACGAAAACTTTCTTTTTTGACCCTTTTATCATCTTTCGTTGCATGTTCTTTCTTAGACCCTTCATAGTTCTTGTTAGAAGATGAATAAGAAGAATAAGAAGAAGAAGGTTTGAACGAGTTACCGATTTAGCATAGGAAGTTTTCGGTTTGTCCTCGTTCTCATGAGATTCAAATTTAAGCGCCAATCTACATGCTTCATCAAACGTAGTGTAAGTTGACACCTCTACCTTCCTTGCAATAGGACGGTTCAAGCCTTTGATGTAACGAGCAATTTTCATTGCTTCCCTTTCTTCTATGTCACAAATAAGGCACAGGTTATCAAATTCCATAGTGTACTCATGCACACTCAACGTATCTTGACACAAAGTAGTCAACTTTATGTACTTGTTTTTGCTCGTAATCACTTGGCAAAAATTTCTCCTTGAGCTTCTCTTTCAACTTAGTCCAACTACTAAGCTTGTCTTTCTTCTTTCTTGCACGTTTTGCCTTCAAATTTTCGAGCCAAATACCAGCATACTTGGTCAATCTAACTGAGGCTATCTTGAATCTCCTTTGATCATCAAACCCCCTATAATCACACACCTTCTCCAATTGTCGAATCCACTCAAGTAAATCCTCCGGACTAGAATCACCAAGTGAAATCATCCAATTTTAATCCCCTATCATCATTGAAATTAGGTTTAACAACCCTAACTTCATCCTCTTCATCCGAAAGTCCAATGTAATCAACACTGTTTTTATCCAACTTCTTAGTGATAATAGAAGTTATAGCATCCATTCTAGTTTCAAGTCTACTAACATGATTCGAATCAACATTATATTTTGCTTGGAAATCAAATTGCATCTTAGCTATGTCCTCAATAGCCTTAGCTAATTTTTCCAATTCACTCGACATTATCTTAACAAATAACAACACTTCGACACACTAGGAAGCACAAAAGAACCCTAGTACCACTTATCCCAATGTAAAGATCGAAACTTTAAGAAGAAAAGTGACAATTTATCTTGGATCTTTGAAGAGTAGAATCCCTTCTATCCTCTCCCGCCTGGAAAATCTGATACCACTTGATATGAATGCTCAACTAGGATAGTTAAACACTCAAAAACACACGCCAACTTCAATAAGGACAATGAAGAAATCCGAAAATAAGAGCAAGTAACAAGGGATATTTCTTAATGAATGATCACTCTCGAAACACTCACAAGAATCTTAAACACACTCAAACCACTCCCGAATTAAGTTGTTTAAACACTAATTAATAAACACTCCCGAATATCAATTAATGGAAGATTAAAGCTTATGAATTAACTCACAAACAATAACAATATTTAATCATAAAATCACTCTAACCATTGAAGAGGTTAGGCGCCTATTATTTATAAGGAGTAAGCAAGAAAACCTTGCTCCTCAAGCATACCAAACCACACGGCATTCACCATCAATTTAGGAAAGTATCTCCTCCTTAATTCTAGCCTAGAATCAAGCTAAACTTAAGGAAACTCTAACTTAAGGAAAGACAACAAGTACTTTCCTTAATTACACCTTAAACACACGCCCAAGGCTGCTACCTTGCACGCCACTCCAATCTA
Organism: Beta corolliflora; assembly: GCA_947648045.1. NCBI lineage: Eukaryota > Viridiplantae > Streptophyta > Magnoliopsida > Caryophyllales > Amaranthaceae > Beta > Beta corolliflora. The sequence goes on along the minus strand of CANSZD010000491.1, from coordinate 95,327 downwards.
CCAAATTAAGGAAACTTTCCTAAAATACAACCATGACAACTAAACACCTAACCACCGAAATCTCTAAGGGATTTTCGGACTTTTATTGAACTAGAAACAACTCAACTAATTAACTAACATTTTAAACTAATAATGACACTAATTTAAAATGCTAATCAGTTTCTTCCACGAGCCATGTGACACACGACACAAATGCATGCTTGTTAGCCATCAAATTGAAACCCATGTGTTCCATCAAAAGTAAAACCAGCTCTTCTTGACTTGATGCCTTTGGATCCGCATCAACAACTAGTACGGAAAATCCTAGTTCATTTATTTCTCATTCGGACTTGAGAAATCTGTTGAGCATGGTAAAATGCCACTTGAGGCGCAAGAATCAATTAGAAATGTTTTCCGAGACAAGAGTTAATGGAAAAATACTGGTTACGTTCAATGTAGGGCACTACTTGCACGAAAAATTCAACTTCATTTTTTCCGCATTCTGACATGACGGAGTTGTGGAGCATGAAAAAAAACCACTTTTGGCACAATAATCATTTAGAAATGTTTTTCGGGCCAAGAGTTATGCCAAAAATACTTTTCAGCATCAATCTAGAGCACAACTAGAACGTAAAATCCGACTTCATTTTTTTCCCATTCGGACTTGAGGAATCTGTTGAGCATGGAAAAATGCAACTTTAGGCGCAAGAATCAATCATAAATGTTTTCCGAGATAAGAGTTATGGGCAAAATACTCTTCACGTTCAATGTAGGGCACTACTTGCATGAAAAATCCAACTTCATTTTTTCCACATTTTGACTTGACGAAGCTGTGGAGAATGGAAAAAAACAACTTTAGGCACAAGAATCTTTTAGAAATGTTTTTTGGGCCAAGAGTTATGCTAAAAACACTTTTCAGCTTTAATGTGGAGCACAATAGTACGAAAAATCCGACTTCATTTCTTTGCCATTCGGACTTCAGGAATCTGTTGAGCATGGAAAAATGCCACTTTAGGCGCAAGAATCAATCAGAAATGTGTTCCGAGATAAGAGTTAGGGGATAAATACTTTTAACGTTCAATGTAGGGCACTATTTGCACGAAAAATCCAACTTCATTTTTTCCATATTATGACTTGACGAAGCTGTGGAGCATGGAAAAAACCCACTTTATGCAAAAGGATCGTTCAGAAATGTTTTTCGGGCCAAGAGTTATGCCAAAAACACTTTTCAGGTTCAATGTAGAGCACAACTAGTACCGAAAATCCTAGTTCATTTTTTTCCCATTCGGACTTGAGGAATCTGTTAAGCATGGTAAAATGCCACTTTAGGCGCAAGAATCAATCAGAAATGTGTTCCGAGATAAGAGTTAGGGGAAAAATACTTTTAACGTTCAATGTAGGGCACTACTTGCACGAAAAATCCAACTTCATTTTTTCCACATTATGACTTGACGAAGCTGTGGTCCATGGGAAAAACCCACTTTAGGCACAAGGATCGTTCATAAATGTTTTTCGGGCCAAGAGTTATGCCAAAAACACATTTATGCTTCAATGTAGTGCACAACTAGTACGAAAAATCCAACATCATTTTTTCCACATTAGGACTTGACGAAGCTGTGGAGAATTGGAAAAAACCCACTTTAGGCACAAGAATCGTTTACAAATGTTATTCGGCCCAAGAGTTATGCCAAAAACAGTTTTCAGGTTCAATGTAGAGCACAACTAGTACGAAAAATCCTAGTTCATTTTTTTCCCATTCGGACTTGAGGAATCTGTTGAGCATCGTAAAATGCCACTTTAGGCGCAAGAATCAATAATAAATGTTTTGCCGAGATAAGACTTAAGGGAAAAATACTGTTCACGTTCAATGTAGGGCACTACTTGCACGAAAAATCCAACTTCTTTTTTTCCACATTTTGACTTGACGAAGCTGTGGAGCATGGAAAAAAACCACTTTAGGCACAAGAATCGTTTAGAAATGTTTTTGGGCCAAGAGTTATGCTAAAAACACTTTTCAGCTTTAATGTAGAGCACAACTAGTACGAAAAATCCGACTTCATTTCTTTGCCATTCGGACTTGAGGAATCTGTTGAGCATGGAAAAATGCCACTTTAGGCGCAAGAAACAATCAGAAATGTGTCCCGAGATAAGAGTTAGGGGGTAAAATACTTTTAACGTTCAATGTAGGGCACTACTTGCACGAAAAATCCAACTTCATTTTTTCCACATTATGACTTGACGAAGCTGTGGAGCATGGAAAAAACCCACTATAAGCACAAGGATCGTTCAGAAATGTTTTTCGGGCCAATAGTTATGCCAAAAACACTTTTCAGCTTCAATGTAGTGCACAACTAGTACGAAAAATCCGACTTCATTTTTTTCCCATTCGGACTTGAGGAATCTGTTAAGCATGGAAAAATGCCACTTTAGGCGCTAGAATCAATCATAAGTGTTTTCCGAGATAAGAGTTATGGGCAAAATACTCTTCACGTTCAACGTAGGGCACTACTTGCACGAAAAATCCAACTTCATTAGTTCCGCATTCTGACTTGACGGAGTTGTGGAGCATGGAAAAAAACCACTTTAGGCACTAGAATCGTTTAGAAATGTTTTTTGGGGTAAGAGTTATGCCAAAAACACTTTTCAGGTTCAATGTAGAGCACAACTAGTATGGAAAATCCTAGTTCATTTATTTACCATTCGGACATGAGGAATCTGTTGAGCATGGTAAAATGCCACTTGAGGCGCAAGAATCAATCAGAAATGTTTTCCGAGACAAGAGTTAAGGGAAAAATACTGGTTACGTTCAATGTAGGGCACTACTTGCACGAAAAATTCAACTTCATTTTTTCCGCATTCTGACATGACGGAGTTGTGGAGCATGAAAAAACACCACTTTTGGGACAATAATCATTTAGAAATGTTTTTCGGGCCAAGAGTTATACCAAAAATACTTTTCAGCATCAATCTAGAGCACAACTAGAACGTAAAATCCGACTTCATTTTTTTCCCATTCGGACTTGAGGAATCTGTTGAGCTTGGAAAAATGCAACTTTAGGCGCAAGAATCAATCATAAATGTTTTCCGAGATAAGAGTTATGGGCAAAATACTCTTCACGTTCAATGTAGGGCACTACTTGCATGAAAAATCCAACTTCATTTTTTCCACATTTTGACTTGACGAAGCTGTGGAGCATGGAAAAAAACCACTTTAGGCACAAGAATCTTTTAGAAATGTTTTTTGGGCCAAGAGTTATGCTAAAAACACTTTTCAGCTTTAATGTAGAGCACAACTAGTACGAAAAATCCGACTTCATTTCTTTGCCATTCGGACTTCAGGAATCTGTTGAGCATGGAAAAATGCCACTTTAGGCGCAAGAATCAATCAGAAATGTGTTCCGAGATAAGAGTTAGGGGATAAATACTTTTAACGTTCAATGTAGGGCACTATTTGCACGTAAAATCCAACTTCATTTTTTCCATATTATGACTTGACGAAGCTGTGGAGCATGGAAAAAACCCACTTTATGCACAAGGATCGTTCAGAAATATTTTTCGGGCCAAGAGTTATGCCAAAAACACTTTTCAGGTTCAATGTAGAGCACAACTAGTACCGAAAATCCTAGTTCATTTTTTTCCCATTCGGACTTGAGGAATCTGTTAAGCATGGTAAAATGCCACTTTAGGCGCAAGAATCAATCAGAAATGTTTTCCGAGACAAGAGTTAAGGGAAAAATACTGTTTACGTTCAATGTAGGGCACTACTTGCAAGAAAAATTCAACTTCATTTTTTCCGCATTCTGACATGACGGAGTTGTGGAGCATGAAAAAAACCACTTTTGGCACAATTATCATTTAGAAATGTTTTTCGGGCCAAGAGTTATGCCAAAAATACTTTTCAGCTTCAATCTAGAGCACAACTAGAACGCAAAATCCGACTTCATTTTTTTCCCATTCGGACTTGAGGAATCTGTTGAGCATGGAAAAATGCCACTTTAGGCGCAAGAATCAATCATAAATGTTTTCCGAGATAAGAGTTATGGGCAAAATACTCTTCACATTCAATGTAGGTCACTACTTGCACGAAAAATCCAACTTCATTTTTTCCACATTTTGACTTGACGAAGCTGTGGAGCATGGAAAAAAACCACTTTAGGCACGAGAATCGTTTAGAAATGTTTTTTGGCCCAAGAGTTATGCTAAAAACACTTTTCAGCTTTAATGTAGAGCACAACTAGTACGAAAAATCCGACTTCATTTCTTTGCCATTCGGACTTGAGGAATCTGTTGAGCATGGAAAAATGCCACTTTCACTAGTGGAAAAAACGCTATATGTCACAACAAAACCGCTGCGGTCCTTAAGAGAACCGCAGCAGTAAATCGTCGAAATTTGGGTGGGAAATTTGGCCTAACAAACCGCTGCGGTTATCATAAAACCGCAACGGTTAATAGTTAACCGCTGCGGTTCTCTATTACCCGTTGCGGTTTTATGAACCGCAGCGGTTTATTTTGTTTTTTTTTTCGCGTCAAATTCCCTCCCTTGCTTACACGCACTGTTAACTCCCTCCTTCAATTCTTCCTTCCTTTCAAAAAAATTAAAGACTCCCTCAGTCCCTCCAATTCACGCAACCCCGACCCCCACTGCCACCACTAGGTTCCACCACCACCGCCACCACCGGGTTCCACCACCACCGCCACCACCGGGTTCCACCTTCCCCCAACCCCGACGACCACCAGCCGCTGCGTCCTCCTCTCCACTCCGGTGGGTTTGAACCACAAACCCCACTCGCGTCCTCCTCCGTGGCTGCGTCCTCCTCTCGTGGCCGCACCACCACCGCCGCAACTCCACCATTCCTTCTCTACCTCTTCTTAGGTACCTACATTCCTTCTCTACCTCTACCTCCATCATTCCTCATATTTGAAGCTTCAAGTTTATAATTAATTGTTCTTTTATGAATAATTGTTAATTAAATTAGGTTGTATAATAGTTAAATGTTGTAAATTTGATTGATTTGAGTTAATTATTTTATTTAAAGTAGTTAGTTTGATTTTTAGGTTAAAAAGACTAGGGTTTGTTGTGGTTGCTATTTTTGTGGTTGTTGTTGGTAGTAGCTATTGTTGTTGTTGTTGTTGATGTTGTTGTTGATGTTGTTGTTGTTGTTGTTGTTGTTGTTGTTGTTGTTGTTGTAGTACTTACTAACTAGTTAGGTTTGAACTTTAAAAGTTGTTGTTGATTATTGGTTTAGATATTTAGTTTAGTTTAGCTTAGTTTAGTTTTGTTTTGTTTGAATTGCTAATTTATACTAATGTTAACATTTAAACTTTGTTGTTGATTATTGAAGCTAGCTAGGGACGGATTGTTGAGCTCGATTTCCCTATTCACAACCTTGATATTGGTATGTTATCACTCATATTTAACTTTCTTTCATAGTAAATTGGTATATGTATATGTATATGTATATGTATATGTATATGTATATGTATATGTATATGTATATGTATATGTATATGTATATGTATATGTATATGTATATGTATATGTATATGTATATGTATATGTATATGTATATGTATATGTATATGTATATGTATATGCTAATGTGTATATATCGTTGAATTGAGATTAGATGTAAAATGTTGTTGTTTTTAAAAACCTATGTTTGCATCATCATATCATATGCCTAGATACCCGTTCGAGATTTACTCATTAGGAGTAAGTAAACAATAGGCTCGACTTCTTTTGTAACTGATTCCGGCTTTCGGCTTTGCAATGTCATTTTACTTTATTTCTCGCTTTTAGCCGCATGTTAGGTCATGTATAGTTCTTATTATTGTATATATATGTATTTCAATCAACTAAACTCACTTCACATGTATTGAAACCCATTTTGGGTAAGTGAATGTCATTTCGGGCCAATTTCGGCTTTTCAACCTCAATTTACTTAATTTCTCGCTTTTAGCCGCTTGTTAGGTCATGTATAGTTCTTATTAGTATATATATATATGTATTACAATCAACTAAACTCGCTTCACATGTATTGAAACCCATTTTGGGTAAGTGAATGTCATTTCGGGTCAATTTCGGCTTTTCAACCTCAATTAACTTAATTTCTCGCTTTTAGCCGCATGTTAGGTCATATATAGTTCTTATTAGTATATATATATGTATTACAATCAACTAAACTCGCTTCACATGTATTGAAACCCATTTTGGGTAAGTGAATGTCATTTCGGGCCAATTTCGGCTTTTCAACCTCAATTAACTTAATTTCTCGCTTTTAGCCGCATGTTAGGTCATGTATAGTTCTTATTAGTATATATATATGTATTACAATCAACTAAACTCGCTTCACATGTATTGAAACCCATTTTGGGTAAGTGAATGTCATTTCGGGCCAATTTCGGCTTTTCAACCTCAATTAACTTAATTTCTCGCTTTTAGCCGCATGTTAGGTCATGTATAGTTCTTATTAGTATATATATATGTATTACAATCAACTAAACTCGCTTCATATGTATTGAAACCCATTTTGGGTAAGTGAATGTCATTTCGGGTCATATGATTTGAAAATCGAATTGGGTAGATGAATGTCGTTTAGGGTGTAATTATGGATTTTTTTTTGGAGGGGGAGGGGCAAGGCGGGGGGCAGTCAATGGGGGGAGTGAAGGGGGGTCATGTGCGGGGCGAAAGGGGGCTGGGAAGGGGGTGGGACAGTGAAGGGGGCAGGCGGTCAGTGGGCGGGGAGCGGGAGTGTGCGGGGGGAGGAGTGTGCGGGGGGCAGTGCGAGGGGGGCGAAGAAGGAGGCCAGGCGGTGGGGGCGATGAAGGGGGGACAGTGAAGGGGGGAGGGCGGGGGGGGAGTGCGGGGGAGCAGGGTGGGGGGGAGGGAGCAGTGTGGGGTCAGGCGAGGGGGGCGAAGGAAGGAGGCTTGCGGGGGCGGTGAAGGGGGGGACAAGTGAAGGGGGGAGTGCAGGGGGAGGAGTGCGGGGGAGTGTGCAGGGGGGGGAGGGAGTGTGCGGGGGGGTCAGGCGAGGGGGGCGTGAAGGAGGCCGTGCAGGGGGCGGTGAAGGGGGGGACAATGAAGGGGGGGAGTGCGGGGGAGTGCGGGGGGGAGTGCGGGGGGAGGGAGTGTGCGGGGGGGCGAAGTGAAGGGGGGACAATGATGTGATTGTTTAATCTTACGCGTTTCTAATATCGCTTTTTTAAATTTCAGGAGTTTAAACATGGTCCGAGATGATGTCATTGTGGAGGAAGAAACCGATGATGATTATGATAAGTCATTGGATGATGATGATGAGTATGATGCGGAGAAGGAGAACGATAAAGGTGACCCGGAAGACTTAGCGCATGATGAGGAGGCGCGCTTGCGTAAAAGGGAACTTGACTTGGCTGAAATAAATGAGGAGCTAGCCGATAAGGCTCCCCCATTGACAACAATGCTAGGGAAGATTATCCTTGTACTTCATCCGTCATTGTGCCACAAAAATGCGGGGAAAGAGGTTCTCGCACCAAAACTCCAAGTAAAGTTGCAACAAAGAAGCGGAAAGGAAGGGGTGCGACCAAGGGATTGAATTATAACACCCCTATGACCCTCGAGTATGATGATATGGGTCAACCTTGTGGTCAATGGCGTAAAAAGTATGGGCAACATTTAGGGTTATGTGTGCGCAAACTGAGCATTTTGGTGGGGTGGAAAGATGTGCTCGATGCAATAAAGAAATCATTATGGCAAGACACTTGTGTAAGTTTATTTTGTAACTGAATTACTTTTATTTTTTGCATGTTAGGGGCATGTTAGGTCATATATAGTCCCAATAGGTACATATATAACTATAAGAGTCCATTAAACTCCACTTATATGCTTTGAAACACATTTTGGGTAAATGAAGGCCATTTCGGGCCGATTTTGGCCTTTACACTCCAATTCACTTAGTTTATTGCATTTAGCCGCATGTTAGGTCATATATAGTCCCAATAGGTACATATATAACTATAAGAGTCAATTAAACTCCACTTATATGCTTTGAAACACATTTTGGGTAAATGAAGGCCATTTCGGGCCGATTTTGGCCTTTACACTCCAATTCACTTAGTTATTTTCATTTAGCCGCATGTTAGGTCATATATAGTCCCAATAGGTACATATATAACTATAAGAGCCAATTAAACTCCACTTATATGCTTTAAAACACATTTTGGGTAAATGAAGGCCATTTCGGGCCGATTTTGGCCTTTACACTCCAATTCACTTAGTTTATTGCATTTAGCCGCATGTTAGGTCATATATAGTCCCAATAGGTACATATATAACTATAAGAGTCAATTAAACTCCACCTATATGCTTTGAAACACATTTTGGGTAAATGAAGGCCATTTCGGGCCGATTTTGGCCTTTACACTCCAATTCACTTAGTTTATTGCATTTAGCCGCATGTTAGGTCATATATAGTCCCAATAGGTACATATATAACTATAAGACTCAATTAAACTCCACTTATATGCTTTGAAACACATTTTGGGTAAATGAAGGCCATTTCGGGCCGATTTTGGCCTTTACACTCCAATTCACTTAGTTATTTTCATTTAGTCGCATGTTAGGTCATATATAGTCCCAATAGGTACATATCTAACTATAAGAGTCAATTAAACTCCACTTATATGCTTTGAAACACATTTTGGGTAAATGAAGGCCATTTCGGGCCGATTTTGGCCTTTACACTCCAATTCACTTAGTTTATTGCATTTAGCCGCATGTTAGGTCATATATAGTCCCAATAGGTACATATATAACAATAAGAGTCAATTAAACTCCACTTATATGCTTTGAAACACATTTTGGGTAAATGAAGGCCATTTCGGGCCGATTTTGGCATTTACACTCCAATTCACTTAGTTTATTGCATTTAGCCGCATGTTAGGTCATATATAGTCCCAATAGGTACATATATAACTATAAGAGTCAATTAAACTCCACTTATATGCTTTGAAACACATTTTGGGTAAATGAAGGCCATTTCGGGCCGATTTTGGCCTTTACACTCCAATTCACTTAGTTATTTTCATTTAGCCGCATGTTAGGTCATATATAGTCCCAATAGGTACATATATAACTATAAGAGCCAATTAAACTCCACTTATATGCTTTGAAACACATTTTGGGTAAATGAAGGTCATTTCGGGCCGATTTTGGCCTTTACACTCCAATTAACTTAGTTTATTGCATTTAGCCGCATGTTAGGTCATATATAGTCCCAATAGGTACATATATAACTATAAGAGTCAATTAAACTCCACTTATATGCTTTGAAACACATTTTGGGTAAATGAAGGCCATTTCGGGCCGATTTTGGCCTTTACACTCCAATTCACTTAGTTTATTGCATTTAGCCGCATGTTAGGTCATATATAGTCCCAATAGGTGCATATATAACTATAAGAGTCAATTAAACTCCACTTATATGCTTTGAAACACATTTTGGGTAAATGAAGGCCATTTCGGGCCGATTTTGGCCTTTACACTCCAATTCACTTAGTTATTTTCATTTAGCCGCATGTTCGGTTATATATAGTCCCAATAGGTACATATATAACTATAAGAGTCAATTAAACTCCACTTATATGCTTTGAAACACATTTTGGGTAAATGAAGGCCATTTCTAGCCGATTTTGGCCTTTACACTCCAATTCACTTAGTTTATTGCATTTAGCAGCATGTTAGGTCATATATAGTCCCAATAGGTACATATATAACTATAAGAGTCAATTAAACTCCACTTATATGCTTTGAAACACATTTTGGGTAAATGAAGGCCATTTCGGGCCGATTTTGGCCTTTACACTCCAATTCACTTAGTTTATTGCATTTAGCCGCATGTTAGGTCATATATAGTCCCAATAGGTACATATATAACTATAAGAGTCAATTAAACTCCACTTATATGCTTTGAAACACATTTTGGGTAAATGAAGGCCATTTCGGGTCGATTTTGGCCTTCGAAGCTCACTTCACTTAGTTTTCGGCATTTAGCCACATGTTAGGTCATATATAGTTCTAATAGGTACATATATAACTATAAGAGTCAATTATAGTTCACTCATATGCTTTGAAACCCATTTTGGGTAAATGAAGGCTGTTTCGGGCCGATTTTGGCTTTCGAAGCTCATTTCACTTAATTTCCCGCATTTAGCCACATGTTAGGTCATATATAGTTCTAATAGGTACATATATAACTATAAGAGTCAATTATAGTTCACTCATATGCTTTGAAACCCATTTTGGGTAAATGAAGGTGATTTCGGCCGATTTTGGCCTTCGAAGCTCATTTCACTTAATTTCCCGCATTTAGCCACATGTTAGGTCATATATAGTTCTAATAGGTACATATATAACTATAAGAGTCAATTATAGTTCACTCATATGCTTTGAAACCCATTTTGGGTAAATGAAGGCCGTTTTGGGCCGATTTTGGCCTTCGAAGCTCACTTCACTTAGTTTCCGGCATTTAGCCACATGTTAGGTCATATATAGTTCCAATAGGTACATATATAACTATAAGAGTCAATTATAGTTCACTCATATGCTTTGAAACCCATATTGGGTAAATGAAGGCCGTTTCGGGCCGATTTTAGCCTTCGAAGCTCACTACACTTAATTTCCCGCATTTAGCCACATGTTAGGTCATATATAGTTCCAATAGGTACATATATAACTATAAGAGTCAATTATCTAAGGTCTTACTCAAACTAAAACTGATATTATGTGTGTTTCCTTATGTTTAAGGTATTCAACCAAAGGGAGAGTTCTTTCACCACAACCGAGATAAACGAGGTTCGGGATTTGCTAGCACACTACCTTACCGAAGTTTGCATGTGAAGATGATGCCGCGACTTTGAGTTTATTTGTTCTTATTGTTCTACTTGCTAGTTATTTAGGTACAACAATATAATTGATGTTTATTTTGGATTTTAGTACTTAATACAACTTCTTTTGTAGTACATTCTCCAAATTTTATATTTATATACATATATATATTAATTTGACTTGTATACGACGCGCATCTGGGATTTGTGTCAACTATAGCAAGTTAGATATAATAAAATATTATATATATAAAAATATAATATATATATATATATATATATATACAAATATAATATATATATATTATATAACATTAACGGATGCGGTTTACTAATATAACCGCATCAGTTAATGTTCCAATGCATACAAAGAGGCTGGCGGCAAAGAACAAACCGCTGCGGTTCCAAGGCAAAACCGCAACGGTTTTTCCCATTAACCGCTGCGGTTTTACCTAGGAACCGCAGCGATTTGTTCATTGCCGCTGCGGTCCTCAACCGCAGCAGTTTCTTTATGAAAACTGCTGCTAGTCCAACCATTTGCATGAAAAATCATAAATGTGTTCCGAGATAAGAGTTAGGGGAAAAATACTTTTAACGTTCAATGTAGGGCACTATTTGCATGAAAAATCCAACTTGATTTTTTCCACATTATGACTTGACGGAGCAGTGGAGCATGGAAAAAACCCACTTTATGCACAAAGATCGTTCAGAAATGTTTTTCGGGCTAAGAGTTATGCCAAAAACACTTTTCAGGTTCAATGTAGAGCACAACTAGTACCGAAAATCCTAGTTCATTTTTTTCCCATTCGGACTTGAGGAATCTATTGAGCTTGGTAAAATGCCACTTTAGGCGCAAGAATCAATCAGAAATGTTTTCTGAGACAAGAGTTAAGGGAAAAATACTGTTTACGTTCAATGTAGGGCACTACTTGCACGAAAAATTCAACTTCATTTTTTCCGCATTCTGACATGACGGAGTTGTGGAGTATGAAAAAAAACCACTTTTAGCACAATTATCATTTAGAAATGTTTTTCGGGCCAAGAGTTATGCCAAAAATACTTTTCAGCTTCAATCTAGAGCACAACTAGAACGTAAAATCCGACTTCATTTTTTTTCCATTCGGACTTGAGTAATCTGTTGAGCATGGTAAAATGCCACTTTAGGCGCAAGAATCAATCATAAATGTTTTCCGACATAAGAGTTATGGGCAAAATACTCTTCACGTTCAATGTAGGGCACTACTTGCACGAAAAATCCAACTTCATTTTTTCCACATTTTGACTTGACGAAGCTATGTAGCATGGAAAAAAACCACTTTAGGCACAAGAATCGTTTAGAAATATTTTTTGGGCCAAGAGTTATGCTAAAAACACTTTTCAGCTTTAATGTAGAGCACAACTAGTACGAAAAATCCGACTTCATTTCTTTGCCATTCGGACTTGAGGAATCTGTTGAGCATGGAAAAATGCCACTTTAGGCGCAAGAATCAATCAGAAATGTTTTCCGAGATAAGAGTTAAGGGAAAAATACTAGTCACGTTAAATGTAGGGCACTACTTGCACAAAAAATTCAACTTCATTTTTTCCGCATTCTGACTTGACGGAGTTGTGGAGCATGGAAAAAACCCACTTAGAATCGTTTAGAAAGGGATTTCGGGCCAAGAGTTATGCCAAAAACACTTTTCAGCATCAATGTAGGGCACAACTAGTACGAAAAATCCGACTTCATTTTTTTCCCATTCGGACTTGAGAAATCTGTTGAGCATGGTAAAATGCCACTTTAGGCGCAAGAATCAATCAGAAATATTCTCCGAGATAAGATTTATGGCCAAATACTCTTCACGTTCAATGTAGGGCACTACTTGCACGAAAAATCCAACTTCATTTTTTCCACATTTTGACTTGACGAAGCTGTGGAGCATGGAGAAAAACCACTTTAGGCACAAGAATCGTTTAGAAATGTTTTTTTGGGCCAAGGGTTATGCTAAAAATACTTTTCGACTTTAATGTAGAGCACAACTAGTACTAAAAATCAGAATTCATTTCTTTGCCATTCGGACTTGAGGAATCATTTGAGCATGAAAAAATGCCACTTTAGGCGCAAGAATCAATCAGAAATGTGTTCCGAGATAAGAGTTAGGGGAAAAATTGTTTTAATGTTCAATGTAGGGCGCTACTTCCACGAAAAATCCAACTTCATTTTTTCCACATTATGACTTGACGAAGCTGTGGAGCATGGAAAAAACCCACTTTATGCACAAGGATCGTTCAGAAATGTTTTTCGGGCCAAGAGTTATGCCAAAAACACTTTTCAGGTTCAATGTAGAGCACAACTAGTACCGAAAATCCTAGTTCATTTTTTTTCCCATTCGGACTTGAGGAATCTATTGAGCTTGGTAAAATGCCACTTTAGGCGCAAGAATCAATCAGAAATGTTTTCCGAGACAAGAGTTAAGGGAAAAATACTGTTTACGTTCAATGTAGGGCACTACTTGCACGAAAAATTCAACTTCATTTTTTCCGCATTCTGACATGACGGAGTTGTGGAGCATGAAAAAAACCACTTTTGGCACAATTATCATATAGAAATGTTTTTCGGGCCAAGAGTTATTCCAAAAACACTTTTCAGCTTCAATCTAGAGCACAATTAGAACGTAAAATCCGACTTCATTTTTTTCCCATTCGGACTTGAGGAATCTGTTGAGCATGGAAAAATGCCACTTTAGGCGCAAAAATCAATCATAAATGTTTTCCGAGATAAGAGTTATGGGCAAAATACTCTTCACGTTCAATGTATTACACTACTTGCACGAAAAATCCAACTTCATTTTTTCCACATTTTGACTTGACAAAGCTGTGGAGCATGGAAAAAAACCACTTCAAGCACAAGAATCGTTTAGAAATGTTTTTTGGGCCAAGAGTTATGCTAAAAATACTTTTCAACTTTAATGTAGAGCACAACTAGTACTAAAAATCCGACTTCTTTTTTTCCCCATTCGGACTTGAGGAATCAGTTAAGCATGGAAAAATGCCACTTTAGGCGCAAGAATCAATCATAAATGTTTTCCGAGATAAGAGTTATGGGCAAAATACTCTTCACATTCAATGTACGACACTACTTGCACGAAAAATCCAACTTCATTTTTTCCGCATTCTGACTTGACGGAGTTGTGGAACATGGAAAAAAACCACTTTGGCACAAGAATCGTTTAGAGCACAACTAGTACGAAAAATCCTAGTTCTTTTTTTTCCCATTCGGAATTGAGGAATCTGTTGAGCATGGAAAAATGCCACTTTAGGCGCAAGAATCAATCAGAAATGTTTTCCGAGATAAGAGTTAAGGGAAAAATACTAGTCACGTTAAATGTAGGGCACTACTTGCACAAAAAATTCAACTTCATTTTTTCCGCATTCTGACTTGACGGAGTTGTGGAGCATGGAAAAAACCCACTTAGAATCGTTTAGAAAGGGATTTCGGGCCAAGAGTTATGCCAAAAACACTTTTCAGCATCAATGTAGGGCACAACTAGTACGAAAAATCCGACTTCATTTTTTTCCCATTCGGACTTGAGAAATATGTTGAGCATGGTAAAATGCCACTTTAGGCGCAAGAATCAATCAGAAATATTCTCCGAGATAAGATTTATGGCCAAATACTCTTCACGTTCAATGTAGGGCACTACTTGCACGAAAAATCCAACTTCATTTTTTCCACATTTTGACTTGACGAAGCTGTGGAGCATGGAGAAAAACCACTTTAGGCACAAGAATCGTTTAGAAATGTTTTTTGGGCCAAGGGTTATGCTAAAAATACTTTTCAGCTTTAATGTAGAGCACAACTAGTACTAAAAATCAGAATTCATTTCTTTGCCATTCGGACTTGAGGAATCATTTGAGCATGAAAAAATGCCACTTTAGGCGCAAGAATCAATCAGAAATGTGTTCCGAGATAAGAGTTAGGGGAAAAATTGTTTTAATGTTCAATGTAGGGCGCTACTTCCACGAAAAATCCAACTTCATTTTTTCCACATTATGACTTGACGAAGCTGTGGAGCATGGAAAAAACCCACTTTATGCACAAGGATCGTTCAGAAATGTTTTTCGGGCCAAGAGTTATGCCAAAAACACTTTTCAGGTTCAATGTAGAGCACAACTAGTACCGAAAATCCTAGTTCATTTTTTTCCCATTCGGACTTGAGGAATCTATTGAGCTTGGTAAAATGCCACTTTAGGCGCAAGAATCAATCAGAAATGTTTTCCGAGACAAGAGTTAAGGGAAAAATACTGTTTACGTTCAATGTAGGGCACTACTTGCACGAAAAATTCAACTTCATTTTTTCCGCATTCTGACATGACGGAGTTGTGGAGCATGAAAAAAACCACTTTTGGCACAATTATCATATAGAAATGTTTTTCGGGCCAAGAGTTATTCCAAAAACACTTTTCAGCTTCAATCTAGAGCACAATTAGAACGTAAAATCCGACTTCATTTTTTTCCCATTCGGACTTGAGGAATCTGTTGAGCATGGAAAAATGCCACTTTAGGCGCAAAAATCAATCATAAATGTTTTCCGAGATAAGAGTTATGGGCAAAATACTCTTCACGTTCAATGTATTACACTACTTGCACGAAAAATCCAACTTCATTTTTTCCACATTTTGACTTGACAAAGCTGTGGAGCATGGAAAAAAACCACTTCAAGCACAAGAATCGTTTAGAAATGTTTTTTGGGCCAAGAGTTATGCTAAAAATACTTTTCAACTTTAATGTAGAGCACAACTAGTACTAAAAATCCGACTTCTTTTTTCCCCATTCGGACTTGAGGAATCCGTTAAAGCATGGAAAAATGCCACTTTAGGCGCAAGAATCAATCATAAATGTTTTCCGAGATAAGAGTTATGGGCAAAATACTCTTCACATTCAATGTACGACACTACTTGCACGAAAAATCCAACTTCATTTTTTCCGCATTCTGACTTGACGGAGTTGTGGAACATGGAAAAAAACCACTTTGGCACAAGAATCGTTTAGAAGCACAACTAGTACGAAAAATCCTAGTTCTTTTTTTTCCCATTCGGAATTGAGGAATCATTGAGCATGGAAAAATGCCACTTTAGGCGCAAGAATCAATCGAAATGTTTTCCGAGATAAGAGTTAAGGGAAAAATACTAGTCACGTTAAATGTAGGGCACTACTTGCACAAAAAATTCAACTTCATTTTTTCCGCATTCTGACTTGACGGAGTTGTGGAGCATGGAAAAAACCCACTTAGAATCGTTTAGAAAGGGATTTCGGGCCAAGAGTTATGCCAAAAACACTTTTCAGCATCAATGTAGGGCACAACTAGTACGAAAAATCCGACTTCATTTTTTTCCCATTCGGACTTGAGAAATCTGTTGAGCATGGTAAAATGCCACTTTAGGCGCAAGAATCAATCAGAAATATTCTCCGAGATAAGATTTATGGCCAAATACTCTTCACGTTCAATGTAGGGCACTACTTGCACGAAAAATCCAACTTCATTTTTTCCACATTTTGACTTGACGAAGCTGTGGAGCATGGAGAAAAACCACTTTAGGCACAAGAATCGTTTAGAAATGTTTTTTGGGCCAAGGGTTATGCTAAAAATACTTTTCAGCTTTAATGTAGAGCACAACTAGTACTAAAAATCAGAATTCATTTCTTTGCCATTCGGACTTGAGGAATCATTTGAGCATGAAAAAATGCCACTTTAGGCGCAAGAATCAATCGAAATGTGTTCCGAGATAAGAGTTAGGGGAAAAATTGTTTTAATGTTCAACGTAGGGCGCTACTTCCACGAAAAATCCAACTTCATTTTTTCCACATTATGACTTGACGAAGCTGTGGAGCATGGAAAAAACCCACAGAAATGTTTTTCGGGCCATGAGTTATGCCAAAAACACTTTTCAACTTCAATGTTGGGCACAACTAGTACGAAAAATCCGACTTCATTTTTTTTCCCATTAGGACTTGAGGAATCTGCTAAGCATGGAAAAATGCCACAATAGGCGTAAGAATCAATCATAAATGTTTTCCGAGATAAGAGTTATGGGCAAAATACTTTTCACGTTCAATGTAGGGCACTACTTGCACGAAAAATCCAACTTCATTTTTTCCACATTTTGACTTGACGAAGTCGTGGAGCATGGAGAAAAAACCACTTTAGGCACAAGAATCGTTTAGAAATGTTTTTTGGGCCAAGGGTTATGCTAAAAATACTTTTCAGCTTTAATGTAGAGCACAACTAGTACTAAAAATCCGAATTCATTTCTTTGCCATTCGGACTTGAGGAATCATTTGAGCATGAAAAAATGCCACTTTAGGCGCAAGAATCAATCAGAAATGTGTTCCGAGATAAGAGTTAGGGGAAAAATTGTTTTAATGTTCAATGTAGGGCGCTACTTCCACGAAAAATCCAACTTCATTTTTTCCACATTATGACTTGACGAAGCTGTGGAGCATGGAAAAAACCCACAGAAATGTTTTTCGGGCCAAGAGTTATGCCAAAAACACTTTTCAGCTTCAATGATGGGCACAACTAGTACGAAAAATCCGACTTCTTTTTTTCCCCATTCGGACTTAAGGAATCTGTAAGCATGTAAAAATGCCACTTTAGGCGCAAGAATCAATCATTAATGTTTTCCGAGATAAGAGTTATGGGCAAAATACTCTTCACGTTCAATGTACGACACTACTTGCACAAAAAATCCAACTTCATTTTTTCCGCATTCTGACTTGACGGAGTTGTGGAGCATGGAAAAAAACCACTTTGGCACAAGAATCGTTTAGAAATGTTTTTCGGGATAAGAGTTATGCCAAAAACACTTATCGGGTTCAATGTAGAGCACAACTAGTACGAAAAATCCTAGTACATTTTTTTCCCATTCGGACTTGAGGAATCTGTTGAGCATGGAAAAATTCCATTTTAGGCGCAAGAATCAATCAGAAATGTTTTCCGAGATAGGAGTTAAGGGAAAAATACTGTTCACGTTAAATGTAGGGCACTACTTGCACGAAAAATTCAACTTCATTTTTTCCGCATTCTGACTTGACGGAGTTGTGGAGCATGAAAAAAAACCACTTTTGGCACAATAATCATTTAGAAATTTTTTTCGGGACAAGAGTTATGCCAAAAACACTTTTCAGCTTCAACCTAGAGCACAACTACAACGTAAAATCCGACTTCATTTTTATCCCATTCGGACTTGAGGAATCTGTTGAGCATGGAAAAATGCCACTTTAGGCGCAAGAATCAATCAGAAATATTTTCCGAGATAAGAGTTATGGGCAAAATACTCTTCACGTTCAATGTAGGGCACTACTTGCACGAAAAATCCAACTTTATTTGTTCCACATTTTGACTTGACGAAGTCGTGGAGCATGGAAAAAAACCACATTAGGCACAAGAATCGTTTAGAAATGTTTTTTGGGCCAAGAGTTATGCTAAAAACACTTTTCAACTTTAATGTAGAGCACAACTAGTACGAAAAATTCGACTTCATTTCTTTGCCATTCGGACTTGAGGAATTTGTTGAGCATGGAAAAATGCCACTTTAGGTGCAACAATGAATCAGAAATGTGTTCCGAGATAAGAGTTAGGCGAAAAATACTTTTAATGTTCAATGAAGGGCACTACTTGCACGAAAAAATCCAACTTCATTTTTTCCACATTATGACTTGACTAACTGTGGAGCATGGAAAAAAACCCACTTAAGACACAAGGATCATTCGTAAATGTTTTTCGGGCCATGAGTTATGCCAAAAACACTTTTCAGCTTCAATGTTGGGCACAACTAGTACGAAAAATCCGACTTCATTTTTTTCCCATTAGGACTTGAGGAATCTGTTAAGCATGGAAAAATGCCACATTAGGCGTAAGAATCAATCATAAATGTTTTCCGAGATAAGAGTTATGGGCAAAATACTTTTCACGTTCAATGTAGGGCACTACTTGCACGAAAAATCCAACTTCATTTTTTCCACATTTTGACTTGACGAAGCTGTGGAGCATGGAGAAAAACCACTTTAGGCACAAGAATCATTTAGAAATGTTTTTTGGGCCAAGGGTTATGCTAAAAATACTTTTCAGCTTTAATGTAGAGCACAACTAGTACTAAAAATCCGAATTCATTTCTTTGCCATTCGGACTTGAGGAATCATTTGAGCATGAAAAAATGCCACTTTAGGCGCAAGAATCAATCAGAAAAGTGTTCCGAGATAAGAGTTAGGGGAAAAATTGTTTTAATGTTCAATGTAGGGCGCTACTTCCACGAAAAAATCCAACTTCATTTTTTCCACATTATGACTTGACGAAGCCGTGGAGCATGGAAAAAACCCACGAAAAATGTTTTTCGGGCCAAGAGTTATGCCAAAAACACTTTTCACCTTCAATGTTGGGCACAACTAGTACGAAAAATCCGACTTCTTTTTTTCCCATTCGGACTTGAGGAATCAGTTAAGCATGGAAAAATGCCACTTTAGGCGCAAGAATCAATCATAAATGTTTTCCGAGATAAGAGTTATGGACAAAATACTCTTCACGTTCAATGTACGGCACTACTTGCATGAAAAATCCAACTTCATTTTTTCCGCATTCTGACTTGACGGAGTTGTGGAGCATGGAAAAAAAACCACTTTGGCACAAGAATCGTTTAGAGCACAACGTAGGTACGAAAAATCCTAGTTCATTTTTTTCCCATTCGAAATTGAGGAATCTGTTGAGCATGGAAAAATGCCACTTTAGGCGCAAGAATCAATCAGAAATGTTTTCCGAGATAAGAGTTAAGGGAAAAATACTGGGTCACGTTAAATGTAGGGCACTACTTGAACGAAAAATTCAACTTCATTTTTTCCGCATTCTGACTTGACGGAGTTGTGGAGCATGGAAAAAACCCACTTTAGGCACAAGAATCGTATAGAAAGGGATTTCGGGCCAAGAGTTATGCCAAAAACACTTTTCAGCTTCAATGTAGGGCACAACTAGTACGAAAAATCCGACTTCATTTTTTTCCCATTCGGACTTGAGAAATCTGTTGAGCATGGTAAAATGCCACTTTAGGCGCAAGAATCAATCAGAAATATTTTCGATAAGATTTATGGGCAAAATACTGTTCACGTTCAATGTAGGGCACTACTTGCACGAAAAATCCAACTTCACTTTTTCCACATTCTGACATGACGGAGTTGTGGAGCATGAAAAAAAACCACTTTTGGCACAATAATCATTTAGTAATGTTTTTCGGGACAAGAGTTATGCCAAAAACACTTTTCAGCTTCAATCTAGAGCACAACTAGAACTTAAATGCCGACTTCATTTTTTTCCCATTCGGACTTGAGGAATCTGTTGAGCATGGGAAAATGCCACTTTAGGCGCAAGAATCAATCAGAAATATTTTCCGAGATAAGAGTTATGGGCAAAATACTCTTCACGTTCAATGTAGGGCACTACTTGCAAGAAAAATCCAACTTCATTTTTTCCACATTTTGACTTGACGAAGCTGTGGAGCATGGAAAAAAACCACTTTAGGCACAAGAATCGTTTAGAAATGTTTTTTGGGCCAAGAGTTATGCTAAAAACACTTTTCAACTTTAATGTAGAGCACAACTAGTACGAAAAATCCGACTTCATTTCTTTGCCATTCGGACTTGAGGAATTTGTTGAGCATGGAAAAATGCCTCTTTAGACACAAGAATGAATCAGAAATGTGTTCCGAGATAAGAGTTAGGCGAAAAATACTTTTAACATTCAATGGAGAGCATTACTTGCACGAAAAATCCAACTTCATCTTTTCCACATTATGACTTGACTAATCTGTGGAGCATGAAAAAAACCCACTTTAGACACAAGGGTCCTTCAGAAATGTTTTTCCGGCCAAGAGTTATGCCAAAAACACTTTTCAGCTTCAATGTTGGGCACAACTAGTAAGAAAAATCCGACTTTATTTATTTGCCATTCGGACTTGAGGAATCTGTTGAGCATGGAAAAATGCCACTTTAGGCGCAAGAATCGATCTGAAATGTGTTACGAGATAAGAGTTAGGGGAAAAATACTTTTCAAGTTCAATGTAGGGCACTACTTGCACGAAAAATACAACATCATTTTTTTCACATTATGACTTGACGAAGCTGTGGATCATGGAAAAAACCCACTTTAGGCACAAGGATCGTTCATAAATGTTTTTCGGTCCAAGAGTTATGCCAATAACACTTTTCAGCTTCAATGTTGTGCACAACTAGTACGAAAAATCCTAGTTCATTTTTTTCCCATTCGGACTTGAGGAATCTGTTGAGCATGGAAAAATGCCACTTTAGGCTCAAGAATCAATCAGAAATGCTTTCCGAGATAAGAGTTAAGGGAAAAATATTGTCCACGTTCAATGTAGGGCACTATTTGCACGAAAAATTCAACTTCATTTTTTCCGCATTCTGACTTGACGGAGTTGTGGAGCATGGAAAAAACCCACTTTAGGCACAAGAATCGTTTAGAAATGTTTTTCGGGCCAATAGTTATGCCAAAAACACTTTTCAGCTTCAATTTAGGGCACAACTAGTACGAAAAATCCGACTTCATTTTTTTCCCATTCAGACTTGAGGGATCTGTTGAGCATGGTAAAATGCCACTTTAGGCGCGAGAATCAATCAGAAATATTTTCCGAGATAAGAGTTATGGGCAAAATACTCTTCACGTTCAATTTAGGGCACTACTTGCACGCAAAATCCGACTTCATTTTTTCCACATTCTGACATGACGGAGTTGTGGAACATGGAAAAAAACCACTTTTGGAACAATAATCATTTACAAAAACCACTTTTCAGCTTCAATCTAGAGCACAACTAGTACGAAAAATCCGACGTTATTTTTTTCCCATTTGGACTTGAGGAATCTGTTGAGCATGGAAAAATACCACTTGAGGCGCAAGAATCTATCAGAAATGTTTTCCGAGATAAGAGTTATGGGCAAAATACTCTTCACGTTCAATGTGGGGCACTAATTGCGAGAAAAATACAACTTCATTTATTCCACATTCTGACTTAACGAAGCTGTGGAGCATGGTAAAAAACCACTTTAGGAACAAGAATCGTTTAGAAATGTTTTTCGGGCTAAGAGTTATGCCTAAAATACTTTTCAGGTTCAATATAGAGCACAACTAGTATGAAAAATCCGACTTCATTTTTTTCCCATTCGGACTTGAGGAATCTGTTGAGCACCGAAAAATGTCACTTTAGGCGCAAGAATCAATCAGAAATGTTTATCAAGATAAGAGGTAAGGGAAAAATAATGTTCACGTTCAATGTAGGGTACTTGCACGAAATATCCAACTTCATTTTTTCCGCATTCTGACTTGACAGAGTTGTGGAGCATGGAAAAAAGCCACTTTAGGCAAAAGAATCGTTTTGAAATGTTTTTCGGGACAAGAGTTATGCCAAAAACACTTTTCAGCTTAAATGTTGAGCACAACTAGTAAGAAAAATCCGACTTCATTTTTTTCCCATTCGGACTTGAGGAATCTGTTGAGCATGGTAAAATGCCATATTAGGCGCAAGAATCAATCAGAAATGTTTTCCGAAATAAGCGTTATGGGCAAAATACTCTTGACGTTCAATGTAGGGCACTACTTGCGCGAAAAATCCAACTTCATTTTTTCCACATTTTGACTTGACGAAGCCGTGGAGCATGGAAAAAAACCACTTTAGGCACAAGAATCGTTTAGAAATGTTTTATTGGGCCAAGAGTTATGCTAAAAACACTTTTCAGCTTTAATGTAGAGCACAACTAGTACGAAAAATCCGACTTCATTTATTTGCCATTCGGACTTGAGGAATCTGTTGAGCATGGAAAAATGGCACTTTAGGCGCAAGAATCGATCAGAAATGTGTCCGAGATAAGAGTTAGGGGAAAAATACTTTTCACGTTCAATGTAGGGCACTACTTGCACGAAAAATACAACTTCATTTTTTTCACATTATGTCTTGACGAAGCCGTGGTGCATGGAAAAAACCCACTTTAGGCACAAGGATCGTTCAGAAATGTTTTTCGGGCCAAGAGTTATGCCAAAAACAATTTTCAGCTTCAATGTAGTGCACAACTAGTACGAAAAATCCGACTTCATTTATTTGCCATTCGGACTTGAGGAATCTGTTGAGCATGGAAAAATGGCACTTTAGGCGCAAGAATCGATCAGAAATGTGTCCGAGATAAGAGTTAGGGGAAAAATACTTTTCACGTTCAATGTAGGGCACTACTTGCACGAAAAATACAACTTCATTTTTTTCACATTATGTCTTGACGAAGCTGTGGTGCATGGAAAAAACCCACTTTAGGCACAAGGATCGTTCAGAAATGTTTTTCGGGCCAAGAGTTATGCCAAAAACAATTTTCAGCTTCAATGTAGTGCACAACTAGTACGAAAAATCCGACTTCATTTTTTTACCATTCGGACTTGATAAATCTGTTAAGCATGAAAAATGCCACTTTAGGCGCAAGAATCAATCATAAATGTTTTCCGAGATAAGAGTTATGGGCAAAATACTCTTCACGTTCATTGTAGTGCACTACTTGCACGAAAAATCCAACTTCATTTTTTCCGCATTCTAACTTGACGGGGTTGTGGAGCATGGAAAAAAACCACTTTAGGCACCAGAATCGTTTAGAAATGTTTTTCGGGCTAAGAGTTATGCCAAAAACACTTTTCAGTTTCAATGTAGAGCACAACTAGTACGAAAAATCCTACATCATTTTTTTCCCATTCGGACTTGAGGAATCTGTTGAGCTTGGAAAAATGCCACTTTAGGCGAAAGAATCAATCAGAAATGTTTTCCGAGATAAGAGTTTTGGGCAAAATACTCTTCACGTTCAATTTAGGGCACTACTTGCACGAAAAATCCAACTTCATTTTTTCCACATTTTGACTTGACGAAGCTGTGGAGCATGGAAAAAACCCACTTTAGGCACAAGAATCGTTTAGAAAAGTTTTTTGGCCAAGAATTAAGCTAAAAACACTTTTCAACTTTGATGTAGAGCACAACTAGTACGAAAAATCCTACTTCATATTTTTCCCATTCGGACTTGAGGAATCTGTTGAGCATGGAAAAATGCCACTTTAGGCGCAAAAAGCAATCAGAAATATTTTCCGAGATAAGTGTTATGGGCAAAATTCTCTTCACGTTCAATGTAGGGCACTACTTGCACGAAAAATCCAACTTCATTTTTTCCACATTTTGACATGACGAAGCTGTGGAGCATGGAAAAAAACCACTTTAAGCACAAGAATCGTTTAGAAATGTTTTTTGGGCCATGAGTTATGTTAAAAACACTTTTCAACTTTAATGTAGAGCACAACTAGTACGAAAAATCCGACTTCATTTCTTTGCCATTCGGACTTGAGGAATCTATTGAGCATGGTAAAATGCCACTTTAGGCGCAAGAATCAATCAGAAATGTTTTCTGAGATAAGCGTTATGGGCAAAATACTATTCACGTTCAATGTAGGGCACTACTTGCACGAAAAATCCAACTTCATTTTTTCCACATTTTGACTTGACGAAGATGTGGAGCATGGAAAAAAACCACTTAAGGCACAAGAATCGTTTAGAAATGTTTTTTGGGCCATGAGTTATGCTAAAAACACTTTTCAACTTTAATGTAGAGCACAACTAGTACGAAAAATCCGACTTCATTTCTTTGCCATTCGGACTTGAGGAATCTATTGAGCATGGTAAAATGCCACTTTAGGCGCAAGAATCAATCAGAAATGTTTTCTGAGATAAGCGTTATGGGCAAAATACTATTCACGTTCAATGTAGGGCACTACTTGCACGAAAAATCAAACTTCATTTTTTCCACATTTTGACTTGACGAAGCTGTGGAGCATGGAAAAAAACCACTTTAGGCACAAGAATCGTTTAGAAATGTTTTTTGGGCCAAGAGTTGTGCTAAAAACACTTTTCAGCTTTAATGTAGAGCACAACTAGTACGAAAAATCCGACTTCATTTATTTGCCATTCGGACTTGAGGAATCTGTTGAGCATGGAAAAATACCACTTTAGACGCAAGAATCGATCAGAAATGTGTTCCGAGATTAGAGTTAGGGGAAAAATACTTTTCACGTTCAATGTAGGGCACTACTTGAACGAAAAATACAACTTCATTTTTTTCACATTATAACTTGACGAAGCCGTGGAGCATGGAAAAAAACCACTTTAGGCACAAGAATCGTTTAGAAATGTTTTTTGGGCCAAGAGTTATGCTAAAAACACTTTTCATCTTTAATGTAGAGCACAACTAGTACGAAAAATC
This sequence comes from Beta corolliflora, assembly GCA_947648045.1. Classification (NCBI taxonomy): domain Eukaryota; kingdom Viridiplantae; phylum Streptophyta; class Magnoliopsida; order Caryophyllales; family Amaranthaceae; genus Beta; species Beta corolliflora. Next base: position 70,170 of record CANSZD010000491.1, on the reverse strand, counting down.
CGACTTCATTTATTTGCCATTCGGACTTGAGGAATCTGTTGAGCATGGAAAAATGCCACTTTAGGCGCAATAATCGATCGAAATGTGTTCCGAGATAAGAGTTAGGGAAAAATACTTTTCACGTTCAATGTAGGGCACTACTTGCACGAAAAATACAACTTCATTTTTTTCACATTATGACTTGACGAAGCCGTGGAGCATGGAAAAAACCCACTTTAGGCACAAGGATCGTTCGAAATGTTTTTCGGGCCAAGAGTTATGCAAAAAACACTTTTCAGCCTTCAATGTAGTGCACAACTAGTAAGAAAAATCCGACGTCATTTTTTCCCATTTGGACTTGAAAATCATTAAGCATGAAAAATGCCACTTTTGGCGCAAGAATCAATCATAAATGTTTTCCGAGATAAGAGTTATGGGCAAAATACTCTTCACGTTCAATGTAAGGCACTACTTGCACGAAAAATTCAACTTCATTTTTTTCACATTATGACTTGACGAAGTCCGTGGAGCATGGAAAAAACTCACTTTAGGCACAAGGATCGTTCATAAATGTTTTTCGGGCCAAGAGTTATGCTAAAAACACTTTTAGCTTCAATGTAGTGCACAACTAGTTCGAAAAATCCGACTTCATTTTTTTCTCATTCGGACTTGAGAAATCATTAAGCATGAAAAATGCCACTTTAGGCGCAAGAATCAATCATAAATGTTTTCCGAGATAAGAGTTATGGGCAAAATACTCTTCACGTTCAATGTAGGGCACTACTTGCACGAAAAATCCAACTTCATTTTTTCAACATTATGACTTGCCGAAGCTGTGGAGCATGGAAAAAAACAACTTTAGGCACAAGAATCGTTTAGAAATATTTTTTGGGCCAAGATTTATGCTAAAAACACTTTTCATCTTTAATGTATAGCACAACTAGTACGAAAAATCCTACTTTATTTTTTCCCATTCGGACTTGAGGAATCTGTTGAGCATGGAAAAATGCCACTTTAGGCGCAAGAATCGATCAGAAATGTGTTCTGAGATAAGAGTTAGGGGAAAAATACTTTTCACGTTCAATGTAGGGCACTACTTGAACGAAAAATACAACTTCATTTTTTTCACATTATAACTTGACGAAGCTGTGGAGCATGGAAAAAAACCACTTTAGGCACAAGAATCGTTTAGAAATGTTTTTTGGGCCAAGAGTTATGCTAAAAACACTTTTCATCTTTAATGTAGAGCACAACTAGTACGAAAAATCCGACTTCATTTATTTGCCATTCGGACTTGAGGAATCTGTTGAGCATGGAAAAATGCCACTTTAGGCGCAAGAATCGATCAGAAATGTGTTCTGAGATAAGAGTTAGGGGAAAAATACTTTTCACGTTCAATGTAGGGCACTACTTGCACGAAAAATACAACTTCATTTTTTTCACATTATGACTTGACGAAGCTGTGGAGCATGGAAAAAACCCACTTTAGGCACAAGGATCGTTCGTAAATGTTTTTCGGGCCAAGAGTTATGCAAAAAACACTTTTCACCTTCAATGTAGTGCACAACTAGTACGAAAAATCCGACGTCATTTTTTCCCATTTGGACTTGAAAATCTGTTAAGCATGAAAAATGCCACTTTTGGCGCAAGAATCAATCATAAATGTTTTCCGAGATAAGAGTTATGGGCAAAATACTCTTCACGTTCAATGTAAGGCACTACTTGCACGAAAAATTCAACTTCATTTTTTTCACATTATGACTTGACGAAGCTGTGGAGCATGGAAAAAACTCACTTTAGGCACAAGGATCGTTCATAAATGTTTTTCGGGCCAAGAGTTATGCTAAAAACAGTTTTCAACTTCAATGTAGTGCACAACTAGTTCGAAAAATCCGATTTCATTTTTTTTCTCATTCGGACTTGAGAAATCCGTTAAGCATGAAAAATGCCACTTTAGGCGCAAGAATCAATCATAAATGTTTTCCGAGATAAGAGTTATGGGCAAAATACTCTTCACGTTCAATGTAAGGCACTACTTGCACGAAAAATTCAACTTCATTTTTTTCACATTATGACTTGACGAAGCTGTGGAGCATGGAAAAAACTCACATTAGGCACAAGGATCGTTCATAAATGTTTTTCGGGCCAAGAGTTATGCTAAAAACAGGTTTTCGGCTTCAATGTAGTGCACAACTAGTTCGAAAAATCCGATTTCATTTTTTTTCTCATTCGGACTTGAGAAATCGCTTAAGCATGAAAAATGCCACTTTAGGCGCAAGAATCAATCATAAATGTTTTCCGAGATAAGAGTTATGGGCAAAATACTCTTCACGTTCAATGTAAGGCACTACTTGCACGAAAAATTCAACTTCATTTTTTTCACATTATGACTTGACGAAGCCGTGGAGCATGGAAAAAACTCACTTTAGGCACAAGGATCGTTCATAAATGTTTTTCGGGCCAAGAGTTATGCTAAAAACAGTTTTCGGCTTCAATGTAGTGCACAACTAGTTCGAAAAATCCGATTTCATTTTTTTCTCATTCGGACTTGAGAAATCATTAAGCATGAAAAATGCCACTTTAGGCGCAAGAATCAATCATAAATGTTTTCCGAGATAAGAGTTATGGGCAAAATACTCTTCACGTTCAATGTAAGGCACTACTTGCACGAAAAATTCAACTTCATTTTTTTCACATTATGACTTGACGAAGTCGTGGAGCATGGAAAAAACTCACTTTAGGCACAAGGATCGTTCATAAATGTTTTTCGGGCCAAGAGTTATGCTAAAAACAGTTTTCAACTTCAATGTAGTGCACAACTAGTTCGAAAAATCCGATTTCATTTTTTTCTCATTCGGACTTGAGAAATCATTAAGCATGAAAAATGCCACTTTAGGCGCAAGAATCAATCATAAATGTTTTCCGAGATAAGAGTTATGGGCAAAATACTCTTCACGTTCAATGTAAGGCACTACTTGCACGAAAAATTCAACTTCATTTTTTTCACATTATGACTTGACGAAGCTGTGGAGCATGGAAAAAACTCACTTTAGGCACAAGGATCGTTCATAAATGTTTTTCGGGCCAAGAGTTATGCTAAAAACAGTTTTCAGCTTCAATGTAGTGCACAACTAGTTCGAAAAATCCGATTTCATTTTTTTCTCATTCGGACTTGAGAAATCATGTTAAGCATGAAAAATGCCACTTTAGGCGCAAGAATCAATCATAAATGTTTTCCGAGATAAGAGTTATGGGCAAAATACTCTTCACGTTCAATGTAAGGCACTACTTGCACGAAAAATTCAACTTCATTTTTTTCACATTATGACTTGACGAAGCCGTGGAGCATGGAAAAAACTCACTTTAGGCACAAGGATCGTTCATAAATGTTTTTCGGGCCAAGAGTTATGCTAAAAACAGTTTCAGCTTCAATGTAGTGCACAACTAGTTCGAAAAATCCGATTTCATTTTTTTCTCATTCGGACTTGAGAAATCTGTTAAGCATGAAAAATGCCACTTTAGGCGCAAGAATCAATCATAAATGTTTTCCGAGATAAGAGTTATGGGCAAAATACTCTTCACGTTCAATGTAAGGCACTACTTGCACGAAAAATTCAACTTCATTTTTTTCACATTATGACTTGACGAAGCCGTGGAGCATGGAAAAAACTCACTTTAGGCACAAGGATCGTTCATAAATGTTTTTCGGGCCAAGAGTTATGCTAAAAACAGTTTTCGGCTTCAATGTAGTGCACAACTAGTTCGAAAAATCCGATTTCATTTTTTTCTCATTCGGACTTGAGAAATCATTAAGCATGAAAAATGCCACTTTAGGCGCAAGAATCAATCATAAATGTTTTCCGAGATAAGAGTTATGGGCAAAATACTCTTCACGTTCAATGTAAGGCACTACTTGCACGAAAAATTCAACTTCATTTTTTTCACATTATGACTTGACGAAGCCGTGGAGCATGGAAAAAACTCACTTTAGGCACAAGGATCGTTCATAAATGTTTTTCGGGCCAAGAGTTATGCTAAAAACAGTTTTCAGCTTCAATGTAGTGCACAACTAGTTCGAAAAATCCGATTTCATTTTTTTTCTCATTCGGACTTGAGAAATCCGTTAAGCATGAAAAATGCCACTTTAGGCGCAAGAATCAATCATAAATGTTTTCCGAGATAAGAGTTATGGGCAAAATACTCTTCACGTTCAATGTAAGGCACTACTTGCACGAAAAATTCAACTTCATTTTTTTCACATTATGACTTGACGAAGTCGGGGAGCATGGAAAAAAACTCACTTTAGGCACAAGGATCGTTCATAAATGTTTTTCGGGCCAAGAGTTATGCTAAAAACAGTTTTCAGCTTCAATGTAGTGCACAACTAGTTCGAAAAATCCGATTTCATTTTTTTCTCATTCGGACTTGAGAAATCATTAAGCATGAAAAATGCCACTTTAGGCGCAAGAATCAATCATAAATGTTTTCCGAGATAAGAGTTATGGGCAAAATACTCTTCACGTTCAATGTAAGGCACTACTTGCACGAAAAATTCAACTTCATTTTTTTCACATTATGACTTGACGAAGCCGTGGAGCATGGAAAAAACTCACTTTAGGCACAAGGATCGTTCATAAATGTTTTTCGGGCCAACAGTTATGCTAAAAACAGTTTTCAGCTTCAATGTAGTGCACAACTAGTTCGAAAAATCCGATTTCATTTTTTTCTCATTCGGACTTGAGAAATCTGTTAAGCATGAAAAATGCCACTTTAGGCGCAAGAATCAATCATAAATGTTTTCCGAGATAAGAGTTATGGGCAAAATACTCTTCACGTTCAATGTAAGGCACTACTTGCACGAAAAATTCAACTTCATTTTTTTCACATTATGACTTGACGAAGCTGTGGAGCATGGAAAAAACTCACTTTAGGCACAAGGATCGTTCATAAATGTTTTTCGGGCCAAGAGTTATGCTAAAAACAGTTTTCAGCTTCAATGTAGTGCACAACTAGTTCGAAAAATCCGATTTCATTTTTTTCTCATTCGGACTTGAGAAATCTGTTAAGCATGAAAAATGCCACTTTAGGCGCAAGAATCAATCATAAATGTTTTCCGAGATAAGAGTTATGGGCAAAATACTCTTCACGTTCAATGTAGGGCACTACTTGCACGAAAAATCCAACTTCATTTTTTCAACATTATGACTTGCCGAAGCTGTGGAGCATGCAAAAAAAACAACTTTAGGCACAAGAATCGTTTAGAAATATTTTTTGGGCCAAGATTTATGCTAAAAACACTTTTCATCTTTAATGTAGAGCACAACTAGTACGAAAAATCCTACTTCATTTTTTTCTCATTCGGACTTGAGGAATCTGTTGATCATGGGAAAATGCAACTTTAGGCGCAAAAATCAATCAGAAATGTTTTTCGAGATAAGAGTTATGGGCAAAATTCTCTTCACCTTCAATGTATGGCACTACTTGCACGAAAAATCCAACTTCATTTTTTCCACATTCTGACTTGACGAAGCCGTGGAGCACGGAAAAAAAACCACTTTAGGCACAATTATAGTTTAGAAATGTTTTTCGGGCCATGAGTTATGCCACAAACACTTTTCAGGTTCAATGTAGAGCACAACTAGTACGAAAAATCCTACTTCATTTTTTTCCCATTCGGACTTGAGGAATCTGTTGAGCATGGAAAAATGCCAATTTAGGCGCAAGAATCAATCAGAAATGTTTTCCGAGATAAGAGTTATGGGCAAAATACTTTTCACGTTCAATGTAGGGCACTACTTGCACGAAAAATCCAACTTCATTTTTTCCACATATTGACTTGACGAAGCTATGGAGCATGGAAAAAACCACTTTTGGCACAAGAATCGTTTAGAAATGTTTTTGGGCCAAGAGTTATGCTAAAAACACTTTTCAACTTTAATGTAGAGCACAACTAGTACGAAAAATCCGACTTCATTTCTTTGCCATTCGGACTTGAGGAATCTGTTGAGCCTGGTAAAATGCCAATTTAGGCGCAAGAATCAATAGATTTGTTTTCCGAGATAAGCGTTATGGGCAAAATACTCTTCACGTTCAATGTAGGGCACTACTTGCACGAAAAATCCAACTTCATTTTTTCCACATTTTGACTCGGACGCAGTTGTGGAGCATGGAAAAAAACCACTTTAGGCACAAGAATCGTTTAGAAATGTTTTTGGGCCAAGAGTTATGCAAAAATACTTTTCGACTTTAATGTAGAGCACAACTAGTACGAAAAATCCGACTTCATTTATTTGCCATTCGGACTTGAGGAATCATTGAGCATGGAAAAATGCCACTTTAGGCGCAAGAATCGATCGAAATGTGATCCGAGATAAGAGTTAGGGGAAAAATACTTTTCACGTTCAATGTAGGGCACTACTTGCACGAAAAATCCAACTTCATCTTTTCCGCATTCTGACTTGACGGGGTTGTGGAGCATGGAAAAAAACCACTTTAGGCACCGGAATCATTTAGAAAAGTTTTTCGGGCTAAGAGTTATGCCAAAAACACTTTTTAGGTTCAATGTAGAGCACAACTAGTACGAAAAATCCGACTTAATTTCTTTGCCATTCGGACTTGAGGAATCAATTGAGCATGGTAAAATGCCACTTTAGGCGCAAGAATCAATCGAAATGTTTTTCGAGATAATCGTTATGGGCAAAATACTCTTTTACGTTCAATGTAGGGCACTACTTGCACGAAAAAATCCAACTTCATTTTTTCCACATTTTGACTCGACGAAGCCGTGGAGCATGGAAAATAACCACTTTAGGCACAAGAATCGTTTAGAAATGTTTTTTGGGCCATGAGTTATGCTAACAACACTTTTCATCTTTAATGTAGAGCACAACTAGTACGAAAAATCCGAGTTCATTTCTTTGCCATTCGGACTTGAGTAATCTGTTGAGCATGGTAAAATGCCACTTTAGGCGCAAGAATCAATTAGAAATGTTTTCCGAGATAAGCGTTATGGGCAAAATACTCTTCACGTTCAATGTAGGGCACTACTTGCACGAAAAATCCAACTTCATTTTTTCCACATATTGACTTGACGAAGCTGTGGAGCATGGAAAAAAACCACTATAGGCACAAGAATCGTTTATAAATGTTTTTTGGGCCAAGAGTTATGCTAAAAACTCTTTTCGACTTTAATGTAGAGCACAACTAGTACGAAAAATCCGACTTCATTTATTTGCCATTTGGACTTGAGGAATCTGAGCATGGAAAAATCCCACTTTAGGCGCAAGAATCAATCGAAATGTGTTACGAGATAAGAGTTATGGGCAAAATACTCTTCACGTTCATTGTAGGGCACTACTTGCACGAAAAATACAACATCATTTTTTTCACATTATGACTTGACGAAGCTGTGGATTATGGAAAAAACCCACTTTAGGCACAAGGATCGTTCAGAAATGTTTTTCGGGCCAAGAATTATGCCAAAAACACTTTTCAGCATCAATGTTGTGCACAACTAGTACGAAAAATCCGCCTTCATTTTTTTCCCATTCGGACTTGAGAAATCTGTTAAGCATGAAAAATGCCACTTTAGGCGCAAGAATCAATCATAAATGTTTTCCGAGATAAGAGTTATGGGCAAAATACTCTTCACGTTCAATGTAGGGCACTACTTGCACGAAAAATCCAACTTCATTTTTTCCACATTTTGACTTGACGAAGCTGTGGAGCATGGAAAATAACCACTTTAGGCACAAGAATCGTTTAGAAATGTTTTTTGGGCCATGAGTTATGCTAACAACACTTTTCAACTTTAATGTAGAGCACAACTAGTACGAAAAATCCGACTTCATTTCTTTGCCATTCGGACTTGAGTAATCTGTTGAGCATGGTAAAATGCCACGTTAGGCGCAAGAATCAATCAGAAATGTTTTCCTAGATAAGCGTTATGGGCAAAATACTCTTCACGTTCAATGTAGGGCAATACTTGAACGAAAAATCCAACTTCATTTTTTCCACATTTTCACTTGACGAAGCTGTGGAGCATGGAAAAAAACCACTTTAGGCACACGAATCGTTTAAAAATATTTTTTGGGCCAAGAGTTATGCTAAAAACACTTTTCAGCTTTAATGTAGAGCACAACTAGTACGAAAAATCGGACTTCATTTATTTGCCATTCGGACTTGAGGAATCTGTTGAGCATGGAAAAATGCCACTTTAGGCGCAAGAATCGATCAGAAATGTGCGACGAGATAAGAGTTAGGGGAAAAATACTTTTCAAGATCAATGTAGGGCACTACTTGTACGAAAAATACAACATCATTTTTTTCACATTATGACTTGACGAAGCTGTGGAGCATGGGAAAATCCCACTTTAGGCACAAGGATCGTTCGAAAATGTTTTTCGGGCCAAGAATTATGCTAAAAATAGTTTTCGACTTCAATGTAGTGCACAACTAGTACGAAAAATCCGACTTCATTTTTTTTCCCATTCGGACTTGAGAAATCCGTTAAGCATGAAAAATGCCACTTTAGGCGCAAGAATCAATCATAAATGTTTTCCGAGATAAGAGTTATGGGCAAAATACTCTTCACGTTCAATGTAGGGCACTACTTGCATGAAAAATTCAACTTCATTTTTTCCGCATTCTCACTTGACGGGGTTGTGGAGCATGGGAAAAAACCACTTTAGGCACAAGAATCGTTTAGAAATGTTTTTCGGGCTAAGAGTTATGCCAAAAACACTTTTCGGGTTCAATGTAGATCACAACTAGTACGAAAAAATCCTACTTCATTTTTTTCCCATTCGGACTTGAGGAATACATTGAGCATGGTAAAATGCCACTTTAGGCGCAAAAATCAATCGAAATGTTTTCCGAGATAAGTGTTATAGGCAAAATACTCTTCACGTTCAATGTAGGGGACTACTTGCACGAAAAATCCAACTTCATTTTTTCCACATTTTGACTTGACGAAGTCGTGGAGCATGGAAAAAAACCACTATAAGCACAAGAATCGTTTAGAAATGTTTTTTGGGCCAAGAGTTATGCTAAAAACACTTTTCAGCTTTAATGTAGAGCACAACTAGTACGAAAAATCAGACTTCATTTATTTGTCATTCGGACTTGAGGAATCATTGAGCATGGAAAAATGCCACTTTAGGCGCAAGAATCGATCGAAATGTGTTACGAGATAAGAGTTAGGGGAAAAATACTTTTCAAGTTCAATGTAGGGCACTACTTGCACGAAAAATACAACATCATTTTTTTCACATTATGACATGAATAAGTTCGTGGAGCATGGAAAAAACCCACTTTAGGCACAAGGATCGTTCGAAATGTTTTTCGGGCCAAGAGTTATGCCAAAAACACTTTTCGACTTCAATGTTGTGCACAACTAGTACGAAAAATCCGACTTCATTTTTTTTCCCATTCGGACTTGAGAAATCATTAAGCATGAAAAATGCCACTTTAGGCGCAAGAATCAATCATAAATGTTTTCCGAGATAAGAGTTATGGGCAAAATACTCTTCACGTTCAATGTAGGGCACTACTTGCACGAAAAATCCAACTTCATTTTTTCCGCATTCTCACTTGACGGGGTTGTGGAGCATGGAAAAAAACCACTTTAGGCACAAGAATAGTTTAGAAATGTTTTTCGGGATAAGAGTTATGCCAAAAACACTTTTCAGGTTCAATGTAGATCACAACTAGTACGAAAAATCCTACTTCATTTTTTTCCCATTCGGACTTGAGGAATCTGTTGAGCATGGAAAAATGCCACTTTAGGCGCAAAAATCAATCAGAAATGTTTTCCGATATAAGAGTTATTGGCAAAATTCTCTTCACGTTCAATGTAGGGCACTACTTGCACGAAAAATCCAACTTCATTTTTTCCACATTTTGACTTGACGAAGCTGTGGAGCATGGAAAATAACCACTTTAGGCACAAGAATCGTTTAGAAATGTTTTTTGGGCCATGAGTTATGCTAACAACACTTTTCAACTTTAATGTAGAGCACAACTAGTACGAAAAATCCGACTTCATTTCTTTGCCATTCGGACTTGAGTAATTTGTTGAGCATGGTAAAATGCCACATTAGGCGCAAGAATCAATCAGAAATGTTTTTCGAGATAAGCGTTATGGGCAAAATACTCTTCACGTTCAATGTAGGGCAATACTTGCACGAAAAATCCAACTTCATTTTTTCCACATTTTCACTTGACGAAGCTGTGGAGCATGGAAAAAAATCACTTTAGGAACAAGAATCGTTTAGAAATGTTTTTTGGGCCAAGAGTTATGCTAAAAACACTTTTCAGCTTTAATGTAGAGCACAACTAGTACGAAAAATCCGACTTCATTTATTTGCCATTCGGACTTGAGGAATCTGTTGAGCATGGAAAATTGCCACTTTAGGCGCAAGAATCAATCGAAATGTGTTCCGAGATAAGAGTTAGGGGAAAAATATTTTTCACGTTCAATGTAGGGCACTACTTGCACGAAAAATACAACTTCATTTTTTTCACATTTTGACTTGGCGAAGCTGTGGAGCATGGAAAAAACCCACTTTAGGCACAAGGATCGTTCAGAAATGTTTTTCGGGCCAAGAATTATGCTAAAAATAGTTTTCAGCTTCAATGTAGTGCACAACTAGTACGAAAAATCCGACTTCATTTTTTTCCCATTCGGACTTGAGAAATACGTTAAGCATGAAAAATGCCACTTTAGGCGCAAGAATCAATCATAGATGTTTTCCGAGATAAGAGTTATGGGCAAAATACTCTTCACGTTCAATGTAGGGCACTACTTGCACGAAAAATCCAACTTCATTTTTTCCGCATTCTGACTTGACGGGGTTGTGGAGCATGGAAAAAAACCACTTTAGGCACCAGAATCGTTTAGAAATGTTTTTCGGGCTAAGAGTTATGCCAAAAACACTTTTCAGTTCAATGTACAAAGACAACTAGTACGAAAAATCCTACTTCATTTTTTTCCCATTCGGACATGAGAAATCCATTGAGCATGGAAAAATACCACTTTAGGCGTAAGAATCAATCGAAATGTTTTCCGAGATAAGAGTTATGGGCAAAATACTCTTCACGTTCAATGTAGGGCACTACTTGTACGAAAAATCCAACTTCATTTTTTCCACATTTTGACTTGACGAAGCAGTGAAGCATGGAAAAAACCTACTTTAGGCACAAGAATCGTTTAGAAATGTTTTTTGGGCCAAGAGTTATGCTAAAAACACTTTTCAACTTTAATGTAGAGCACAACTAGTACGAAAAATCCTACTTCATTTTTTTCCCATTCGGACTTGAGGAATCTGTTGAGCATGGAAAAATGCCACTTTAGGCACAAAAATCAATCAGAAATGTTTTCCGAGATAAGAGTTATGGGCAAAATTCTCTTCACGTTCAATGTAGGGCACTACTTGCACGAAAAATCCAACTTCATTTTTTCCACATTTTGACTTGACGAAGATGTGGAGCATGGAAAAAAACCACTTAAGGCACAAGAATCGTTTAGAAATATTTTTTGGGCCATGAGTTATGCTAAAAACACTTTTCAACTTTAATGTAGAGCACAACTAGTACGAAAAATCCGACTTCATTTATTTGCCATTCGGACTTGAGGAATCTGTTGAGCATGGAAAAATGCCACTTTAGACGCAAGAATCGATCAGAAATGTGTTCCGAGATTAGAGTTAGGGGAAAAATACTTTTCACGTTCAATGTAGGGCACTACTTGAACGAAAAATACAACTTCATTTTTTTCACATTATAACTTGACGAAGCTGTGGAGCATGGAAAAAAACCACTTTAGGCACAAGAAACGTTTAGAAATGTTTTTTGGGCCAAGAGTTATGCTAAAAACACTTTTCATCTTTATTGTAGAGCACAACTAGTACGAAAAAATCCGACTTCATTTATTTGCCATTCGGACTTGAGGAATCTGTTGAGCATGGAAAAATGCCACTTTAGGCGCAAGAATCGATCGAAATGTGTTCCGAGATAAGAGTTAGGGGAAAAATACTTTTCACGTTCAATGTAGGGCACTACTTGCACGAAAAATACAACTTCATTTTTTTCACATTATGACTTGACGAAGCTGTGGAGCATGGAAAAAACCCACTTTAGGCACAAGGATCTTTCAGAAATGTTTTTCGGGCCAAGAGTTATGCAAAAAACACTTTTCAGCTTCAATGTAGTGCACAACTAGTACGAAAAATCCGACGTCATTTTTTCCCATTTGGACTTGAAAATCATTAAGCATGAAAAATGCCACTTTTGGCGCAAGAATCAATCATAAATGTTTTCCGAGATAAGAGTTATGGGCAAAATACTCTTCACGTTCAATGTAGGGCACTACTTGCACGAAAAATTCAACTTCATTTTTTTCACATTATGACTTGACGAAGCTGTGGAGCATGGAAAAAACTCACTTTAAGCACAAGGATCGTTCATAAATGTTTTTCGGGCCAAGAGTTATGCTAAAAACAGTTTTCAGCTTCAATGTAGTGCACAACTAGTTCGAAAAATCCGACTTCATTTTTTTCTCATTCGGACTTGAGAAATCTGTTAAGCATGAAAAATGCCACTTTAGGCGCAAGAATCAATCATAAATGTTTTCCGAGGTAAGAGTTATAGGCAAAATACTCTTCACGTTCAATGTAGGGCACTACTTGCACGAAAAATCCAACTTCATTTTTTCAACATTATGACTTGCCGAAGCTGTGGAGCATGGAAAAAAACAACTTTAGGCACAAGAATCGTTTAGAAATATTTTTTGGACCAAGAGTTATGCTAAAAACACTTTTCATCTTAAATGTATAGCACAACTAGTACGAAAAATCCTACTTCATTTTTTCCCATTCGGACTTGAGGAATCTGTTGAGCATGGAAAAATGCCATTTTAGGCGCAAAATCAATCGAAATGTTTTCCGAGATAAGAGTTATGGGCAAAATACTCTTCACGTTCAATGTAGGGCACTACTTGCACGAAAAATCCAACTTCATTTTTTCTACCTTTTGACTTGACGAAGTTGTGGAGCATGGAAAAAACCCACTTTAGGCACAAGAATCGTTTAGAAATGTTTTTTGGGCCAAGAGTTATGCGAAAAACACTTTTCAACTTTAATGTAGAGCACAACTAGTACGAAAAATCCTACTTCATTTTTTTTCCCATTCGGACTTGTGGAATCTGGCTGATCATGGGAAAATGCAACTTTAGGCGCAAAAATCAATCGAAATGTTTTTCGAGATAAGAGTTATGGGCAAAATTCTCTTCACCTTCAATGTAGGGCACTACTTGCACGAAAAATCCAACTTCATTTTTTCCACATTCTGACTTGACGAAGCTGTGGAGCACGGAAAAAAACCACTTTAGGCACAAGAATAGTTTAGAAATGTTTTTCGGGCCATGAGTTATGCCACAAACACTTTTCAGGGTTCAATGTAGAGCACAACTAGTACGAAAAATCCTACTTCATTTTTTTCCCATTCGGACTTGAGGAATCTGGCTGAGCATGGAAAAATGCCAATTTAGGCGCAAGAATCAATCGAAATGTTTTCCGAGATAAGAGTTATGGGCAATATACTTTTCACGTTCAATGTAGGGCACTACTTGCACGAAAAATCCAACTTCATTTTTTCCACATATTGACTTGACGAAGCTATGGAGCATGGAAAAAAGCCACTTTTGGCACAAGAATCGTTTAGAAATGTTTTTTGGGCCAAGAGTTATGCTAAAAACACTTTTCAACTTTAATGTAGAGCACAACTAGTACGAAAAATCCGACTTCATTTCTTTGCCATTCGGACTTGAGGAATCATTGAGCCCGGTAAAATGCCAATTTAGGCGCAAGAATCAATAGATTTGTTTTCCGAGATAAGCGTTATGGGCAAAATACTCTTCACGTTCAATGTAGGGCACTACTTGCACGAAAAATCCAACTTCATTTTTTCCACATTTTGACTAGACGCAGTTGTGGAGCATGGAAAAAAACCACTTTAGGCACAAGAAACGTTTAGAAATGTTTTTTGGGCCAAGAGTTATGCAAAAAATACTTTTCAGCTTTAATGTAGAGCACAACTAGTACGAAAAATCCGACTTCATTTATTTGCCATTCGGACTTGAGGAATCTGTTGAGCATGGAAAAATGCCACTTTAGGCGCAAGAATCGATCAGAAATGTGATCCGAGATAAGAGTTAGGGGAAAAATACTTTTCACGTTCAATGCAGGGCACTACTTGCACGAAAAATCCAACTTCATCTTTTCCGCATTCTGACTTGACGGGGTTGTGGAGCATGGAAAAAAACCACTTTAGGCACCAGAATCGTTTAGAAATGTTTTTCGGGCTAAGAGTTATGCCAAAAACACTTTTCAGGTTCAATGTAGAGCACAACTAGTACGAAAAATCCTACTTCATTTTTTTTCCCATTCGGACATGAGAAATACATTGAGCATGGAAAAATGCCACTTTAGGCGTAGGAATCAATCGTAAATGTTTTCCGAGATAAGAGTTATGGGCAAAATACTCTTCACGTTCAATGTAGGGCACTACTTGTACGAAAAATCCAACTTCATTTTTTCCACATTTTGACTTGACGAAGCAGTGAAGCATGGAAAAAACCTACTTTAGGCACAAGAATTGTTTAGAAATGTTTTTTGGGCCAAGAGTTATGCTAAAAACACTTTTCAACTTTAATGTAGAGCACAACTAGTACGAAAAATCCTACTTCATTTTTTTCCCATTCGGACTTGAGGAATCTGTTGAGCATGGAAAAATGCCACTTTAGGCACAAAAATCAATCAGAAATGTTTTCCGAGATAAGAGTTATGGGCAAAATTCTCTTCACGTTCAATGTAGGGCACTACTTGCACGAAAAATCCAACTTCATTTTTTCCACATTTTGACTTGACGAAGATGTGAAGCATGGAAAAAAACCACTTAAGGCACAAGAATCGTTTAGAAATGTTTTTTGGGCCATGAGTTATGCTAAAAACACTTTTCAACTTTAATGTAGAGCACAACTAGTACGAAAAATCCGACTTCATTTCTTTGCCATTCGGACTTAAGGAATCTATTGAGCATGGTAAAATGCCATTTTAGGCGCAAGAATCAATCAGAAATGTTTTCTGAGATAAGCGTTATGGGCAAAATACTATTCACGTTCAATGTAGGGCACTACTTGCACGAAAAATCAAACTTCATTTTTTCCACATATTGACTTGACGAAGTTGTGGAGCATGGAAAAAAACCACTTTAATCACAAGAATCGTTTAGAAATGTTTTTTGGGCCAAGAGTTGTGCTAAAAACACTTTTCAGCTTTAATGTAGAGCACAACTAGTACGAAAAATCCGACTTCATTTATTTGCCATTCGGACTTGAGGAATCAGTTGAGCATGGAAAAATGCCACTTTAGACGCAAGAATCGATCGAAATGTGTTCCGAGATTAGAGTTAGGGGAAAAAATACTTTTCACGTTCAATGTAGGGCACTACTTGAACGAAAAATACAACTTCATTTTTTTCACATTATAACTTGACGAAGCTGTGGAGCATGGAAAAAAACCACTTTAGGCACAAGAATCGTTTAGAAATGTTTTTTGGGCCAAGAGTTATGCTAAAAACACTTTTCATCTTTAATGTAGAGCACAACTAGTACGAAAAATCCGACTTCATTTTTTTGCCATTCGGACTTGAGGAATCATTGAGCATGGAAAAATGCCACTTTAGGCGCAAGAATCGATCGAAAATGTGTTCCGAGATAAGAGTTAGGGGAAAAATACTTTTCACGTTCAATGTAGGGCACTACTTGCACGAAAAATACAACTTCATTTTTTTCACATTATGACTTGACGAAGCTGTGGAGCATGGAAAAAACCCACTTTAGGCACAAGGATCGTTCAGAAATGTTTTTCGGGCCAAGAGTTATGCAAAAAACACTTTTCAGCTTCAATGTAGTGCACAACTAGTACGAAAAAT
The DNA here is from genome assembly GCA_947648045.1 of Beta corolliflora. NCBI lineage: Eukaryota > Viridiplantae > Streptophyta > Magnoliopsida > Caryophyllales > Amaranthaceae > Beta > Beta corolliflora. Next base: position 54,201 of record CANSZD010000491.1, on the reverse strand, counting down.
CCGACGTCATTTTTTCCCATTTGGACTTGAAAATCTGTTAAGCATGAAAAATGCCACTTTTGGCGCAAGAATCAATCATAAATGTTTTCCGAGATAAGAGTTATGGGCAAAATACTCTTCACGTTCAATGTAGGGCACTACTTGCACGAAAAATTCAACTTCATTTTTTTCACATTATGACTTGACGAAGTCGTGGAGCATGGAAAAAACTCACTTTAGGCACAAGGATCGTTCATAAATGTTTTTCGGGCCAAGAGTTATGCTAAAAACAGTTTTCAGCTTCAATGTAGTGCACAACTAGTTCGAAAAATCCGACTTCATTTTTTTCTCATTCGGACTTGGGAAATCTGTTAAGCATGAAAAATGCCACTTCAAGCGCAAGAATCAATCATAAATGTTTTCCGAGATAAGAGTTATGGGCAAAATACTCTTCACGTTCAATGTAGGGCACTACTTGCACGAAAAATCCAACTTCATTTTTTCTACATTTTGACTTGACGAAGTTGTGGAGCATGGAAAAAACCCACTTTAGGCACAAGAATCGTTTAGAAATGTTTTTTGGGCCAAGAGTTATGCTAAAAACACTTTTCAACTTTAATGTAGAGCACAACTAGTACGAAAAATCCTACTTCATTTTTTTCCCATTCGGACTTGAGGAATCCGTTGATCATGGGAAAATGCAACTTTAGGCGCAAAAATCAATCGAAATGTTTTTCGAGATAAGAGTTATGGGCAAAATTCTCTTCACCTTCAATGTAGGGCACTACTTGCACGAAAAATCCAACTTCATTTTTTCCACATTCTGACTTGACGAAGCTGTGGAGCATGGAAAAAACTCACTTTAGGCACAAGAATCGTTTAGAAATGTTGTTTGGGCCATGAGTTATGCTAACAACACTGTTCAACTTTAATGTAGAGCACAACTAGTACGAAAAATCCGAGTTCATTTCTTTACCATTCGGACTTGAGTAATCACGGTGAGCATGGTAAAATGCCACTTTAGGCGCAAGAATCAATCGAAATGTTTTCCGAGATAAGCGTTATGGGCAAAATACTCTTCACGTTCAATGTAGGGCACTACTTGCACGAAAAATCCAACTTCATTTTTTCCACATATGGACTTGACGAAGCCGTGGAGCATGGAAAAAAACCACTTTAGGCACCGTAATCGTTTAGAAATGTTTTTTGGGCCAAGAGTTATGCTAAAAACACTTTTCAACTTTAATGTAGAGCACAACTAGTACGAAAAATCCGACTTCATTTCTTTGCCATTTGGACTTGAGGAATCACGTTGAGCATGGAAAAATGCCACTTTAGGCGCAAGAATCAATCGAAATGTGTTACGAGATAAGAGTTATGGGCAAAATACTCTTCACGTTCATTGTAGGGCACTACTTGCACGAAAAATACAACATCATTTTTTTCACATTATGACTTGACGAAGCTGTGGATTATGGAAAAAACCCACTTTAGGCACAAGGATCGTTCGTAAAAATGTTTTTCGGGCCAAGAATTATGCCAAAAACACTTTTCAAAGATCAATGTTGTGCACAACTAGTACGAAAAATCCGCCTTCATTTTTTTCCCATTCGGACTTGAGAAATCTGTTAAGTATGAAAAATGCCACTTTAGGCGCAAGAATCAATCATAAATGTTTTCCGAGATAAGAGTTATGGGCAAAATACTCTTCACGTTCAATGTAGGGCACTACTTGCTCGAAAAATCCAACTTCATTTTTTCCGCATTCTCACTTGACGGGGTTGTGCAGCATGGAAAAAAACCACTTTAGGCACAAGAATCGTTTAGAAATGTTTTTCGGGCTAAGAGTTATGCCAAAAACACTTTTCGGGTTCAATGTAGATCACAACTAGTACGAAAAATCCTACTTCATTTTTTTTCCCATTCGGACTTGAGGAATCCGTTGAGCATGGTAAAATGCCACTTTAGGCGCAAAAATCAATCAGAAATGTTTTCCGAGATAAGCGTTATGGGCAAAATACTCTTCACGTTCAATGTAGGGCACTACTTGCACGAAAAATCCAACTTCATTCTTTCCACATTTTGACATGACTGAGTCATGGAGCATGGAAAAAAAACCACTTTAGGCACCGTAATCGTTTAGAAATGTTTTTTGGGCCAAGAGTTATGCTAAAAACACTTTTCAACTTTAATGTAGAGCACAACTAGTACGAAAAATCCGACTTCATTTCTTTGCCATTCGGACTTGAGGAATCTGTTGAGCATGGTAAAATGCCAATTTAGGCGCAAGAATCAATCAGATTTGTTTTTCGAGATAAGCGTTGGGGGAAAAATACTTTTCACGTTCAATGTAGGGCACTACTTGCACGAAAAATCCAACTTCATTTTTTCCGCATTCTCACTTGACGGGGTTGTGCAGCATGGAAAAAAACCACTTTAGGCACAAGAATCGTTTAGAAATGTTTTTTGGGCCAAGAGTTATGCTAAAAACACTTTTCAGCTTTAATGTAGAGCACAACTAGTACGAAAAATCCGACTTCATTTATTTGCCATTCGGACTTGAGGAATCTGTTGAGCATGGAAAAATGCCACTTTAGGCGCAAGAATCGATCAGAAATGTGTTACGAGATAAGAGTTAGGGGAAAAATACTTTTCAAGTTCAATGTAGGGCACTACTTGCACGAAAAATACAACATCATTTTTTTCACATTATGACATGAATAAGCTGTGGAGCATGGAAAAAACCCACTTTAGGCACAAGGATCGTTCAGAAATGTTTTTCGGGCCAAGAGTTATGCCAAAAACACTTTTCAGCTTCAATGTTGTGCACAACTAGTACGAAAAATCCGACTTCATTTTTTTCCCATTCGGACTTGAGAAATCTGTTAAGCATGAAAAATGCCACTTTAGGCGCAAGAATCAATCATAAATGTTTTCCGAGATAAGAGTTATGGGCAAAATACTCTTCACGTTCAATGTAGGGCACTACTTGCACGAAAAATCCAACTTCATTTTTTCCACATTTTGACTTGACGAAGCTGTGGAGCATGGAAAATAACCACTTTAGGCACAAGAATCGTTTAGAAATGTTTTTTGGGCCATGAGTTATGCTAACAACACTTTTCAACTTTAATGTAGAGCACAACTAGTACGAAAAATCCGACTTCATTTCTTTGCCATTCGGACTTGAGTAATCCGGTGAGCATGGTAAAATGCCACGTTAGGCGCAAGAATCAATCGAAATGTTTTCCGAGATAAGCGTTATGGGCAAAATACTCTTCACGTTCAATGTAGGGCAATACTTGCACGAAAAATCCAACTTCATTTTTTCCACATTTTGACTTGACGAAGCCGTGGAGCATGGAAAAAAACCACTTTAGGCACAAGAATCGTTTAGAAATGTTTTTTGGGCCAAGAGTTATGCTAAAAACACTTTTCGGCTTTAATGTAGAGCACAACTAGTACGAAAAATCTGGACTTCATTTATTTGCCATTCGGACTTGAGGAATCTGGTGAGCATGGAAAAATGCCACTTTAGGCGCAAGAATCGATCGAAATGTGTGACGAGATAAGAATTAGGGGAAAAATACTTTTCAAGATCAATGTAGGGCACTACTTGATGTGGACGCGATTCTACTCTTTTAGTGAAGTTTTCAAAATCCCAAGAATCTTGAAAGAAAGATTGGTTCTTGATGGTTTCTTGGTTGAATCTTTAATGAACACACTCGAACAAAGGATAGAACTATTTGATTGAACACTCCCGAACTATCAAATAGGGTTTTGATTCAATTAAGTCACTCCCCGGCCTAATTAATCAAGCACTAAATCCAAATCACTCCCGAATTGAATTCAGTGGTTCTTAAACACACTCAAACCACTCCCGGAATTAAGTTGTTTAACACTAATTAATAAACACTCCCGAATATTAATTAATGGTTTGTAAGTAATTAAACTCACGAAATAAACTTTCATAAACTCTCTATATTCTCTCCTTTATTAATGATCGAAATAAAGCCTTATATAGGCATTACAAATACCTAATTATACTAGGACTAGAAAACATAAAAGATAACAAAGAAATGACAAACTCCTAAACCAAGTAGAACAAGCTGAACTTGGCGCTTACTAACTAGACTCCTATTAAAGATATAACTCTACTCCAATTAGAATCCTAATCCAACTAGGATTTGGATTTCTAACTCAACTAGAATTTATAAGCTATTAGACTCCTAACAAAACTAGGAGTTCTAATCCTACTAGGATTAGGATATTAAGAGTCCTATTCCTACAAGAACTAGGAAAACAACACAAATCCTAACGTAACTAGGATTTGTAGGAAATGACCATCTCTCATATGGATCATTAACAAATAAAATTAACATCAAAGCACTATTCACAACCTTCAATTGTAAGATGATCCAAGCCCAATAATTCATAAGATCCACTAATTTAGTTATCTTCAATCTTCTTATCGGATCCATATCATTCTCCCCTTTCTTGAAAAAAAATTCGACCTCGAATTTTACCGAATCTCAACCGTAGAACATCATGATCAACCTTACCCTTGTCGAACCCATAAGAATGAGCTAACGAAGTATCAATATCTCTCACGATAACCTTACTTGGCAAGTTGCGAGATAGTAGAATTGTTGGACGACTCTTCAATAACATTGACAACAAGAGAAGTACTCGCTAGAAATTTCTCTAATCTGCTCTTCTTGCTTTTCCTCGAGAATTTGTTCCACAACTATATTCTCGTGTGCAACATTATCTTCAATAACTTCTTCAACAACTAGAGGTACATCTAGAGTAGACTCGGAAAAAGTAGGAAGAACCTCAATCTTGGCTTCTTCAACTAGTACTTCGGAACCGAAGTTGACTTTTCAAGTTTTGCCGACGTTCCTTTATGTCCTTTACCAATTGCTGCCTTTCAATTTTTTTCTTTCTATCTTCAATTTTTTTGTCATATAGTAAATAAGATAATTCCCTTTCAAGAATTCTTCTCGTCCATCTTGGTGAGAAAATTATCAGCAAGGGTAACTAGAAGAAAGGTAATAGCATCAGTGAGGTTGAGTTTACTAAGGGTATCAGCAACGGCAGTCCAGTCCACCATGGTTTCGTTGCAAATAGTCATCGAAAAACTGCCCAGAATATCCAGAAACGGACCTAACTTCAATAATAAACTGCAGATTTCACAAATGTAAAAAAATTACCAAATTTTAACAAAAGTAAATTTGGGATCTTAGGTGACACCTCCAACTGGAATCATTCAAAATTTCGAAACAGGCTGCTTGTAGTATCCTTTCAAAGTCAGACGCGCCAGATTCGTACCAAAATAACACGACTCACAAGAACTATCTAAAAAACATATCAAACGAACTCCAAATTTCACGAAATTTTAGGACAGTAAACTAGACTTGAAATAGACCAGTTTAGAATCAAGAAACTCCGAAAAATTCGTTTCCTACTAGGAGAACGAGATAGAACAAAACGTACCAAATTCTGGATGAATCTGGGACGAAATCAATCACCTTTCTCCGCCTTTCTTTCTTGTAGCTCTGATACCAATTTTGATGTGGACGCGATTCTACTCTTTAGTGAAGTTTTCAAAATCCCAAGAATCTTGAAAGAAAGATTGGTTCTTGATGGTTTCTTGGTTGAATCTTTAATGAACACACTCGAACAAAGGATAGAACTATTTGATTGAACACTCTGAACTATCAAATAGGGTTTTGATTCAATTAAGTCACTCCTGGCCTAATTAATCAAGCACTAAATCCAAATCACTCCCGAATTGAATTCAATGGTTCTTAAACACACTCAAACCACTCCCGGAATTAAGTTGTTTAACACTAATTAATAAACACTCCCGAATATTAATTAATGGTTTGTAAGTAATTAAACTCACGAAATAAACTTTCATAAACTCTCTATATTCTCTCCTTTATTAATGATCGAAATAAAGCCTTATATAGGCATTACAAATACCTAATTATACTAGGACTAGAAAACATAAAAGATAACAAAGAAATAACAAACTCCTAAACCAAGTAGAACAAGCTGCCTACTAACTAGACTCCTATTAAAGATATAACTCTACTCCAATTAGAATCCTAATCCAACTAGGATTTGGATTTCTAACTCAACTAGAATTTATAAGCTATTAGACTCCTAACAAAACTAGGAGTTCTAATCCTACTAGGATTAGGATATTAAGAGTCCTATTCCTACAAGAACTAGGAAAACAACACAAATCCTAACAGAACTAGGATTTGTAGGAAATGACCATCTCTCATATGGATCATTAACAAATAAAATTAACATCAAAGCACTATTCACAACCTTCAATTGTAAGATGATCCAAGCCCAATAATTCATAAGATCCACTAATTTAGTTATCTTCAATCTTCTTATCGGATCCATATCATTCTCCCCTTCTTGAAAAAAAATTCGACCTCGAATTTTACTGAATCTCAACTGTAGAACATCATGATCAACCTTACCCTTGTCGAACCCATAAGAATGAGCTAACGAAGTATCAATATCTCTCACGATAACCTTACTTGGCAAGTTGCAGATAGTAGAATTGTTGGACGACTCTTCAATAACATTGACAACAAGAGAAGTACTGCTAGAAATTTCTCTAATCTGCTCTTCTTGCTTTTCCTCGAGAATTTGTTCCACAACTATATTCTCGTGTGCAACATTATCTTCAATAACTTTTTCAACAACTAGAGGTACATCTAGAGTAGACTCGGAAAAAGTAGGAAGAACCTCAATCTTGGCTTCTTCAACTAGTAATCTGGAACCGAAGTTGACTTTTCAAGTTTTGCCAGACGTTCCTTTATGTCCTTTACCAATTGCTGCCTTTCAATTTTTTTCTTTCTATCTTCAATTTTTTTGTCATATAGTAAATAAGATAATTCCCTTTCAAGAATTCTTCTGTCCATCTTGGTGAGAAAATTATCAGCAAGGGTAACTAGTAGAAAGGTAATAGCATCAGTGAGGTTGAGTTTACTAAGGGTATCAGCAACGGCAGTCCAGTCCACCATGGTTTCGTTGCAAATAGTCATCGAAAAAACGCCCAGAATATCCAGAAACGGACCTAACTTCAATAATAAACTGCAGATTTCACAAATGTAAAAAAATTACCAAATTTTAACAAAAGTAAATTTGGGATCTTAGGTGACACCTCCAACTGGAATCATTCAAAATTTCGAAACCGGCTGCTTGTAGTATCCTTTCAAAGTCAGACGCGCCAGATTCGTACCAAAATAACACGACTCACAAGAACTATCTAAAAAACATATCAAACGAACTCCAAATTTCACGAAATTTTAGGACAGTAAACTAGACTTGAAATAGACCAGTTTAGAATCAAGAAACTCCGAAAAATTCGTTTCCTACTAGGAGAACGAGATAGAACAAAACGTACCAAATTCTGGATGAATCCGGGACGAAATCAATCACCTTTCTCCGCCTTTCTTTCTTGTAGCTCTGATACCAATTTTGATGTGGACGCGATTCTACTCTTTAGTGAAGTTTTCAAAATCCCAAGAATCTTGAAAGAAAGATTGGTTCTTGATGGTTTCTTGGTTGAATCTTTAATGAACACACTCGAACAAAGGATAGAACTATTTGATTGAACACTCCTGAACTATCAAATAGGGTTTTGATTCAATTAAGTCACTCCTGGCCTAATTAATCAAGCACTAAATCCAAATCACTCCTGAATTGAATTCAATGGTTCTTAAACACACTCAAACCACTCCTGGAATTAAGTTGTTTAACACTAATTAATAAACACTCCTGAATATTAATTAATGGTTTGTAAGTAATTAAACTCACGAAATAAACTTTCATAAACTCTCTATATTCTCTCCTTTATTAATGATCGAAATAAAGCCTTATATAGGCATTACAAATACCTAATTATACTAGGACTAGAAAACATAAAAGATAACAAAGAAATAACAAACTCCTAAACCAAGTAGAACAAGCTGCCTACTAACTAGACTCCTATTAAAGATATAACTCTACTCCAATTAGAATCCTAATCCAACTAGGATTTGGATTTCTAACTCAACTAGAATTTATAAGCTATTAGACTCCTAACAAAACTAGGAGTTCTAATCCTACTAGGATTAGGATATTAAGAGTCCTATTCCTACAAGAACTAGGAAAACAACACAAATCCTAACAGAACTAGGATTTGTAGGAAATGACCATCTCTCATATGGATCATTAACAAATAAAATTAACATCAAAGCACTATTCACAACCTTCAATTGTAAGACGATCCAAGCCCAATAATTCATAAGATCCACTAATTTAGTTATCTTCAATCTTCTTATCGGATCCATATCACTACTTGCACGAAAAATACAACATCATTTTTTTCACATTATGACTTGACGAAGCTGTGGAGCATGGGAAAAACCCACTTTAGGCACAAGGATCGTTCGAAATATTTTTCGGGCCAAGAGTTATGCCAAAAACACTTTTCGGCTTCAATGTTGTGCACAACTAGTACGAAAAATCCGACTTCATTTTTTTCCCATTCGGACTTGAGAAATCATTTAAGCATGAAAAATGCCACTTTAGGCGCAAGAATCAATCATAAAAGTTTTCCGAGATAAGAGTTATGGGCAAAATACTCACCACGTTCAATGTAGGGCACTACTTGCACGAAAAATTCAACTTCATTTTTTCCGCATTCTCACTTGACGGGGTTGTGGAGCATGGAAAAAAACCACTTTAGGCACAAGAATCGTTTAGAAATGTTTTTCGGGCTAAGAGTTATGCCAAAAACACTTTTCGGGTTCAATGTAGATCACAACTAGTACGAAAAATCCTACTTCATTTTTTTCCCATTCGGACTTGAGGAATCTGTTGAGCATGGTAAAATGCCACTTTAGGCGCAAAAAATCAATCGAAATGTTTTCCGAGATAAGTGTTATAGGCAAAATACTCTTCACGTTCAATGTAGGGCACTACTTGCACGAAAAATCCAACTTCATTTTTTCCACATTTTGATTTGGCGAAGCCGTGGAGCATGGAAAAAAAACCACTATAGGCACAAGAATCGTTTAGAAATGTTTTTGGGCCAAGAGTTATGCTAAAAACACTTTTCGGCTTTAATGTAGAGCACAACTAGTACGAAAAATCCGACTTCATTTATTTGCCATTCGGACTTGAGGAATCATTGAGCATGGAAAAATGCCACTTTAGGCGCAAGAATCGATCGAAAATGTGTTACGAGATAAGAGTTAGGGGAAAAATACTTTTCAAGTTCAATGTAGGGCACTACTTGCACGAAAAATACAACATCATTTTTTCCACATTATGACTTGACGAAGTTGTGGAGCATGGAAAAAACCCACTTTAGGCACAAGGATCGTTCAGAAATGTTTTTTGGGCCAAGAGTTATGCCAAAAACACTTTCCAAACTTCAATGTTGTGCACAACTAGTACGAAAAATCCGACTTCATTATTTTCCCATTCGGACTTGAGAAATCATTAAGCATGAAAAATGCCACTTTAGGCGCAAGAATCGATCATAAAAGTTTTCCGAGATAAGAGTTAGGGGAAAAATACTCTTCACGTTCAATGTAGGGCACTACTTGCACGAAAAATCCAACTTCCTTTTTTCCGCATTCTTACTTGACGGGTTGTGGAGCAAGGAAAAAAACCACTTTAGGCACCATAATCGTTTAGAAATGTTTTTCGGGCTAAGAGTTATGCCAAAAACACTTTTCGGGTTCAATGTAGAGCACAACTAGTACGAAAAATCCGACTTCATTTATTTGCCATTCGGACTTGAGGAATATGTTGAGCATGGAAAAATGCCACTTTAGGCGCAAAAATCAATCGAAATGTTTTCCGAGATAAGAGTTATGGGCAAAATTCTCTTCACGTTCAATGTAGGGCACTACTTGCACGAAAAATACAACTTCATTTTTTCAACATTTTGACTTGACGAAGTCTGTGGAGCTTGGAAAATAACCACTTTAGGCACAAGAATCGTTTAGAAATGTTTTTTGGGCCATGAGTTTTGCTAACAACACTTTTCAACTTTAATGTAGAGCACAACTAGTACGAAAAATCCAACTTCATTTATTTGCCATTCGGACTTGAGTAATCTGGTGAGCATGGTAAAATGCCACTTTAGGCGCAAGAATCAATCGAAATTTTTTCCGAGAGAAGCGTAATGGGCAAAATACTCTTCACGTTCAATGTAGGGCACTACTTGCACGAAAAATCCAACTTCATTTTTTCAACATTTTGACTTGACGAAGCTGTGGAGCTTGGAAAATAACCACTTTAGGCACAAGAATCGTTTAGAAATGTTTTTGGGCCAAGAGTTATGCTAAAAACACTTTTCAGCTTTAATGTAGAGCACAACTAGTACGAAAAATCGGACTTCATTTATTTGCCATTCGGACTTGAGGAATCTGTTGAGCATGGAAAAATGCCACTTTAGGCCCAAGAATCGATCAGAAATGTGCGACGAGATAAGAATTAGGGGAAAAATACTTTTCAAGTTCAATGTAGGGCACTACTTGCAAGAAAAATACAACATCATTTTTTTCACATTATGACTTGACGAAGCAGTGGAACATGGGAAAAACCCACATTAGGCACAAGGATCGTTCAGAAATGTTTTTCGGGCCAAGAGTTATGCCAAAAACACTTTTCAGCTTCAATGTTGTGCACAACTAGTACGAAAAATCCGACTTCATTTTTTTCCCATTCGGACTTGAGAAATCTGTTAAGCACGAAAAATGCCACTTTAGGCGCAAGAATCAATCATAAATGTTTTTCGAGATAATAGTTATGGGCAAAATACTCTTCATGTTCAATGTAGGGTACTACTTGCACGAAAAATTCAACTTCATTTTTTCAAGCATTCTCACTAGACGGGGTTGTGGAGCATGGAAACAAACCACTTTAGGCACAAGAATCGTTTAGAAATGTTTTTCGGGCTAAGAGTTATGCCAAAAACACTTTTCAGGTTCAATGTAGATCACAACTAGTACGGAAAATCCTACTTCATTTTTTTCCCATTCGGACTTGAGGAATCTGTTGAGCATGGTAAAATGCCACTTTAGGCGCAAAAATCAATCAGAAATGTTTTCCGAGATAAGTGTTATAGGCAAAATACTCTTCACGTTCAATGTAGGGCACTACTTGCACGAAAAATCCAACTTCATTTTATCCACATTTTGACTTGACGAAGCTGTGGCGCATGGAAAAAAAACCAATTTAGGCACAAGAATCGTCTAGAAATGTTTTTTGGGCCAAGAGTTATGCTAAAAACACTTTTCAGCTTTAATGTAGAGCACAACTAGTACGAAAAATCCTTCTTCATTTTTTTCCAATTCGGACTTGTGGAATCTGGTGAGCATGGAAAAATGCCACTTTAGGCGCAAAAATCAATCAGAAATGTTTTCCGAGATAAGAGTTATGGGCAAAATTCTCTTCACGTTCAATGTAGGGCACTACTTGCACGAAAAATCCAACTTCATTTTTTCCACATTTTGACTTGAAGAAGTCGTGGAGCATGGAAAAAAACCACTTTAGGCACAAGAATCGTTTAGAAATGTTTTTTGGGCCAAGAGTGCTAAAAACACTTTTCAGCTTTAATGTAGAGCACAACGAGTACGAAAAATCGGACTTCATTTATTTGCCATTCGGACTTGAGGAATTTGTTGAGCATGGAAAAATGCCACTTTAGGCGCAAGAATCAATCATAAATGTTTTCCGAGATAAGAGTTATGGGCAAAATACTCTTCACGTTCAATGTAGGGCACTACTTGCACGAAAAATCCAACTTCATTTTTTCCACATTTTGACTTGAAGAAGCTGTGGAGCATGGAAAAAAACCACTTTAGGCACAAGAATCGTTTAGAAATGTTTTTTGGGCCAAGAGTGCTAAAAACACTTTTCAGCTTTAATGTAGAGCACAACTAGTACGAAAAATCGGACTTCATTTATTTGCCATTCGGACTTCAGGAATCTGTTGAGCATGGAAAAATGCCACTTTAGGCGAAAGAATCAATCATAAATGTTTTCCGAGATAAGAGTTATGGGCAAAATACTTTTCACGTTCAATGTAGGGCACTACTTGCACGAAAAATCCAACTTCATTTTTTCCGCATTCGACTTGACGGGGTTGTGGAGCATGGAAAAAACCACTTTAGGCACAAGAATCGTTTAGAAATGTTTTTCGGGCTAAGAGTTATGCCAAAAACACTTTTCAGGTTCAATGTAGATCACAACTAGTACGAAAAATCCTACTTCATTTTTTTCCCATTCGGACTTGAGGAATCTGTTGAGCATGGTAAAATGCCACTTTAGGCGCAAAAATCAATCAGAAATGTTTTTCGAGATAAGCGTTATGGGCAAAATACTCTTCACGTTCAATGTAGGGCACTACTTGCAAGAAAAATTCAACTTTATTTTTTCCACATTCTGACTTGACGGAGCTGTGGAGCATGGAAAAAACCACTTTAGGCACAAGAATCGTTTAGAAATATTTTTCGGGTTAACAGTTATGCAAAAAACACTTTTCAGCTTCAATGTAGGGCACAACTAGTACGAAAAATCTGACTTCATTTTTTTCCCATTTGGACTTGAGGGATCTGTTAAGCATGGAAAAATGCCACTTTAGGCGCAAGAATCAATCATAAATGTTTTCCGAGATAAGAATTATGGGCAAAATACTATTCACGTTCAATGTAGGGCACTACTTGCACGAAAAATCCAACTTCATTTTTTCCACATTATGACGTTACAGAGCTGTGGAGCATGGAAAAAAACCTCTTTAGGCTCATGAATTGTTTAGAAATGTTTTTCGGGCCAAGAGTTATGCCAAAAATACTTTTCAGCTTCAATTCAGGGCATAACGGGTACGAAAAATACGACTTTATTTTTTTCCCATTCGGACTTGAGGAAACTGTTAAGCATGGAAAAATGCCACTTAAGGCGCAAGAAACAATCATAAATGTTTTCCGAGATAAGAATTATAGGCAAAATACTCTTCACGTTCAATGTAGGGCACTACTTGCACGAAAAATCCAACTTCAATTTTTCCACATTATGACGTTACAGAACTGTGGAGCATGGAAAAAAACCACTTTAGGCACAAGAATCGTATTAAATTGTTTTCCGGGTTAAGAGTTATGCCTAAAACACTTTTCGGCTTCAATGTCGGGGCGGAACTAGTACGAAAAATCCAACTTCATTTTTTTCCTATTCCATTAAGCATGGAAAAATGCCTCTTTAGGCGCAAGAATCAATCATAAATGTTTTCCGAGATAAGAATTATGGGCAAAATACTCTTCACGTTCAATGTAAGGCACTGGCTTGCACGAAAAATCCAACTTCATTTTTTCCACATTATGACGTTACGGAGTTGTGGAGAATGGAAAAAACCACTTTAGGTACAAAAATCGTTAAGAAATGTTTTTCGGGCTAAGAGTTATCCCAAAAACACTTTTCGGCTTCAATGTAGGGCACAACTAGTACGAAAAATCCGACTTCATTTTTTTCCCATTCGGACTTGAGGAATATGTTAAGCATGGAAACACGCCACTTTAGGCGCAAGAATCAAGCATAAATGTTATCCGGATAAGACTTATGGGCAAAATACTCTTCACGTTCTATGTAGGGCACTACTTGCACGAAAAATCCAATTTCATTTTTTCCACATTTTGACGTTACGGGTGTGGAGCATGGAAAAATCCACTTTAGGCACAAGAATCGTTTAGAAATGTTTTTCGGGCCAAGAGTTATGCCAAAAACACTTTTCAAAGATCAATTCGGGGCACAACTAGTACGAAAATTCCGACTTCATTTTTTTCCCATTCGGACTTGAGGATTACGTTGAGCATGGAAAAATGCCACTTTAGGCGCCAGAATTAATCAAAAATGTTTTCCGAGATAAGAGTTATGGGCAAAATATTCTTCACGTTTTATGTAGGGCACTACTTGCACGAAAAATTCAATTTAATTTTTTCCACATTCGACTTAACGGAGTTGTCGAGCACGGAAAAAAACCACTTTAGGCACAAGAATCGTTTAGAAATTTTTTTTTCGGGTTAAGAGTTATGCCAAAAACACTTTTCGACTTCAATGTAGGGCACAACTAGTACGAAAAATCGACTTCATTTTTTTCCCATTCGGACTTGAGGAATCATGTTAAGCATGGAAAAATGCCACTTTAGGCGCAAGAATAAATCATAAATGTTTTCCGACATAAGAATTATTAGCAAAATATTCTTCACGTTCAATGTAGGGCACTACTTGCACGAAAAATTCAACTTCATTTTTTCCACATTCGACTTGACGAATGGCGTGGAGCATGGAATAATACCACTTTAGGCACAAGAATCGTTTGGAAATGTTTTTCGGGTTAACAGTTATGCCAAAAACACTTTTCAGCTTCAATGTAGGGCACAACTAGTACGAAAAATCAGACTTCATTTTTTTCCCATTCGGACTTGAGGGATCTGTTAAGCATGGAAAAATGCCACTTTAGGCGTAAGAATCAATTAAAAATGTTTTCCGAGATAAGAATTATGGGCAAAATACTCTTCACGTTCAATGTAGGGCACTACTTGCACGAAAAATCCAACTTCAATTTTTCCACATTATGACGTTACGGAACCGTGGAGCATGGAAAAAACCACTTTAGGCACAAGAATCGTTTTAAATTGTTTTCCGGGTTTAGAGTTATGCCTAAAACACTTTTCAGCTTCAATGTCGGGCACAACTAGTACGAAAAATCCAACTTCATTTTTTTCCCTTTCTGTTAAGCATGGAAAAATGCCACTTTAGGCGCAAGAATCAATCATAAATGTTTTCCGAGATAAGAATTATGGGCAAAATACTCTTCACGTTCAATGTAAGGCACTTGCTTGCACGAAAAATCCAACTTCATTTTTTCCACATTATGACGTTACGGAGAGTTGTGGAGAATGGATAAAACCACTTTAGGTACAAGAATCGTTTAGAAATGTTTTTCGGGCTAAGAGTTATGCCAAAAATCAATTTTCGGCTTCAATGTAGGGGCACAACTAGTACGAAAAATCCGACTTCATTTTTTTCCCATTCGGACTTGAGGAATCTGTTAAGCGTGGAAACACGCCACTTTAGGCGCAAGAATCAAACATAAATGTTATCCGGGATAAGACTTATGGGTAAAATACTCTTCACGTTCAATGTAGGGCACTACTTGCACGAAAAATCCAACTTCATTTTTTCCACATTATGACGTTACGGGGCTGTGGAGCATGGAAAAAACCACTTTACGTACAAGAATCGTTTAGAAATGTTTTTCGGGCTAAGAGTTATGCCAAAAGACTTTTCGGCTTCAATTCGAAGGCACAACTAGTACGAAAAATCCGACTTCATTTTTTTTCCCATTTGGACTTGAGGAATCTGTTGAGCATGGAAAAATGCCACTTTTGGCGCAAGAATCAATCAAAAATGTTTTCCGAGATAAGAGTTATGGGCAAAATACTCTTCACGTTTTATGTAGGGCACTACTTGCACGAAAAATCCAATTTAATTTTTTCCACATTCTGACTTAACGGAGCTGTCGAGCACGGAAAAAACCACTTTAGGCACAAGAATCGTTTAGAAATTTTTTTCGGGTTAAGAGTTATGCCAAAAACACTTTTCAGCTTCAATGTAGGGCACAACTATTACGAAAAATCCGACTTCATTTTTTTCCCATTCGGACTTGAGGAATCTGTTAAGCATGGAAATGCCACTTTAGGCGCAAGAATCAATCATAAATGTTTTCCTAGATAAGAATTATGGGCAAAATACTTTTCACGTTCAATGTAGGGCACTACTTAAACGAAAAATCCAACTTCATTTTTTCCACATTTAGACATGACGGAGTTGTGGAGCATGGAAAAAACCACTTTTGGCACAATAATCATTTAGAAATGTTTTTCGGGCCAAGAGTTATGCCAAAAACACTTTTCAGCTTCAATCTAGGGCACAACTAGTACGAAAAATCCGACTTCATTTTTTTCCCATTCGGACTTGAGGAATCTGTTGAGCATAGAAAAATGGCGCTTTAGGCGCAAGAATCAATCAGAAATATTTTCCCGAGATAAGAGTTATGGGCAAAATACTCTTCACATTCAATGTAGGGCACTACTTGCACGAAAAATCCAACATCATTTTATCCACATTCTGACTTGACGAAGCTGTGGAGCATGGAAAAAAACCACTTTAGGCACAAGAATCGTTAAGAAATGTTTTTCGGGCCAAGAGTTATGCCAAAAACACTTTTCAGCTTCAATGTAGGGCACAACTAGTATGATAAATCCGACTTCATTTTTTTCCCATTTGGTCTTGAGGAATCTGGTGAGCATGGAAAAATGCCACTTTTGGCGCAAGAATCAATCAAAAATGTTTTCCGAGATAAGAGTTATGGGCAAAATACTTTTCACGTTTTATGTAGGGCACTACTTGCACGAAAAATCCAATTTAATTTTTTCCACATTCGACTTAACGGAGTCATCGGAGCACGGAAAAAAACCACTTTAGGCACAAGAATCGTTTAGAAATTTTTTTTCGGGTTAAGAGTTATGCCAAAAACACTTTTCGGCTTCAATGTAGGGCACAACTATTACGAAAAATCCGACTTCATTTTTTTCCCATTCGGACTTGAGGAATCAGTTAAGCATGGAAATGCCACTTTAGGCGCAAGAATCAATCATAAATGTTTTCCTAGATAAGAATTATGGGCAAAATACTTTTCACGTTCAATGTAGGGCACTACTTAAACGAAAAATCCAACTTCATTTTTTCCACATTTAGACATGACGGAGTTGTGGAGCATGGAAAAAAACCACTTTTGGCACAATAATCATTTAGAAATGTTTTTCGGGCCAAGAGTTATGCCAAAAACACTTTTCGGCTTCAATGTAGGGCACAACTAGTATGATAAATCCGACTTCATTTTTTCCCATTCGGACTTGAGGAATCATTAAGCATGGAAAATGCCACTTTAGGCGCAAGAATCAATCATAAATGTTTTCCGAGATAAGAATTATGGGCAAAATACTCTTCACGTTCAATGTAGAGCACTACTTGCATGAAAAATCCAACTTCATTTTTTCCACATTCGACTTGACGAAGGCTGTGGAGCATGAAAAAAAACCACTTTAGGCACAAGAATCGTTAAGAAATGTTTTTCGGGCCAAGAGTTATGCCAAAAAGACTTTTCGGCTCTAACGTAGAGCACAACTAGTACGAAAAATCCGACATCATTTCTTTCCCATTCGGACTTGAGGAATTTGTTAAGCATGGAAAAATGCCACTTTAGGCGCAAGAATCAATCATAAATGTTTTCCGAGATAAGAATTATTGGCAAATTACTCTTCACGTTCAATGTAAGGCACTACTTGCACGAAAAATCCAACTTCATTTTTTCCACATTATGACGTTAGAGAGTTGTGGAGCATGGAAAAAACCACTTTAGGCACAATAATCATTTAGAAATGTCTTTCGGGCCAAGAGTTATGCCAAAAACACTTTTCAGCTTCAATCTAGCGCACAACTAGTACGAAAAATCCGAATTCATTTTTTTCCATTCGGACTTGAGAAAACTGTTGAGCATGGAAAAATGCCACTTAAGGCGCAAGAATCAATAAGAAATGTTTTCCCGAGATAAGAGTTATGGGCAAAATACTCTTCACGTTCAATGTAGGCCCCTACTTGCACGAAAAATCCAACTTCATTTTTTCAACATTCGACTTGACGAAGTCGTGGAGCATGGAAAAAAACCACTTTAGGCACAAGAATCGTTTTGAAATGTTTTTCGGGCCAAGAGTTATGCCAAAAACACTTTTCGGCTTCAATTCGGGGCACAACTAGTACCAAAAAATCCGACTTTAATTTTTTCCCATTCGGACTTCGAGAATCATTGAGCATGGAAAAATGCCACTTTAGGCGCAAGAATCAATCATAAATGATTTCCGATATAAGAGTTATGGGCAAAATACTCTTCACGTTCTATGTAGGGCATTACTTGCAAGAAAAATCCAACTTCATTTTTCCACATTCGACTTGACGGAGTTGTCGAGCACCGAAAAAACCACTTTAGGCACAAGAATCGTTTAGAAATGTCTTTCGGGCCAAGAGTTATGCCAAAAACACTTTTCGCCTTCAATCTAGCGCACAACTAGTACGAAAAATCCGAATTCATTTTTTTCCATTCGGACTTGAGAAAACTGTTGAGCATGGAAAAATGCCACTTTAGGCGCAAGAATCAATAAGAAATGTTTTCCCGAGATAAGAGTTATGGGCAAAATACTCTTCACGTTCAATGTAGGCCCCTACTTGCACGAAAAATCCAACTTCATTTTTTCAACATTCGACTTGACGAAGCCGTGGAGCATGGAAAAAAACCACTTTAGGCACAAGAATCGTTTTGAAATGTTTTTCGGGCCAAGAGTTATGCCAAAAACACTTTTCAGCTTCAATTCAGGGCACAACTAGTACCAAAAATCCGACTTTAATTTTTTCCCATTCGGACTTCAGGAATCTGTTGAGCATGGAAAAATGCCACTTTAGGCGCAAGAATCAATCATAAATGTTTTCCGAGATAAGAATTATGGGCAAAATATTCTTCACGTTCAATGTAGGGCACTACTTGCACGAAAAATCCAACTTCATTTTTTCCACATTATGACGTTACGGCCGTGGAGCATGGAAAAAAACCTCTTTAGGCTCAAGAATCGTTTAGGGCATAACGGGTACGAAAAATACGACTTTATTTTTTTACCATTCGGAATTGAGGAATCTGTTAAGCATGGAAAAATGCCACTTATGGCGCAAGAAACAATCATAAATGTTTTCCGAGATAAGAATTATGGCCAAAATACTCTTCCAAGTTCAATGTAGGGCACTACTTGCACAAAAAATCCAACTTCAATTTTTCCACATTATGACGTTACGTAGCTGTGGAGCGTGGAAAAAACCACTTTAGACACAAGAATCGTTCTAAATTGATTTCCGGGTTAAGAGTTATGCCTAAAACACTTTTCAGCTTCAATGTCGGGCACAAACTAGTACGAAAAATCCAACTTCATTTTTTCCCATTCTCGTTAAGCATGGAAAAATGCCACTTTAGGCGCAAGAATCAATCATAAATGTTTTCCGAGCTAAGAATTATGGGCAAAATACTCTTCACGTTCAATGTAAGGCACTCGCTTGCACGAAAAATCCAGATTCATTTTTTCCACATTATGACGTTACGGAGTTGTGGAGAATGGAAAAAACCACTTTAGGTACAAGAATCGATTAGAATTGTTTTTCGGGCTAACAGTTATGCCAAAAACACTTTTCGGCTTCAATGTAGGGCACAACTAGTACGAAAAATCCGAATTCATTTTTTTCCCATTCGGACTTGACGAATCATTGAGCATGGAAAAATGCCACTTTAGGCGCATGAATCAATCAAAAATGTTTTCCGAGATAAGAATTATTGGCAAATTACTCTTCACGTTCAATGTAAGGCACTACTTGCACGAAAAATCCAACTTCATTTTTTCCACATTATGACGTTAGAGAGTTGTGGAGCATGGAAAAAACCACTTTAGGCACAAGAATCGTTTAGAAATGTTTTTCGGGTTAAGAGTTATGCCAAAAACAATTTTCAGCTTCAATTCAGGGCATAACTGGTACGAAAAATACGACATCATTTTTTTCCCATTCAGACTTGAGGAATCTGATAAGCAAGGAAAAATGCCACTTTAGGCGCAAGAATAAATCATAAATATTTTCCGACATAAGAATTATTAGCAAAATATTCTTCACGTTCAATGTAGGGCACTACTTAAACGAAAAATCCAACTTTATTTTTTCCACATTTTGACATGACGGAGTTGTGGAGCATGGAAAAAACCACTTTTGGCACAATAATCATTCAGAAATGTTTTTCGGGCCAAGAGTTATGCCAAAAACACTTTTTAGCCTCAATCTAGGGCACAACTAGTACGAAAAATCCGACTTCATTTTTTTCCCATTCGGACTTGAGGAATCATTGAGCATGGAAAAATGCCGCTTAAGGCGCAAGAATCAATCGAAATATTTTCCCGAGATAAGAGTTATGGGCAAAATTCTCTTCACTTTCAATGTAGGGCACTACTTGCACGAAAAATCCAACATCATTTTTTCCACATTACGAATTGACGAAGCCGTGGAGCATGGAAAAAAACAACTTTAGGCACAAGAATCGTAAAGAAATGTTTTTCGGGCCAAGAGTTATGCCAAAAACACTTTTCAGCTTCAATGTAGGGCACAACTAGTATGAAAAATCCGACTTCATTTTTTCCCATTCGGACTTGAGAAATCATAAGCATGGAAAATGCCACTTTAGGCGCAAGAATCAATCATAAATGTTTTCCGAGATAAGAATTATGGGCAAAATATTCTTCACGTTCAATGTAAGGCACTTGCTTGCACGAAAAATCCATCTTTATTTTTTCCACATTGTGACGTTACGAGCTGTGGAGCATGGAAAAAAACCTCTTTAGGCTCAAGAATCGTTTAGAAATGTTTTTCGGGCCAAGAGTTATGCCAAAAACACTTTTCAGCTTCAATTCAGGGCATAACGGGTACGAAAAATACGACTTTATTTTTTTCCCATTCGGACTTGAGGAATCTGTTAAGCATGGAAAAATGCCACTTATGGCGCAAGAAACAAGCATAAATGTTTTCCGAGATAAGAATTATGGGAAAAATACTCTTCACGTTCAATGTAGGGCACTACTTGCACGAAAAATCCAACTTCAATTTTTCCACATTATGACGTTACAGAGCTGTGGAGCGTGGAAAAAACCACTTTAGGCACAAGAATCGTTCTAAATTATTTTCCGGGTTAAGAGTTATGCCTAAAACACTTTTCAACTTCAATGTCGGGCACAACTAGTGCGAAAAATCCAACTTCATTTTTTTCCCCATTCCGTTAAGCACGGAAAAATGCCACTTTAGGCGCAAGAATCAATCATTAATGTTTTCCGAGATAAGAATTATGGGCAAAATACTCTTCACGTTCTATGTAGGGCACTACTTGCACGAAAAATCCAACTTCATTTTTTCCACATTATGACGTTACGAGTTGTGGAGAATGGAAAAAACCACTTTAGGTACAAGAATCGTTTAGAATTGTTTTTCGGGCAAACAGTTATGCCAAAAAACACTTTTCGGCTTCAATGTAGGGCACAACTAGTACGAAAAATCCGAATTCATTTTTTTCCCATTCGGACTTGAGGAATCTGTTGAGCATGGAAAAATGCCACTACTTGCACGAAAAATCCAATTTCATTTTTTCCACTTTCGACTTGACGAAGTTGTGGAGCATGGAAAAAAACCACTTTAGGCACAAGAATCGTTAAGAAATGTTTTTCGGGCCAAGAGTTATGCCAAAAACACTTTTCGACTTCAATGTAGGGCACAACTAGTACGAAAAATCCGACTTCATTTTTTCCCATTCGGACTTGAGGAATCTTTTAAGCATGGAAAATGCCACATTAGGCGCAAGAATCAATCATAATTGTTTTCCGAGATATGAATTATGGGCCAAATACTCTTCACGTTCAATGTAGAGCACTACTTGCATGAAAAATCCAACTTCATTTTTTCCACATTCGACTTGACGAAGTGTGGAGCATGGAAAAAAAACCACTTTAGGCACAAGAATCGTTACGAAATGTTTTTCGGGCCAAGAGTTATGCCAAAAACACTTTTCAGCTTTAACGTAGAGCACAACTAGTACGAAAAATCCGACATCATTTCTTTCCCATTGGGACTTGAGGAATCTGTTGAGCATGGAAAAATGCCACTTTAGGCGCAAGAATCAATCAGAAATGTGTTCCGAGATAAGAGTTAGGGTAAAATTAATTTTCACGTTTAATGTAGGGCACTACTTGCACGAAAAATCCAACTTCATTTTTTCCACATTCGACTTGACGGAGCCGACGAGCACGGAAAAAACAACTTTAGGCACAAGCATCGTTTAGAAATGTTTTTCGGGATAAGAGTTATGCCAAAAACACTTTTCAGCTTCAATGTAGGGCACAACTAGTACGTAAAATCCGACTTCATTTTTTTCCCATTCGAACTTGAGGAATCTGTTAAGCATGGAAAATGCGACTTTAGGCGCAAGAATCAATCATAAATGTTTTCCGAGATAAGAATTATGGGCAAAATACTCTTCACGTTCTATGTAGGGCACTACTTGCACGAAAAATCCAACTTCATTTTTCACACATTATAACATGATGGGGTTTTGGAGCATGGAAAAAAACCACTTTTGGCACAATAATCATTTAGAAATTTTTTTCGAGCCAAGAGTTATGCCAAAAACACTTTTCAACTTCAATCTACGGCACAACTAGAACGAAAAATCCGACTTCATTTTTTTCCATTCGGACTTGAGGAATATGTTGAGAATGGAAAAATGCCACTATAGGCGCAAGAATCAATCAGAAATGATTTCCCGAGATAAGAGTTATGGGCAAAATGCCCTTCACGTTCAAGGCACTACTTGCACGAAAAATCCAACTTCATTTTTTCCACATTTTTTCTTGACGAAACTGTGGAGCATGGAAAAAAACCACTTTAGGCACAAGAATCGTTTAGAAATGTTTTTCGGGCCAAGAGTTATGACAAAAACATTTTTCAGCTTCAATGTAGGGCACAGCTAGTACGAAAAATTCGACTTCATTTTTATCCCATTCGGACTTGAGGAATCTGTTGAGAATGGAAAAATGCCACTTTAGGCGCAAGAATCAATCAGAGATGTTTTCCCTAGATAAGAGTTATGGGCAAAATACTCTTCACGTTCAACGTAGGGCACTACTTGCACGAAAAATCCAACTTCATTTTTTCCACATTCTTACTTGACGAAGCTGTTGAGCATGGAAAAAAACCACTTTAGGCACAAGAATCGTTTAGAAATGTTTTTCGGGCCAAGAGTTATTGCAAAAACACTTTTCTGCATCAACGTAGGGCACAACTAGTACGAAAAATCTGACATCATTTTTTTCCCATTCGGACTTGAGGAATCCGTTGAGCATGTTAAAATGCCACTGTAGGGCGCAAGAATCAATCGTAAATATTTTCCGAGATAAGAGTTATGGGCAAAATACTCTTCACGTTCAATGTAGGGCAATACTTGCACGAAAAATCCAACTTCATTTTTTCTACATTCTGACATGACGGAGTTGTGGAGCATGGAAAAAAACCACTTTTGGCACAATAATCATTTAAAAATGTTTTTCGGGCCAAGAGTTATGCCAAAAACACGTTTCAGCTTCAATCTAGGGCACAACTAGTACGAAAAATCCGACTTCATTTTTTTCCCAGTCGGACTTGAGGAATATGTTAAGCATGGAAAAATGCCACTTTAGGCGCAAGAAACAATCATAAATGTTATCCGTGTTAAGAATTATGGGCAAAATACACTTCACGTTCAATGTAGGGCAATACTTGCACGAAAAATCCAACTTCATTTTTTCAACATTATGACGTCACAAAGTTGTGGAGCATGGAAAAAACCACTTTAGGCACAAGAATCGTTTACAAATGTTTTTCGGGCTAAGAGTTATGCCAAAACACTTTTCAACTTCAATTCGGGGCACAACTAGTACGAAAAATCCGAATTCATTTTTTTCCCATTCGAGACTTCGAGAATCTATTGAGCATGGAAAAATGCCACATTAGGCGCAAGAATCAATCATAAATGTTTTCCGAGATAAGAGTTATGGGCAAAATACTCTTCACGTTCTATGTAGAGCACTACTTGCACGAAAAATCCAACTTCATTTTTTCCACATTCTGACTTGACGGAGCTGACGAGTACGGAAAAAACAACTTTAGGCACAAGAATCGTTTAGAAATGTTTTTCGGGATAAGAGTTATGCTAAAAACACTTTTCAGCTTCAATGTAGGGCACAACTAGTACGTAAAATCCGACTTCATTTTTTTCCCATTCGAACTTGAGGAATCAGTTAAGCATGGAAAATGCCACTTTAGGCGCAAGAATCAATCATAAATGTTTTCCGAGATAAGAATTATGGGCAAAATACTTTTCACGTTCTATGTAAGGCACTACTTGCACGAAAAATCCAACTTCATTTTTTCCACATTATAACATGATGGGGTTTTGAAGCATGGAAAAAAACCACTTTTGGCACAATAATCATTTTCGAAATTTTTTTCGAGCCAAGAGTTATGCCAAAAACACTTTTCAACTTCAATCTACGGCACAACTAGAACGAAAAATCCGACTTCATTTTTTTTCCATTCGTACTTGAGGAATATGTTGAGAATGGAAAAATGCCACTATAGGCGCAAGAATCAATCGAAATGATTTCCCGAGATAAGAGTTATGGGCAAAATGTCCTTCACGTTCAAGGCACTACTTGCACGAAAAATCCAACTTCATTTTTTCCACATTCTTTCTTGACGAAACTGTGGAGCATGGAAAAAAACCACTTTAGGCACAAGAATCGTTTAGAAATGTTTTTCGGGCCAAGAGTTATGACAAAAACACTTTTCGACTTCAATGTAGGGCACAACTAGTACGAAAAATTCGACTTCATTTTTTTCCCATTCGGACTTGAGGAATCTGTTGAGAATGGAAAAATGCCACTTTAGGCGCAAGAATCAATCGAACCTGTTTTCCTTAGATAAGAGTTATGGGTAAAATATTCTTCACGTTCAATGTAGGGCACTACTTGCACGAAAAATCCAACTTCATTTTTTCCACATTCTTACTTGACGAAGCTGTGGAGCATGGAAAAAAACCACTTTAGGCACAAGAATCGTTTAGAAATGTTTTTCGGGCCAAGAGTTATGCCAAAAACACTTTTCTGCATCAACGTAGGGGCACAACTAGTACGAAAAATCTGATATCATTTTTTTCCCATTCGGACTTGAGGAATCTGTTGAGCATGGTAAAATGCCACTGTAGGCGCAAGAATCAATCAGAAATATTTTCCGAGATAAGAGTTATGGGCAAAATACTCTTCACGTTCAATGTAGGGCAATACTTGCACGAAAAATCCAACTTCATTTTTTCTACATTCTGACATGACGGAGTTGTGGAGCATGGAAAAAAACCACTTTTGGCACAATAATCATTTATAAATGTTTTTCGGGCCAAGAGTTATGCCAAAAACACTTTTCAGCTTCAATCTAGGGCACAACTATTACGAACAATCCGACTTCATTTTTTTCCCATTCGGACTTGAGGAATATGTTAAGCATGGAAAAATGCCACTTTAGGCGCAAGAATCAATCATAAATGTTATCCGTGTTAAGAATTATGGGCAAAATACACTTCACGTTCAATGTAGGGCACTACTTGCACGAAAAATCCAACTTCATTATTTCAACATTATGACGTCACAAAGTTGTGGAGCATGGAAAAAACAACTTTCGGCACAAGAATCGTTTACAAATGTTTTTCGGGCCAAGAGTTATGCCAAAAACACTTTTCAACTTCAATTCAGGGCACAACTAGTACGAAAAACCCGACTTCATTTTTTTCCCATTCAAACTTCAGGAATCTATTGAGCATGGAAAAATGCCACTTTAGGCGCAAGAATCAATCATAAATGTTTTCCGAGATAAGAGTTATGGGCAAAATACTCTTCACGTTCTTTGTAGGGCACTACTTGCACGAAAAATCCAACTTCATTTTTTCCACATCCCGACTTGTCGAAGCTGTGGAGCATGCAAAAAATACCACTTTAGGCACACGAATCGTTTAGAAATGTTTTTTGGGTCAAGAGTTATGCCAAAAAAACTTTTCGGCTTCAATTCAGGGCACAACTAGTACGAAAAATCCGACTTTATTTTTTTTCCATTCGCACTTTAGGAATCTGTTGAGCATGGAAAAATGCCACTTTAGGCGCAAGAATCAATCATAAATGTTTTCCAAGATAAGAGTTATGGGCAAAATACTCTTCACGTTCTATGTAGGGCACTACTTGCACGAAAAATCCAACTTCATATTTTCCACATTCGACTTAACGGAGTCTGTTAGCAACGAAAAATGCCACTTTAGGCGCAAGAATCAATCATAAATGTTTTCCAAGATAAGAAATATGGGTAAAATACTTTTCACGTTCAATGTAGGGCACTACTTGTACGAAAAATCCAACTTCATTTTTTCCACATTATGCCAGTTCTGAGTGATGTGGAGCATGGAAAAAACCACTTTAGGCACAAGAATCGTTTAGAAATATTATCGGGCCAAGAGATATGCCAAAAACACATTTCGCTTCAATTCGGAGGCATAGCCGGTACGAAAATACGACTTCATTTTTTTTCCCATTCGGACTTGAGGAATCATAAGCATGGAAAAATGCCACTTTAGGCGCAAGAATCAATCATAAATATTTTCCGAGATAAGAATTATTGCCAAAATACTCTTCACGTTCAATGTAGGGCACTACTTGCACGAAAAATGCAACTTCATTTTCTCCACATTATGACGTTACGAGCCGTGGAGCATGGAAAAAACCACTTTTGGCACAAGAATCGTTTAGAAATGTTTTTCGGGTTAAGAGTTATGCCAAAAAACACTTTTCAACTTCAATGTAAGGCACAACTAGTACGAAAAATCCGACTTTATTTTTTTCCCATTCGGACTTGAGGGATCCCGTTAAGCATGGAAAAATGCCACTTTAGGCGCAAGAATCAATCATAAATGTTTTCCGAGATAAGAATTATGGGCAAAATACTCTTCACGTTCAATGTAGGGCACTACTTGTACGAAAAATCCAACTTCATTTTTTCCACATTATGACGTTGCGGTGATGTGGAGCATGGAAAAAACCACTTTAGGCACAAGAATCGTTTAGAAATGTTTTTCGGGCTAAGAGTTATGCCAAAAACACTTTTCAACTTCAATGTAGAGCACAACTAGTACAAAAAATCCGAATTCCTTTTTTTCCCATTCGGACTTGAGGAATTTGTTGAGCATGGAAAAATGCCACTTTAGGCGCAAGAATCAATCGAAATGTTTTCCGAGATAAGAGTTATGGGCAAAATACTCTTCACGTTCAATGTAGGGCACCACTTGCACGAAAAATCCAACTTCATTTTTTCAACATTATGACGTCACAAAGTTGTGGCGCATGGAAAAAACCACTTTAGGCACAAGAATCGTTTACAAATGTTTTTCGGGCTAAGAGTTATGCCAAAAACACTTTTCAACTTCAATTCGGGGCACAACTAGTACGAAAAATCCGAATTCATTTTTTTCCCATTCGGACTTCAGGAATCGTTGAGCATGGAAAAATGCCACATTAGGCGCAAGAATCAATCATAAATGTTTTCCGAGATAAGAGTTATGGGCAAAATACTCTTCACGTTCTATGTAGAGCACTACTTGCACGAAAAATCCAACTTCATTTTTTCCACATTCTGACTTGACGGAGGCCGAGCAGCACGGAAAAAAAACTTTAGGCACAAGAATCGTTTAGAAATGTTTTTCGGGATAAGAGTTATGCCAAAATCACTTTTCACTTCAATGTAGGGCACAACTAGTAAGTAAAATCCGACTTCATTTTTTTCCCATTCGAACTTGAGGAATCATTAAGCATGGAAAATGCCACTTTAGGCGCAAGAATCAATCATAAATGTTTTCCGAGACAAGAATTATGGGCAAAATACTTTTCACGTTCTATGTAAGGCAATACTTGCACGAAAAATCCAACTTCATTTTTTCCACATTATAACATGATGGGGTTTTGGAGCATGGAAAAAAACCACTTTTGGCACAATAATCATTTAGAAATTTTTTTCGAGCCAAGAGTTATGCCAAAAACACTTTTCAACTTCAATCTACGGCACAACTAGAACGAAAAATCCGACTTCATTTTTTTCCATTCGGACTTGAGGAATATGTTGAGAATGGAAAAAATGCCACTATAGGCGCAAGAATCAATCAGAAATGATTTCCCGAGATAAGAGTTATGGGCAAAATGTCCTTCACGTTCAAGTCACTACTTGCACGAAAAATCCAACTTCATTTTTTCCACATTCTTTCTTGACGAAACTGTGGAGCATGGAAAAAAACCACTTTAGGCACAAGAATCGTTTAGAAATGTTTTTCGGGCCAAGAGTTATGACAAAAACACTTTTCAGCTTCAATGTAGGGCACAGCTAGTACGAAAAATTCGACTTCATTTTTTTCCCATTCGGACTTGAGGAATCTGTTGAGAATGGAAAAATGCCACTTTAGGCGCAAGAATCAATCAGAAATGTTTTCCCTAGATAAGAGTTATGGGCAAAATACTCATCACGTTCAATGTAGGGCACTACTTGCACGAAAAATCCAACTTCATTTTTTCCACATTCTTACTTGACGAAGTCGTGGAGCATGGAAAAAAACCACTTTAGGCACAAGAATCGTTTAGAAATGTTTTTCGGGCCAAGAGTTATGCCAAAAACACTTTTCTGCATCAACGTAGGGCACAACTAATACGAAAAATCTGACATCATTTTTTTCCCATTCGGACTTGAGGAATCTGTTGAGCATGGTAAAATGCCACTGTAGGCGCAAGAATCAATCAGAAATATTTTCCGAGATAAGAGTTATGGGCAAAATACTCTTCACGTTCATTGTAGGGCAATACTTGCACGAAAAATCCAACTTCATTTTTTCTACATTCGACATGACGGAGTTGTGGAGCATGGAAAAAAACCACTTTTGGCACAATAATCATTTATAAATGTTTTTCGGGCCAAGAGTTATGCCAAAAACACTTTTCGGCCTTCAATCTAGGGCACAACTAGTACGAAAAATCCGACTTCATTTTTTTCCCAATCGGACTTGAGGAATATGTTAAGCATGGAAAAATGCCACTTTAGGCGCAAGAATCAATCATAAATGTTATCCGTGTTAAGAATTATGGGCAAAATACACTTCACGTTCAATGTAGGGCTCTACTTGCACGAAAAATCCAACTTCATTTTTTCAACATTATGACGTCACAAAGTTGTGGAGCATGGAAAAAAGCACTTTCGGCACTAGAATCGTTTACAAATGTTTTTCGGGCCAAGAGTTATGCCAAAAACACTTTTCAACTTCAATTCAGGGCACAACTAGTACGAAAAATCCGACTTCATTTTTTTCCCATTCAGACTTCGAGAATCGGCTGAGCATGGAAAAATGCCACTTTAGGCGCAAGAATCAATCATAAATGTTTTCCGAGATAAGAGTTTTGGGCAAAATACTCTTCACGTTCTTTGTAGGGCACTACTTGCACGAAAAAATCCAACTTCATTTTTTCCACATCTTGACTTGTCGAAGCTATGGAGCATGCAAAAAAACCACTTTAGGCACACGAATCGTTTAGAAATGTTTTTTGGGTCAAGAGTTATGCCAAAAAAACTTTTCAGCTTCAATTCAGGGCACAACTAGTACGAAAAATCCGACTTCATATTTTTTCCATTCGTACTTTAGGAATCTGTTGAGCATGGAAAAATGTCACTTTAGGCGCAAGAATCAATCATAAATGTTTTCCAAGATAAGAGTTATGGGCAAAATACTCTTCACGTTCTATGTAGGACACTACTTGCACGAAAAATCCAACTTCATTTTTTCCACATTCTGACTTGACGGAGCTATCGAGCACGGAAAAAACCAGTTTAGGCAAAAGAATCGTTTGGAATGTTTTTCGGGTTTAGAGTTAAACCAAAAAACACTTTCCAGCTTCAATAAGTACGAAAAATACGACTTCATTTTTTTCCCATTCGGACTTGAGGAATCTGTTAAGCATGGAAAAATGCCACTTTAGGCGCAATAATCAATCATAATTGTTTTCCAAGATAAGAATTATTGGCAAATTACTCTTCACGTTCAATGTAAGGCACTAATTGCACGAAAAGTCCAACTTCATTTTTTCCACATTATGACGTTACAGTGTGGAGCATGGAAAAAACCACTTTAGGCACAAGAATCGTTTAGAAATGTTTTTCGGCTTCAATTATGGGCATAACCTGTAGACGAAAAATACGACTTCATTTTTTTTCCCATTCGGACTTGAGAAATCTGTTAAGCATGGAAAAATGCCACTTTAGGCGCAAGAATAAATCATAAATGTTTTCCGACATAAGAATTATTGGCAAAATATTCTTCACTTTCAATGTAGGGCACTACTTGCACGAAAAATCCAACTTCATTTTTTCCACATTATGACTTGACGAAGCTGTGGAGCAAGGAAAAAACCCACTTTAGGCACAAGAATCGTTCAGAAATGTTTTTCGGGCCAAGAGTTATGCCAAAAACACTTTTCGACTTCAATGTAGGGCACAACTAGTACGAAAAATCCAACTTCATTTTTTTCCCATTCGGACTTAAGGAATCTGTTGAGAATGGAAAAATGCCACTTTAGGCGCAAGAATCAATCGAAATGTTTTCCCGAGATAAGAGTTATAGACAAAATACTCTTCACGTTCAATGTAGGGCAATACTTGCACGAAAAATCCAACTTCATTTTTTCTACATTCGACTTGACGGAGTTGTGGAGCATGGAAAAAAAACCACTTTTGGCACAATAATTATTTATAAATGTTTTTCGGGCCAAGAGTTATGCCAAAAACACTTTTCAGCTTCAATCTAGGGCACAACTAGTACGAAAAAATCCGACATCGTTTTTTCCCAGTCGGACTTGAGGAATATGTTAAGCATGGATAAATGCCACTTTAGGCGCAAGAATCAATCATAAATTTTATCCGTGTTAAGAATTATGGGCAAAATACACTTCACGTTCATTGTAGGGCACTACTTGCACGAAAAATCCAACTTTATTTTTTCAACATTATGACGTCACAAAGTTGTGGAGCATGGAAAAAACCACTTTCGGCACAAGAATCGTTTACAAATGTTTTTCGGGCCAAGAGTTATGCCAAAAACACTTTTCAACTTCAATTCAAAGCACAACTAGTACGAAAAATCCGACTTCTTTTTTTCCCATTCAGACTTCAGGAATCTGTTGAGAATGGAAAAATGCCACTTTAGGCGCAAGAATCAATCATAAATGTTTTCCGAGATAAGAGTTATGGGCAAAATACTCTTCACGTTCTTTGTAGGGCATTACTTGCACGAAAAATCCAACTTCATTTTTTCCACATTCTTTCTTGACGAAGCCGTGGAGCATGGAAAAAAACCACTTTAGGCACAAGAATCGTTTTGAAATATTTTTTGGGCAAAGAGTTATTGCAAAAATACTTTTCAGCTTTAATGTAGAGCACATCTAGTACGAAAAATCCGACATCATTTCTTTCCCATTCGGACTTGAGGAATCACGTTGAGCATGGAAAAATGCCACTTTAGGTGCAAGAATCAATCAGAAATGTGTTCCGAGATAAGAGTTAGGGGAAAAATAATTTTCACGTTCAATGTAGGGCACTACTTGCACGAAAAATCCAACTTCATTTTTTCCACATTATGACTTGACGAAGCCGTGGAGCATGGAAAACCCCACTTTAGGCACAAGAATCGTTTAGAAATGTTTTTCGGCCAAGAGTTATGCCAAAAACACTTTTCGACTTCAATGTAGGGCACAACTAGTACGAAAAATCCAACTTCATTTTTTTCCCATTCGGACTTGAGGAATCTGTTGAGAATGGAAAAATGCCACTTTAGGCGCAAGAATCAATCGAAATGTTTTCCCGAGATAAGAGTTATGGGCAAAATACTCTTCACGTTCAATGTAGGGCAATACTTGCACGAAAAATCCAACTTCATTTTTTCCACATTCTTACTTGACAAAGCTGTGGAGCATGGAAAAAAACCACTTTAGGCACAAGAATCGTTAAGAAATGTTATTCGGGCCAAGAGTTATGCCAAAAACACTTTTCAGCATCAATGTAGGGCACAACTACTACAAAAAATCCGACATCATTTGTTTTCCCATTCGGACTTGAGGAATCCGTTGAGCATGGTAAAATGCCACTGTAGGCGCAAGAATCAATCAGAAATGTTTTCCGAGATAAGAGTTATGGGCAAAATACTCTTCACGTTCAATGTAGGGCAATACTTGCACGAAAAATCCAACTTCATTTTTTCTACATTCTGACATGACGGAGTTGTGGAGCATGGAAAAAAACCACTTTTGGCACAATAATTATTTATAAATGTTATTCGGGACAAGAGTTATGCCAAAAACACTTTTCGGCTTCAATCTAGGGCACAACTAATACGAAAAATCCGACTTGATTTTTTTCCCAGTCGGACTTGAGGAATATGTTAAGCATGGAAAAATACCACTTTAGGCGCAAGAATCAATCAAAAATGTTTTCCGTGTTAAGAATTATGGGCAAAATACACTTCACGTTCAATGTAATGCACTACTTGCACGAAAAATCCAACTTCATTTTTTCAACATTATGGAAAAAACCACTTTCGGTAAAAGAATCTTTTACAAATGTTTTTCGGGCCAATAGTTATGCCAAAAACACTTTTCAACTTCAATTCAGGGCACAACTAGTACGAAAAATCCGACTTCATTTTTTTCCCATTCAGACTTCAGGAATCTGTTGAGCATGGAAAAATGCCACTTTAGGCGCAAGAATCAATCATAAATGTTTTCCGAGATAAGAGTTATGGGCAAAATACTCTTCACATTCTTTGTAGGGCACTACTTGCACGAAAAATCCAACTTCATTTTTTCCACATCCCGACTTGACGAAACTGTGGAGCATGCAAAAAAACCACTTTAGGCACACGAATCCTTTAGAAATGTTTTTTGGGCCAAGAGTTAAGCCAAAAAAAACTTTTCAGCTTCAATTCAGGCACAACTAGTACGTAAAATCCGACTTCATTTTTTTCCCATTCAGACTTCGAGAATCCGGTGAGCATGGAAAAATGCCACTTTAGGCGCAAGAATCAATCATAAATGTTTTCCAAGATAAGAGTTATGGGCAAAATACTCTTCACGTTCTATGTAGGGCACTACTTGCACGAAAAATCCAACTTCATTTTTTCCACATTCTGACTTGACGGAGTTGCCGAGCACTGAAAAATGCCACTTTAGGCGCAAGAATCAATTATAAATGTTTTCCAAGATAAGAATTATGGGTAAAATACTTTTTACGTTCAATGTAGGGCACTACTTGTACGAAAAATCCAACTTCATTTTTTCCACATTATGTCGTTACAGTGATGTGGAGCATGGAAAAAACCACTTTAGGCATAACAATCGTTTAGAAATGTTTTTCAGGCCAAGAGGTATGCCAAAAACACATTTCTGCTTCAATTCAGGGCATAGCCGGTACGAAAAATACGACTTCATTTTTTTCCCATTCGGACTTGAGGAATCATTAAGCATGGAAAAATGCCTCTTTAGGCGCAAGAATCAATCATAAATGTTTTCCGAGATAAGAATTATTGGCAAAATACTCTTCACGTTCAATGTAGGGCACTACTTGCACGAAAAATCCAACTTCATTTTTTCCACATTATGACGTTACTGAGCTGTGGAGCATGGAAAAAACCACTTTAGGCACAAGAATCGTTTAGAAATGTTTTTCGGGTTAAGAGTTATGCCAAAAATACTTTTCACTTCAATGTAAGGCACATCTAGTACGGAAAATCCGACTTTATTTTTTTCCCATTCGGACTTGAGGGATCTATTAAGCATGGAAAAATGCCACTTTAGGCGCAAGAATCAATCATAAATGTTTTCCGAGATAAGAATTATGGGCAAAATACTCTTCACGTTCAATGTAGGGCACTACTTGCACGACAAATCCAACTTCATTTTTTCCACATTCTGACTTGACGGAGTTGTGGAGCATGGAAAAAAACAACTTTAGGCACAAGAATCGTTTAGAAATGTTTTTCGGGCTATGAGTTATGCCAAAAACACTTTTCAGCCTCAATGTTGAGCACAACTTGTACGAAAAATCCGACTTCATTTTTTTTCCCATTCGGACTTGAGGAATCCGTTGAGCATGGAAAAATGCCACTTTAGGCGCAAGAATCAATCGAAATGTTTCCGAGATGAGAGTTATGGGTAATATACTCTTCACGTTCAATGTAGGGCACTACTTGCACGAAAAATCCAACTTCATTTTCTCCACATCCTGACTTGACGGAGCTGTCGAGCACGGACAAAACCAGTTTAGGCAAAAGAATCGTTTGGAAATGTTTTTCGGGTTTAGAGTTAAGCCAAAAACACTTTTCAGCTTCAATTAGTACGAAAAATACGACTTCATTTTTTTCCCATTCGGACTTGAGGAATCTATTAAGCATGGAAAAATGCCACTTTAGGCGCAAGAATCAATCATAATTGTTTTCCGAGATAAAAATTATTGGCAAATTACTCTTCACGTTCAATGTAAGGCACTACTTGCACGAAAAATCCAACTTCATTTTTTCCACATTATGATGTTACGTAGCCGTGGAGCATGGAAAAAACCACTTTAGGCACAAGAATCGTTTAGAAATGTTTTTCGGGTTAAGAGTTATGCCAAAAACACTTTTCAGCCTTCAATTAAGGGCATAACCTAGTACGAAAAATACGACTTCATTTTTTTCCCATTCGGACTTGAGGAATCTGTTAAGCATGGAAAAATGCCACTTTAGGCGCAAGAATAAATCATAAATGTTTTCCGACATTAGAATTATTGGCAAAATATTTTTCACGTTCAATGTAGGGCACTACTTGCACGAAAAATCCAACTTCATTTTTTCCACATTCTTAATTGACAAAGTCAGGAGCATAGAAAAAAACCACTTTAGGCACAAGAATCATTCAGAAATGTTTTTCGGGCCAAGAGTTATGCCAAAAACACTTTTCAGCTTCAATCTAGGGCACAACTAATACGAAAAATTCGACTTCATTTTTTTCCCATTCGGACTTGAGGAATCTGTTGAGAATGGAAAAATGCCACTTTAGGCGCAAGAATCAATCGAAATGTTTTCCCGAGATAAGAGTTATGGGCAAAATACTCTTCACGTTCAATGTAGGGCAATACTTGCACGAAAAATCCAACTTCATTTTTTCCACATTCTTACTTGACAAAGCTGTGGAGCATGGAAAAAAACCACTTTAGGCACAAGAATCGTTAAGAAATGTTTTTCGGGCCAACAGTTATGCCAAAAACACTTTTCAGCATCAATGTAGGGCTACGAAAAATCTGACATAATTTGTTTTCCCATTCGGACTTGAGGAATCTGTTGAGCATGGTAAAATGCCACTGTAGGCGCAAGAATCAATCAAAAATGTTTTCCGAGATAAGAGTTATGGGCAAAATACTCTTCACGTTCAATGTAGGGCAATACTTGCACGAAAAAATCCAACTTCATTTTTTCTACATTCGACATGACGGAGTTGTGGAGCATGGAAAAAACCACTTTTGGCACAATAATTATTTATGAATGTTATTCGGGACAAGAGTTATGCCAAAAACACTTTTCAGCTTCAATCTAGGGCACAACTAATACGAAAAATCCGACTTCATTTTTTTCCCAGTCGGACTTGAGGAATATGTTAAGCTTTGAAAAATACCACTTTAGGCGCAAGAATCAATCATAAATGTTATCCGTGTTAAGAATTATGGGCAAAATACACTTCACGTTCAATGTAATGCACTACTTGCACGAAAAATCCAACTTCATTTTTTCAACATTATGGAAAAAACCACTTTCGGCAAAAGAATCTTTTACAAATGTTTTTCGGGCCAATAGTTATGCCAAAAACACTTTTCAACTTCAATTCAGGGCACAACTAGTACGAAAAATCCGACTTCATTTTATTCCCATTCGGACTTGAGAATCCGTTGAGCATGGAAAAATGCCACTTTAGGCGCTAGAATCAATCATAAATGTTTTCCGAGATAAGAGTTATTGGCAAAATACTCTTCACATTCTTTGTAGGGCACTACTTGCACGAAAAATCCAACTTCATTTTTTCCACATCCTGACTTGACGAAGCTGTGGAGCATGCAAAAAAACCACTTTAGGCACACGAATCCTTTAGAAATGTTTTTTGGGCCAAGAGTTATGCCAAAAAAAACTTTTCAGCTTCAATTCAGGGCACAACTAGTACGTAAAATCCGACTTCAAGTTTTTTCCATTCGCACTTTAGGAATCTGTTGAGCATGGAAAAATGCCACTTTAGGCGCAAGAATCAATCATAAATGTTTTCCATGATAAGAGTTATGGGCAAAATACTCTTCACGTTCTATGTAGGGCACTACTTGCACGAAAAATCCAACTTCATTTTTTCCACATTCTGACTTGACGGAGCTGTCGAGCACTGAAAAATGCCACATTAGGCGCAAGAATCAATTATAAATTTTTTCCAAGATAAGAATTATGGGTAAAATACTTTTCACGTTCAATATAGGCCACTACTTGTACGAAAAATCCATCTTCATTTTTTCCACATTATGACGTTACAGTGATGTGGAGCATGGAAAAAACCACTTTAGGCATAAGAATCGTTTAGAAATGTTTTTCGGGCCAAGAGGTATGCCAAAAACACATTTCTGCTTCAATTCAGGGCATAGCCAACACGAAAAATACGACTTCATTTTTTTCCCATTCGGACTTGAGGAATCTGCTTAGCATGGAAAAATGCCTCTTTAGGCGCAAGAATCAATCATAAATGTTTTCCGAGATAAGAATTATTGGCAAAATACTCTTCACGTTCAATGTAGGGCACTACTTGCACGAAAAATCCAACTTAATTTTTTCCACATTATGACGTTACAGAGCTGTGGATCATGAAAAAAACCACTTTAGGCACAAGAATCGATTAGAAATGTTTTTCGGGCCAAGAGTTATGCCAAAAACACATTTGAGCTTCAATTCAGGGCATAACCGGTAGGAAAAATACGACTTCTTTTTTTTCCCATTCGGACTTGAGGAATGCTAAAGCATGGAAAGATGCCACTTTAGGCGCAAGAATCAATCATAATTGTTTTCCGAGATAAGAATTATTGGCAAATTACTCTTCACGTTCAATGTAAGGCACTACTTGCATGAAAATTCCAACTTCATTTTTTCCACATTATGACGTTACAGAACTGTGGAGCATGGAAAAAACCACTTTAGGCACAAGAATCGTTTAGAAATGTTTTTCGGGCTATGAGTTATGCCAAAAACACTTTTCAGCCTCAATGTTGAGCACAACTTGTACGAAAAATCCGACTTCATTTTTTTCCCATTCGGACTTGAGGAATCTGTTGAGCATGGAAAAATGCCACTTTAGGCGCAAGAATCAATCAGAAATGTTTCCGAGATGAGAGTTATGGGTAATATACTCTTCACGTTCAATGTAGGGCACTACTTGCACGAAAAATCCAACTTCATTTTTTCCACATCCTGACTTGACGGAGCTGTCGAGCACGGACAAAACCAGTTTAGGCAAAAGAATCGTTTGGAAATGTTTTTCGGGTTTAGAGTTAAGCCAAAAACACTTTTCAGCTTCAATTAGTACGAAAAATACGACTTCATTTTTATCCCATTCGGACTTGAGGAATCTGTTACGCATGGAAAAATGCCACTTTAGGCGCAAGAATCAATCATAATTGTTTTCCGAGATAAGAAGTATTGGCAAATTGCTCTTCACGTTCAATGTAAGGCACTACTTGCACGAAAAATCCAACTTCATTTTTTCCACATTATGATGTTACAGAGCAGTGGAGCATGGAAAAAACCTCTTTAGGCAGAATAATCGTTTAGAAATGTTTTTCGGGTTATGAGTTATGCCAAAAACACTTTTCAGCTTCAATTAAGGGCATAACCGGTACGAAAAATACGACTTCATTTTTTTCCCATTCGGACTTGAGGAATCTGTTAAGCATGGAAAAATGCCACTTTAGGCGCAAGAATAAATCATAAATGTTTTCCGACATAAGAATTATTGGCAAAATATTTTTCATGTTCAATGTGGGGCACTACTTGCACGAAAAATCCAACTTCATTTTTTCCACATTATGACGTTACAGAGTTGTGGAGCATGGAAAAAACCACTTTAGGCACAAGAATCGTTTAGAAATGTTTTTCGGGTTAAGAGTTATGCCAAAAACACTTTTCAATTTAATGTAAGGCACAACTAGTACGAAAAATCCGACTTCATTTTTTTCCCATTCGAACTTGAGAAATCATTAAGCATGGAAAAATGCCACTTTAGGCGCAAGAATCAATAATAAATGTTTTCCGAGATAAGAACTATGGGAAAAATACTCTTCACGTTCAATGTAGGGCACTACTTGCACGAATAATCCAACTTAATTTTTTCCACATTATGACGTTACAGAGCTGTGGATCATGAAAAAAACCACTTTAGGCACAAGAATCGATTAGAAATGTTTTTCGGACCAAGAGTTATGCCAAAAACACATTTGAGCTTCAATTCAGGGCATAACCGGTACGAAAAATAAGACTTCTTTTTTTTCCCATTCGGACTTGAGGAATCCGTTAAGCATGGAAAAATGCCACTTTAGGCGCAAGAATCAATCATAATTGTTTTCCGAGATAAGAATTATTGGCAAATTACTCTTCACGTTCAATGTAAGGCACTACTTGCACGAAAAATCCAACTTCATTTTTTCCACATTATGACGTTACAGAACTGTGGAGCATGGAAAAAACCACTTTAGGCACAAGAATCGTTTACAAATGTTTTTCGGGTTAAGAGTTATGCCAAAAACACTTTTCAGCTTCAATTAAGGGCATAACCGGTACGAAAAATACGACTTTATTTTTTTCCCATTCGGACTTGTGGAATCTGTTAATATAAGCATGGAAAAATGCCACTTTGGGCGCAAGAATAAGACATAAATGTTTTCCGACATAAGAATTATTGGCAAAATATTTTTCACGTTCAATGTAGGGCACTACTTGCACGAAAAATCCAACTTCATTTTTTCCACATTATGACGTTACAGAGCTGTGGAGCATGGAAAAAACCACTTTAGGCACAAGAATCGTTTAGAAATGTTTTTCGGGTTAAGAGTTATGCCAAAAACACTTTTCAGCTTCAATGTAAGGCACAACTAGTACGAAAAATCCGACATCATTTTTTTCCCATTCGGACTTGAGGAATCTGTTAAGCATGGAAAAATGCCACTTTAGGCGCAAAAATCAATCATAAACGTTTTCCGAGATAAGAATTATTGGCAACATACTCTTCACGTTCAATGTAGAGCACTACTTGCACGAAAAGGCCAACTTCATTTTTTCCACATTTTGACATG
Organism: Beta corolliflora; assembly: GCA_947648045.1. Classification (NCBI taxonomy): domain Eukaryota; kingdom Viridiplantae; phylum Streptophyta; class Magnoliopsida; order Caryophyllales; family Amaranthaceae; genus Beta; species Beta corolliflora. Next base: position 14,961 of record CANSZD010000491.1, on the reverse strand, counting down.
GCGGAGTTGTGGAGCATGGAAAAAACAACTTTTGGCACAATAATCATTTAGAAAAGTTTTTCGGGCCAAGAGTTAAGCCATAAACACTTTTCAACTTCAATGTACGAAAAATCCGACTTCATTTTTTTCCCATTCGAACTTGAGAAATCTGTTAAGCATGGAAAAATGCCACTTTAGGCGCAAGAATCAATAATAAATGTTTTCCGAGATAAGAACTATGGGAAAAATACTCTTCACGTTCAATGTAGGGCACTACTTGCACGAAAAATCCAACTTAATTTATTCCACATTATGACGTTACGGAGTCGTGGATCATGAAAAAAACCACTTTAGGCACAAGAATCGACTAGAAATGTTTTTCGGGCCAAGAGTTATGCCAAAAACACATTTGAGCTTCAATTCGGGGCATAACCGGTTCGAAAAATACGACTTCTTTTTATTCCCATTCGGACTTGAGGAATCTGTTAAGCATGGAAAAATGCCACTTTAGGCGCAAGAATCAATCATAATTGTTTTCCGAGATAAGAAATATTGGCAAATTACTCTTCACATTCAATGTAAGGCACTACTTGCACGAAAAATCCAACTTCATTTTTTCCACATTATGACTTTACGGAGCTGTGGAGCATGGAAAAAACCACTTTAGGCACAAGAATCGTTTAGAAATGTTTTTCGGGTTAAGAGTTATGCCAAAAAACACTTTTCGACTTCAATTAAGGGCATAACCTAGTACGAAAAATCCGACATCATTTTTTTCCCATTCGGACTTGAGGAATCTGTTAAGGATGGAAAAATGCCAATTTAGGCGCAAGAATAAATCATAAATCTTTTCCGACATATGAATTATTGGCAAAATATTTTTCACGTTCAATGCGGGGCACTACTTGCACGAAAAATCCAACTTCATTTTTTCAACATTATGACGTTACGGAGCCGTGGAGCATGGAAAAAACCACTTTAGGCACAAGAATCGTTTAGAAATATTTTTCTGGTAAGAGTTATGCCAAAAACACTTTTCAGTTTAATGTAAGGCACAACTAGTACGAAAAATACGACATCATTTTTTTCCCATTCGGACTTGAGAAATCTGTTCAGCATGGAAAAATGCCATTTTAGGCGCAAAAATCAATCATAAACGTTTTCCGAGATAAGAATTATGGGCAACATACTCTTCACGTTCAATGTAGGGCACTACTTGCATGAAAAAGCCAACTTCATTTTTTCCACATTTTGACATGACGGAGTTGTGGAGCATGGAAAAACCCAACTTTTGGCACAATAATCATTTAGAAAAGTTTTTCGGGCCAAGAGTTAAGCCAAAAACACTTTTCGACTTCAATCTAGGGCACAACTAGTACGAAAAATCCGACTTCATTTTTTTCCCATTCGAACTTGAGAAATCAGTTAAGCATGGAAAAATGCCACTTTAGGCGCAAGAATCAATAATAAATGTTTTCCGAGATAAGAACTATGGGAAAAATACTCTTCACGTTCAATGTAGGGCACTACTTGCACGAAAAATCCAACTTCATTTTTTCCACATTATGACGTTACAGAGCTGTGGATCATGAAAAAAACCACTTTAGGCACAAGAATCGATTAGAAATGTTTTTCAGGCCAAGAGTTATGCCAAAAATACATTTGAGCTTCAATTCAGGGCATAACCCAAGTACGAAAAATACGACTTCTTTTTATTCCCATTCGGACTTGAAGAATACATTAAGCATGGAAAAATGCCACTTTAGGCGCAAGAATCAATCATAATTGTTTTCCGAGATAAGAAATATTGGCAAATTACTCTTCACGTTCAATGTAAGGCACTACTTGCACGAAAAATCCAACTTCATTTTTTCCACATTATGACGTTACGTGAGTCGTGGAGCATGGAAAAAACCACTTTAGGCACAAGAATCGTTTTGAAATGTTTTTCGGGTTAAGAGTTATGCCAAAAACACTTTTTAGCTTCAATTAAGGGCATAACCGGTACGAAAAATACGACTTTATTTTTTTCCCATTCGGACTTGTGGAATCTGTTAAGCATGGAAAAATGCCACTTTAGGCGCAAGAATAAATCATAAATGTTTTCCGACATAAGAATTATTGGCAAAATATTCTTCACGTTCAATGTAGGGCACTACTTGCACGAAAAATCCAACTTCATTTTTTCCACATTATGACGTTACGTAGCCGTGGAGCATGGAAAAAACCACTTTAGGCACAAGAATCGTTTAGAAATGTTTTTCGGGTTAAGAGTTATGCCAAAAACACTTTTCAGCTTCAATGTAAGGCACAACTAGTACGAAAAATCCGACATCATTTTTTTCCCATTCGGACTTGAGGAATCCGTTCGGAATGGGAAAAATGCCACTTTAGGCGCAAAAATCAATCATAAACGTTTTCCGAGATAAGAATTATTAGCAACATACTCTTCACGTTCAATGTAGAGCACCACTTGCACGAAAAAGCCAACTTCATTTTTTCCACATTTTGACATGACGGAGTTGTGGAGCATGGAAAAAACAACTTTTGGCACAATAATCATTTTGAAATGTTTTTCGGGCCAAGAGTTAAGCCAAAAAACACTTTTCAGCTTCAATCTAGGGCACAACGAGTACGAAAAATCCGACTTCATTTTTTTCCCCATTCGGACTTGAGAAATCTGTTAAGCATGGAAAAATGCCACATGAGGCACAAGAATCAATAATAAATGTTTTCCGAGATAAGAACTATGGGAAAAATATTCTTCACGTTCAATGTAGGGCACTAATTGCACGAAAAATCCAACTTCATTTTTTCCACATTATGACGTTACGTAGCCGTGGATCATGAAAAAAACCCCTTTAGACACAAGAATCGTTTAGAAATGTTTTTCGGGTTAAGAGTTATGCCAAAAACACATTTGAGCTTCAATTCAGGGCATAACCGGTACGAAAAATACGACTTCTTTTTTTTCCCATTCGGACTTGAGGAATCTGTTAAGCGAGGAAAAATGCCACTTTAGGCGCAAATCAATCATAATTGTTTTCCGAGATAAGAATTATTGGCAAATTACTCTTCACGTTCAATGTAAGGCACTACTTGCACGAAAAATCCAACTTCATTTTTTCCACATTATGACGTTACGGAGCCGTGGAGCATGGAAAAAACCACTTTAGGCACAAGAATCGTTTAGAAATGTTTTTCGGGTTAAGAGTTATGCCAAAAACATTTTTCAGCTTCAATGTAAGGCACAACTAGTACGAAAAATCCGACATCATTTTTTTCCCATTCGGACTTGAGGAATCCGTTAAGCATGGAAAAATGCCACTTTAGGCGCAAAAATCAAACATAAACGTTTTCCGAGATAAGAATTATTGGCAACATACTCTTCACGTTCAATGTAGAGCACTACTTGCACGAAAAAGCCAACTTCAATTTTTCCACATTTTGACATGACGGAGTTGTGAGCATGGCAAAAACAACTTTTGGCACAATAATCATTTAGAAAAGTTTTTCGGGCAAGAGTTAAGCCAAAAACACTTTTCGGCTTCAATCTAGGGCACAACTAGTACGAAAAAATCCGACTTCATTTTTTTCCCCATTCGGACTTGAGAAATCAGTTAAGCATGGAAAAATACCACATTAGGCACAAGAATCAATAATAAATGTTTTCCGAGATAAGAACTATGGGAAAAATATTCTTCACGTTCAATGTAGGGCACTACTTGCACGAAAAATCCAACTTCATTTTTTCCACATTATGACTTGATAAAGATGTGGAGCAAGGAATAAAACCACTTTAGGCACAAGAATCGTTTAGAAATGTTTTTCGGGTTAACAGTTATGCCAAAAACACTTTTCGACTTCAATGTAGGGGACAACTAGTACGAAAAATACGACTTCATTTTATTCCCATTCGGACTTGAGGAATACAGTTAAGCATGGAAAAATGCCACTTTAGGCGCAAGAATCAATCATAATTGTTTTCCGAGATAAGAATTATTGGCAAATTACTCTTCACGTTCAATGTAAAGCACTACTTGCACGAAAAATCCAACTTCATTTTTTCCACATTATGACATTACAGAGTCAGTGGAGCATGAAAAAACCACTTTAGGCACAAGAATCGTTTTGAAATGTTTTTCGGGTTAAGAGTTATGCCAAAAACACTTTTCACTTCAATTAAGGGCATAACCGGTACGAAAAATACGACTTCATTTTTTTCCCATTCGGACTTGAGGAATCTGTTAAGCATGGAAAAATGCCACTTTAGGCGCAAGAATAAATCATAAATGTTTTCCGACATAAGAATTATTGGCAAAATATTCTTCACGTTCAATGTAGGGCACTACTTGCACTAAACACTCCAACTTCATTTTTTCCACATTATTACGTTACGTAACTATGGAGCATGGAAAAAACCACTTTAGGCACAAGAATCGCTATGAAATGTATTTCGGGTTAAGAGTTATGCCAACAACACATTTCAGCTTCAATGTAAGGGACAACTAGTACGAAAAATCCAACATCATTTTTTTCCCATTCGGACTTGAGAAATACTGTTCGAGCATGGAAAAATGCCACTTTAGGCGCACAAATCAATCATAAACGTTTTCCGAGATAAGAATTATGGGCAACATACTTTTCACGTTCAATGTAGGGCACTACTTGCACGAAAAAGCCAACTTCATTTTTTCCACATTTTGACATGACGGAGTTGTGGAGCATGTAAAAACAAACTTTTGGCACAATAATCATTTAGAAAAGTTTTTCGGCCAAGAGTTAAGCCAAAAACACTTTTCGACTTCAATCTAGGGGCACAACTAGTACGAAAAATCCGACTTCATTTTTTTCCCATTCGGACTTGAGAAATCATATTAAGCATGGAAAAATGCCACTTTAGGCGCAAGAATCAATAATAAATGTTTTCCGAGATAAGAACTATGGGAAAAATACTCTTCACGTTCAATGTAGGGCACTACTTGCAAGAAAAATCCAACTTCATTTTTTCCACATTATGACGTTACAGAGCTGTGGATCATGAAAAAAACCACTTTAGGCACAAGAATCGATTAGAAATGTTTTTCGGGCCAAGATTTATGCCAAAAACACATTTGAGCTTCAATTCAGGGCATAACCGGTACGAAAAATACGACTTCATTTTTTTCCCATTCGGACTTGAGGGATCTGTTAAGCATGGAAAAATGCCACTTTAGGCGCAAGAATCAATCATAAATGTTATCCGAGATAAGAATTATGGGCAAAATACTCTTCACGTTCAATGTAGGGCACTACTTGCACGAAAAATCCAACATCATTTTTTCCACATTATGACGTTACAGAGATGTGGAGCATGCAAAAAACCACTTTAGGCACAAGAATCGTTTAGAAATGTTTTTCGGGCTAAGAGTTATGCCAAAAACACTTTTCACCTTCAATGTAGAGCACAACTAGTACGGAAAATCCGAATTCCTTTTTTTCCCATTCGGACTTGAGGAATCTGTTGAGCATGGAAAAATGCCACTTTAGGCGCAAGAATCAATCAGATTTGTTTCCGAGATAAGAGTTATGGCAAAATGCTCTTCACGTTCAATGTAGGGCACTACTTGCACGACAAATCCAACTTCATTTTTTCCACATTCTGACTTGACGGAGTTGTGGAGCATGGAAAAAAACAACTTTAGGCACAAGAATCGTTTAGAAATGTTTTTCGGGCTATGAGTTATGCCAAAAACACTTTTCAGCCTCAATGTTGAGCACAACTTGTACGAAAAATCGACTTCATTTTTTTCCCATTCGGACTTGAGGAATCTGATGAGCATGGTAAAATGCCACTTTAGGCGCAAGAATCAATCGAATTGTTTTCCGAGATAAGAGTTATGGGTAAAAATACTCTTTCACGTTCAATGTAGGGCACTACTTGCACGAAAAATCCAACTTCATTTTTTCAACATTCCGACATGACGGAGTTTGTCGAGCACGGAAAAAACCAGTTTAGGCAAAAGAATCGTTTGGAAATGTTTTTCGGATTTAGAGTTAAGCCAAAAACACTTTTCAGCTTCAATTAGTACGAAAAATACGACTTCATTTTTTTCCCATTCGGACTTGAGGAATCTGTTAAGCATGGAAAAATGCCACTTTAGGCACAAGAATCAATCATAATTGTTTTCCGAGATAAGAATTATTGGCAAATTACTCTTCACGTTCAATGTAAGGCACTACTTGCACGAAAAATCCAACTTCATTTTTTCCACATTATGACATTACAAAGGCATGGAGCATGGAAAAAACCACTTTAGGCACAATAATCGTTTAGAAATGTTTTTCGGGTTAAGAGTTATGTCAAAAACACTTTTCGCCTTCAATTAAGGGCATAACCCAGTACTGAAAAATACGACTTCATTTTTTTCCCATTCGGACTTGAGGAATCTGTTAAGCATGGAAAAATGCCACTTTAGGCGCAAGAATAAATCATAAATGTTTTCCGACATAAGAATTATTAGCATAATATTCTTCACGTTCAATGTAGGGCACTACTTGCACGAAAAATCCAACTTCATTTTTTCCACATTATGACGTTACAGAGCTGTGGAGCATGGAAAAAACCACTTTAGGCACAAGAATCGTTTAGAAATGTTTTTCGAGTTAAGAGTTATGCCAAAAACACATTTCAGCTTCAATGTAAGGCACAACTAGTACGAAAAATCCGACATCATTTTTTTCCCATTCGGACTTGAGAAATCTGTTCACCATGGAAAAATGCCACTTTAGGCGCACAAATCAATCATAAACGTTTTCCGAGATAAGAATTATGGGCAACATACTTTTCACGTTCAATGTAGGGCACTACTTGCACGAAAAAGCCAACTTCAATTTTTCCACATTTTGACATGACGGAGTTGTGGAGCATGTAAAAAACAACTTTTGGCACAATAATCATTTAGAAAAGTTTTTGGGGCCAAGAGTTAAGCCAAAAACACTTTTCGCCTTCAATCTAGGGCACAACTAGTACGAAAAATCCGACTTCATTTTTTTCCCATTCGGACTTGAGAAATCTGTTAAGCATGGAAAAATGCCACTTTAGGCGCTAGAATCAATAATAAATGTTTTCCGAGATAAGAACAATGGGAAAAATACTCTTCACGTTCAATGTAGGGCACTACTTGCACGAAAAATCCAACTTCATTTTTTCCACATTATGACGTTCAGAGTCGTGGATCATGAAAAAAACCACTTTAGGCACAAGAATCGATTAGAAATGTTTTTCGGGCCAAGAGTTATGCCAAAAACACATTTGATTTTCAATTCGGGGCATAACCTAGACGAAAAATACGACGTCTTTTTTTTCCCATTCGGACTTGAGGAATCTGTTAAGCATGGAAAAATGCCACTTTAGGCTCAAGAATCAATCATAATTGTTTTTCGAGATAAGAATTATTGGCAAATTACTCTTCACGTTCAATGTAAGGCACTACTTGCACGAAAAATCCAACTTCATTTTTTCCACATTATGACGTTACAGAGCTGTGGAGCATGGAAAAAACCACTTTAGGCACAAGAATCGTTTAGAAATGTTTTTCGGGCTAAGAGTTATGCCAAAAACACTTTTCACCTTCAATGTAGAGCACAACTAGTACGAAAAATCCGAATTCCTTTTTTTCCATTCGGACTTGAGGAATCGTTGAGCATGGAAAAATGTAACTTTAGGCGCAAGAATCAATCGAAATGTTTCCGAGATGAGAGTTATGGCAAAATGCTCTTCACGTTCAATGTAGGGCAATACTTGCACGACAAATCCAACTTCATTTTTTCCACATTCTGACTTGACGGAGTTATGGAGCATGGAAAAAAACAAATTTATGCACAAGAATCGTTTAGAAATGTTTTTCGGGCTATGAGTTATGCCAAAAACACTTTTCGGCCTCAATGTTGAGCACAACTTGTGCGAAAAATACGACTTCATTTTTTTCACATTCGGACTTGAGGAATCCGTTGAGCATGGTAAAATGCCACTTTAGGCGCAAGAATCAATCGAATTGTTTTTTGAGATAAGAGTTATGGGAAAAATACTCTTCACGTTCAATGTAGGGCACTACTTGCACGAAAAATCCATCTTCAATTTTTCCACATTCTGACATGACGGAGCTGTCGAGCACGGAAAAAACCAGTTTAGGCAAAAGAATCGTTTGGAAATGTTTTTCGGGTTTAGAGTTAAGCCAAAAACACTTTTCAGCTTCAATTAGTACGAAAAATACGACTTCATTTTTTTCCCATTCGGACTTGAGGAATCTGTTAAGCATGGAAAAATGCCACTTTAGGCGCAAGAATCAATCATAATTGTTTTCCGAGATAAGAATTATTGGCAAATTACTCTTCACGTTCAATGTAAGGCACTACTTGCACGAAAAATCCAACTTCATTTTTTCCACATTATGACGTTACAGAGCTGTGGAGCATGGAAAAAACCACTTTAGGCACAAGAATCGTTTAGAAATGTTTTTCGGGTTAAGAGTTATGCCAAAAACACTTTTCAGCTTCAATTAAGGGCATAACCGGTACGAAAAATAAGACTTCATTTTTTTCCCATTCGAACTTGAGGAATCTGTTAAGCATGGAAAAATGCCACTTTAGGCGCAAGAATAAATCATAAATGTTTTCCGACATAAGAATTATTGGCAAAATATTCTTCACGTTCAATGTAGGGCACTACTTGCACGAAAAATCCAACTTCATTTTTTCCACATTATAACGCGACAGAGTGTGGAGCATGGAAAAAACCACTTTAGGCACAAGAATCGTTTAGAAATGTTTTTCGGGTTAAGAGTTATGCCAAAAAACACATTTCAACTTCAATGTAAGGCACAACTAGTACGAAAAATCCGACATCATTTTTTTCCCATTAGGACTTGAGAAATACGGTTCAGCTTGGAAAAATGCCACTTTAGGCGCAAAAATCAATCATAAACGTTTCCGAGATAAGAATTATGGGCAACATACTCTTCACGTTCAATGTAGGGCACTACTTGCACGAAAATGCTAACTTCATTTTTTCCACATTTTGACATGACGGAGTTGTGGAGCATGGAAAAAAACAACTTTGGCACAATAATCATTTAGAAAAGTTTTTCGAGCCAAGAGTTAAGCCAAAAACACTTTTCGACTTCAATCTAGGGCACAACTAGTACGAAAAATCCGACTTCATTTTTTTTCCCATTCGGACTTGAGAAATACGTTAAGCATGGAAAAATGCCACTTTAGGCGCAAGAATCAATAATAAATGTTTTCCGAGATAAGAACTATGGGAAAAATACTCTTCACGTTCTATGTAGGGCACTACTTGCACGAAAAATCCAACTTCATTTTTTCCACATTATGACGTTACGGAGTCGTGGATCATGAAAAAAAACCACTTTAGGCACAAGAATCGATTAGAAATGTTTTTCGGGCCAAGATTTATGCCAAAAACACATTTCGAGCTTCAATTCGGGGCATAACCAGGTACGAAAAATACGACTTCATTTTTTTTCCCATTCGGACTTGAGGGATCCGTTAAGCATGGAAAAATGCCACTTTAGGCGCAAGAATCAATCATAAATGTTATCCGAGATAAGAATTATGGGCAAAATACTCTTCACGTTCAATGTAGGGCACTACTTGCACGAAAAATCCAACATCATTTTTTCCACATTATGACGTTGCGGAGATGTGGAGCATGCAAAAAACCACTTTAGGCACAAGAATCGTTTAGAAATGTTTTTCGGGCTAAGAGTTATGCCAAAAAACACTTTTCACCTTCAATGTAGAGCACAACTAGTACGGAAAATCCGAATTCCTTTTTTTCCCATTCGGACTTGAGGAATCGGTGAGCATGGAAAAATGCCACTTTAGGCGCAAGAATCAATCAGATGTTTGTTTCCGAGATAGGAGTTATGGCAAAATGCTCTTCACGTTCAATGTAGGGCACTACTTGCACGACAAATCCAACTTCATTTTTCCACATTCGACTTGACGGAGTTGTGGAGCATGGAAAAAAACAACTTTAGGCACAAGAATCGTTTAGAAATGTTTTTCGGGCTATGAGTTATGACAAAAACACTTTTCAGCCTCAATGTTGAGCACAACTAGTACGAAAAAATCGACTTCATTTTTTTCCCATTCGGACTTGAGGAATCGATGAGCATGGTAAAATGCCACTTTAGGCGCAAGAATCAATCGTAATTGTTTTCCGAGATAAGAGTTATGGGTAAAATACTCTTCACGTTCAATGTAGGGCACTACTTGCACGAAAATCCAACTTCATTTTTTCCACATTCGACATGACGGAGTCGTCGAGCACGGAAAAAACCGGTTTAGGCAAAAGAATCGTTTGGAAATGTTTTTCGGGTTTAGAGTTAAGCCAAAAACACTTTTCAACTTCAAATTAGTACGAAAAAATACGACTTCATTTTTTTCCCATTCGGACTTGAGGAATCATTAAGCATGGAAAAATGCCACTTTAGGCGCAAGAATCAATCATAATTGTTTTCCGAGATAAGAATTATTGGCAAATTACTCTTCACGTTCAATGTAAGGCACTACTTGCACGAAAAATCCAACTTCATTTTTTCCACATTATGACGTTACAGAGCTGTGGAGCATGGAAAAAACCACTTTAGGCACAAGAATCGTTTAGAAATGTTTTTCGGGTTAAGAGTTATGCCAAAAACACTTTTCGACTTTAATTAAGAGCATAACCTAGTACGAAAAATAAGACTTCATTTTTTTCCCATTCGAACTTGAGGAATCTCTTAAGCATGGAAAAATGCCACTTTAGGCGCAAGAATAAATCATAAATGTTTTCCGACATAAGAATTATTGGCAAAATATTCTTCACGTTCAATGTAGGGCACTACTTGCACGAAAAATCCAACTTCATTTTTTCCACATTATAACGTGACAGAGCTGTGGAGCATGGAAAAAACCACTTTAGGCACAAGAATCGTTTAGAAATGTTTTTCGGGTTAAGAGTTATGCCAAAAACACATTTCAGCTTCAATGTAAGGCACAACTAGTACGAAAAATCCGACATCATTTTTTTCCCATTAGGACTTGAGAAATCTGTTCAGCTTGGAAAAATGCCACTTTAGGCGCAAAAATCAATCATAAACGTATTCCGAGATAAGAATTATGGGCAACATACTCTTCACGTTCAATGTAGGGCACTACTTGCACGAAAATGCTAACTTCATTTTTTCCACATTTTGACATGACGGAGTTGTGGAGCATGGAAAAAACAACTTTTGGCACAATAATCATTTAGAAAAGTTTTTCAAGGCCAAGAGTTAAGCCAAAAACACTTTTCGGCTTCAATCTAGGAGCCTAACTAGTACGAAAAATCCGACTTCATTTTTTTCCCATTCGGACTTGAGAATACAGTAAGCATGGAAAAATGCCACTTTAGGCGCAAGAATCAATAATAAATGTTTTCCGAGATAAGAACTATGGGAAAAATACTCTTCACGTTCAATGTAGGGCACTACTTGCACGAAAAATCCAACTTCATTTTTTCCACATTATGACGTTACAGAGCTGTGGATCATGAAAAAAACCACTTTAGGCACAAGAATCGATTAGAAATGTTTTTCGGGCCAAGAGTTATGCCAAAAACACATTTGAGCTTCAATTCGGGGCATAACCTGAGACGAAAAATGCGACTTCATTTTTTTCCCATTCGGACTTGAGGGATACATTAAGCATGGAAAAATGCCACTTTAGGCGCAAGAATCAATCATAAATGTTATCCGAGATAAGAATTATGGGCAAAATACTCTTCACGTTCAATGTAGGGCACTACTTGCACGAAAAATCCAACATCATTTTTTCCACATTATGACGTTACGAGATGTGGAGCATGCAAAAACCACTTTAGGCACAAGAATCGTTTAGAAATGTTTTTCGGGCTAAGAGTTATGCCAAAAACACTTTTCACCTTCAATGTAGAACAACTAGTACGGAAAATCCGAATTCCTTTTTTTCCCATTCGGACTTGAGGAACTGTTGAGCATGGAAAAAATGCCACTTTAGGCGCAAGAATCAATCAGATTGTTTTCCGAGATAGGAGTTATGGCAAAATGCTCTTCACGTTCAATGTAGGGCACTACTTGCACGACAAATCCAACTTCATTTTTTCCACATTCGACTTGACGGAGTTGTGGAGCATGGAAAAAAACAACTTTAGGCACAAGAATCGTTTAGAAATGTTTTTCGGGCTATGAGTTATGCCAAAAACACTTTTCAGCCTCAATGTTGAGCACAACTTGTACGAAAAATCGACTTCATTTTTTTCCCATTCGGACTTGAGGAATCTGATGAGCATGGTAAAATGCCACTTTAGGCGCAAGAATCAATCAGAATTGTTTTCCGAGATAAGAGTTATGGGTAAAATACTCTTCACGTTCAATGTAGGGCACTACTTGCACGAAAAATCCAACTTCATTTTTTCCACATTCGACATGACTGAGTCAATCGAGCACGGAAAAAACCAGTTTAGGCAAAAGAATCGTTTGGAAATGTTTTTCGGGTTTTAGAGTTAAGCCAAAAACACTTTTCGCCTTCAATTAGTACGAAAATATCGACTTCATTTTTTTCCCATTCGGACTTGAGGAATCTGTTAAGCATGGAAAAATGCCACTTTAGGCACAAGAATCAATCATAATTGTTTTCCGAGATAAGAATTATTGGCAAATTACTCTTCACGTTCAATGTAAGGCACTACTTGCACGAAAAATCCAACTTCATTTTTTCCACATTATGACATTACAAAGCTGTGGAGCATGGAAAAAACCACTTTAGGCACAATAATCGTTTAGAAATGTTTTTCGGGTTAAGAGTTATGTCAAAAACACTTTTCAGCTTCAATTAAGGGCATAACCCAGGTACGAAAAATACGACTTCATTTTTTTCCCATTCGGACTTGAGGAATACGGTAAGCATGGAAAAATGCCACTTTAGGCACAAGAATCAATCATAATTGTTTTCCGAGATAAGAATTATTGGCAAATTACTCTTCACGTTCAATGTAAGGCACTACTTGCACGAAAAATCCAACTTCATTTTTTCCACATTATGACATTACAAAGCCGTGGAGCATGGAAAAAACCACTTTAGGCACAATAATCGTTTAGAAATGTTTTTCGGGGTTAAGAGTTACGTCAAAAAACACTTTTCGCCTTCAATTAAGGGCATAGACAGTGCGAAAAATACGACTTCATTTTTTTCCCATTCGGACTTGAGGAATCGGTAAGCATGGAAAAATGCCACTTTAGGCGCAAGAATAAATCATAAATGTTTTCCGACATAAGAATTATTGGCAAAATATTCTTCACGTTCAATGTAGGGGCACTACTTGCACGAAAAATCCAACTTCATTTTTTCCACATTATGACGTTACGAAATTTGTGGAGCATGGAAAAAACCACATTAGGCACAAGAATCGTTTAGAAATGTTTTTCGGGTTAAGAGTTATGCCAAAAACACATTTCAACTTCAATGTAAGGCACCAACTAGTACGAAAAATCCGACATCATTTTTTTCCCATTAGGACTTGAGAAATCTGTTCAGCTTGGAAAAATGCCACTTTAGGCGCAAAAATCAATCATAAACGTTTTCCGAGATAAGAATTATGGGCAACATACTCTTCACGTTCAATGTAGGGCACTACTTGCACGAAAAAGCTAACTTCATTTTTTCCACATTTTGACATGACGGAGTTGTGGAGCATGGAAAAAACAACTTTTGGCACAATAATCATTTAGAAAAGTTTTTCAGGCCAAGAGTTAAGCCAAAAACACTTTTCAGCTTCAATCTAGGGCACAACTAGTACGAAAAATCCGACTTCATTTTTTTCCCATTCGGACTTGAGAAATCGGTAAAGCATGGAAAAATGCCACTTTAGGGAGCAAGAATCAATAATAAATGTTTTCCGAGATAAGAACGATGGGAAAAATACTCTTCACGTTCAATGTAGGGCACTACTTGCACGAAAAATCCAACTTCATTTTTTCCACATTATGACGTTACAGAGCTGTGGATCATGAAAAAAACCACTTTAGGCACAAGAATCGATTAGAAATGTTTTTCGGGCCAAGAGTTATGCCAAAAACACATTTGAGCTTCAATTCAGGGCATAGCAGAGTACGAAAAATACGACGTCCGATTTTCCCATTCGGACTTGAGGAATCATTAAGCATGGAAAAATGCCACTTTAGGCTCAAGAATCAATCATAATTGTTTTCCGAGATAAGAATTATTGGCAAATTACTCTTCACGTTCAATGTAAGGCACTACTTGCACGAAAAATCCAACTTCATTTTTCCACATTATGACGTTACGGAGCGTAGAGCATGGAAAAAACCACTTTAGGCACAAGAATCGTTTAGAAATGTTTTTCGGGCTAAGAGTTATGCCAAAAACACTTTTCACCTTCAATGTAGAGCACAACTAGTACGAAAAATCCGAATTCCTTTTTTTCCCATTCGGACTTGAGGAATCGTTGAAAGCATGGAAAAATGCCACTTTAGGCGCAAGAATCAATCGAAATGTTTCGAGATGAGAGTTATGGCAAAATGCTCTTCACGTTCAATGTAGGGCAATACTTGCACGACAAATCCAACTTCATTTTTCCCACATTCGACTTGACGTGAGTTATGGAGCATGGAAAAAAAAATTTAGGAACAAGAATCGTTTAGAAATGTTTTTGGGCTATGAGTTATGCCAAAAACACTTTCGAACCCTCAAGGTTGAGCACAACTTGTAAGAAAATCCGACTTCATTTTTTTCACATTCGGACTTGAGGAATACGTTGAGTATGGTAAAATGCCACTTTAGGCGCAAGAATCAATAAGAATTGTTTTCGAGATCGAGTTATGGGAAAAATACTCTTCACGTTCAATGTAGGGCACTACTTGCACGAAAAATCCATCTTCAATTTTTCCACATTACGAC
>CANSZD010000490.1:0-191187 GCA_947648045.1 Beta corolliflora | reverse complement strand
CTTAAGGATTAATAAACGGAGGTTGATGAGAATTTCAAATTATCGTGCGCCCGTCGTCATTATCATCCGAGGGAAGAGGGTACTATGTAGAAAACTTAAAAAACTAAAAGGGTATTGTGTAGAAGAAAAACATTAGTGGTACAGCTTAGATTTTAAAAAAGCGAGGGGGTATATAGTAGAAATGCGCCAAAAACAAAGTATATTTGGGGCCCACTATTTTTCGGGGCCACTGTGTGACTCGCCCTTATTGCATGGAGTCGGGAGACCACGCCCTTTATAAATTCATACTTATAACTTATAAGGGCTTCATACTACGTAAACCCTAGACCAACTAGGATTAGAAAACTAAAACAACATTCTTAGTATCAATTAATCAACTTATCAACACTAGATATTCTATAGGAAATATAATATCTTTAGTAACTTTCTTAAGTACAATCAACTAGTAGATAGGTAATATATCAAATTTAGAAATTATTTCACAAGAGGAGACAAAGATAAACCAAACAAACTAAGTCGAAGCTTCCCGTAATTGATTTGCGATCCAACATGGACCACCCCATGGGATAAAGTCTTTGAAATCGCAGATTAGCTGATAGACCACCTTCTAAACTTGATTCATCTACTTCATACATCCTATCCAAAAACCATAATGGACCACTATATTGGACTTGAATCCTAACATGACATATATTTTTATAAATAACTGTCTAAAACATAAATTTGCTCATATTATGGCCAAACTTCATCTATATTTTTATACAACATTCAAATTTTTTTATACCAATATTTCTCATTTTATAATGTAGTCATCAGTCACCAAATAGAGGTGCCGGGTTAACTTGGGCCTTGAAGTATTAAGAAGAAATCGTATCCGACTTTGGATTGTATTAAATCGATAATTAAATATGAAGTTGGTACGCACTTTTTTTTATGAATTGTTTATTAAGGAGGAGAGAGAAATGTGAGTAGTATGGGAAAGTGGGTGATATTATAAAAGTTGAAAGCAAAATAATATTTTAATTAGTGGGCCTTCTGAATAAGGAAATGGATAATGTATTGGGATAACGTAAATGAAAAAATGGGCGGGTGACTTCTACGGACGGAGGGGAGTAATATTTATAGTTCTACATACAACACTGCTATTTCTCAAAAAAAACAACATAAAGTTTTATTCTTTGTACCTTTTTCCTACAAAAAATTAATTTATTTACAAAAATACCGTGAAATGAACATTATTCTTTCCCCCCCCACTAATTAGGATTTAGGCATTTCTCCAGATTCTGTTTAAATAGTCGAAATGAATAGCTGAGATTGATCCGAAAAGTAACACGTGGAAATTTACAGGGAAAGAAGCATCAGATGAATGGCGGAGGGGGTGGGAACTTCTGAATGCCGGGAATGCCGCAGCTCTGTTCCATTCCGTGGATGCTTTCCTTTTTGATTGCGATGGTTCTTTTTTTCTATCCATTTTTCTGGTTTTTTCTCTCTATGAATGAATGAATGAATGAATGAATGAATGAGTTTGAATCCTTTTCTATTCCTGTTACTTGCAGGAGTGATCTGGAAGGGGACAAGCTGATTGATGGCGTTTATGAGACACTAACTTTTCTCAGGTCCCAGGTTGTTCTCTCTCTACCACTCATCACCACTCTCTCCTATCTACTTACTTATTTGTCAGATATCTTATTTTGAGCCTTTATGTCTTTGTTTATCGATAAGTAAAGGATTCTGAGGGTTGAGGTGGTGGAGTAGTGGCGTCGACCTTCATGTTCATGTCAGCGCCGTGGGACTCGTTTGAGGTTCGCAATCCTAAGTGATTACAAATGCTACGTGCAAAAAAAGGTTCACGATAGATGCTCAAAGTCGTGTATGTAAATAGTGTCGAAAGTAAAACGGGTCATTAAAAAACTGGAGGAAGTACTTAGTATGAATGTATGAGTGTATCACATTCATATTTACTTCATTTTGCAACTATGTGGGCAGGGGAAGAAGTTAGTTTTTGTCACCAACAATTCCAGCAAATCAAGAAGGCAATTCGCCTCCAAGTTCCTTTCTTTGGGCATTTCTGTGTCTCAGGTACTTCTGTTTTGTTCCACCTTCTTTTTTATATCTTCATCCGGTTCGAAAATAAGTGAAACAACATGCCGCAAAAAGGCTCTCCATAAATGAGAGAAGTGTTTATTTATTTTGGAAGCAGGAAGTATTATTTACTAATTTACTGACTTCTTTTCTGTTGTACGAAATCAAAGAAATTAGAGGAGGTCTTGCTATACTATAATGCTATCACTATGCATATGTCACTAGGCATCATTTATAGTTCAAGTTGATTTAACAACCTTCAATCAACTTTTTTGTTGGACAAAATATGCTAATGTGTGTTGTCTAGAATAATAAAAGGAAAATGATATTAAACAATGAAAATAAGAAGCTAAAAATGAAAATATTAAACGATAAATAAGCGTGAATCACATAAGTTGACAAGTGATTATGTCATAAATTCAGTAAATTAATACTATTTTAGGAAATTTATTGAAGGGCTTATTTCAACCCTAAGGAGTTCCATATATCAAAACCCTTAATAATATATCACCTGGGATTTTGGACTATAGTGTTTGGTTAAAGGGATTCGCGGTATGAAAATGGGTATAGGAACTCAATGCTCTACCTAGTTTTGTTAAATTACCTCAAAGGTATTCCACTTGCATATGCCAAATTGCCTTCTTATGAGATCGCAATTTGCATGGGTTTAGTTAATTAGGTAACATTGATGAGCTTAAGGATGCATTCTAGCAACTTTTGCAGTCTTTTGTTCATCATCTAATCAAAGAAAATAAGAAAAATTCTTATTCTTTTGGGCAGGATGAGATCTTCAGCTCCTCTTTTGCCGCTGCAATGTACCTGAAATCCATTGAATTTTCTCCTGATAACAAGGTGGGTTGCTATTCAAAATAGTTGTATGCATCTCCTTTCAAACTAGTACTCCCTCCACTCTCAAACAAACTTCATATTAATATTATAGTTCCTATTCCGGCAGTCCAGAAATAAAGTTTCCGTTACCTTTGATGAAGATTAATCCCTCTAATCCATGTGATATGATCTCTCCCACTAACTTGCTTCTCTCTTTCCATATCCCATATGTCGTTAGGGGACCTCCTCTAACTGTCTCTTGCAATTATTTTTTGTAATGCTTACTTTTACACAATCTACCAACGAGCCAATACCCTTACTAAGAATTGTTAATATGCGAGTTCCAAGCCTAACATGATGTTTATTTGGGCGCAGAGGGGCATTATATGCTACTGTGTTTTTATCTCTAATAAATTCGGCTATGCTGTTTGCTATTTGTTCTACTGCTATATCGGTCTCCCTAATAGGTGTATGTAGTTGGTGGGGAAGGCATCTTGGAGGAGCTGGACCTTGCTGGCTTTACAGCCCTTGGTGGCCCTGTAATTCCTTCTTTTTCCTCCCCTTCTCGTCTACACAGTCTAACTCAACCTTCTTTCATCTTATATCTCATTAGTCTAATCTTAGTATCTTACTGCAGGAAGATGCCAAAAAGATGATAGAACTGAAAAGAAAATCCCTTTGTGGAGCATGACAAGACTGTAATGTAACATGGACCCTTTCTTTTTTCTTCCTTCAACTGCCTCTTTTACTGCTATTGAAGCATCTTTTTTTTCATTTTCTTTTTATCTTTTGCTTATGCTTTAGGTCTAATTTCAGGTTGGTGCTGTTGTCGTTGGATTGGATCAGTATATTAACTTTTACAAGCTCCAGTAAGCTTATTCCACGCAAATTGGTTGTTTTTGCAATATACATGGATCTTTTTTTTTTCCGACCCATGCATATTCATCATTCAACCCAAATAACAAATTGAGCATAACAAGCTCTATGTGCCTTTATGTTAATTGAGCATATAATATATTCAACCAAATTGATGATTGAGTTTATAAATAGTTCAACAATAGATTGATAAAATGTCCTGCATGTTAGAGCACTTCATTTCCTGCTTGTTTAAAGTCTATATCTAAAGGTTGAAACATGTATTATGCAGTGAAATGATATAAGGGGAGGGGCAATATAGGCAGTAGCTATGTATATTAGTCATTAGTAGCTTGACGGAGAAGAAAGAGGGAAGAGTGAACGAGTTCGTCTATATATAGAGGAAATCAGAGATGATGGAGAAATTATGATGAATATTATGAGAATTTTTCTTTAGTTTTCGTTAGCTTTCTTGGGAGAGAATCAACCCTCTCGAATGCTTGATATTTTCTTAAGTTTTGTAATTTTCATTTAATCAATTCAAATTCATTTTATGTTTCTTTCTTCAATCTTCATCCTCGTCCTTCTAAGGCTTCCATCTGTTCAGAGCATCCTCCAAAACCTGTAGCCCTTGGTAAATTGTCCAGCCTTTCTTGAACCCTAATCTAGTGGTGGAAGCAATAGTGTCCTTTGTGTAAAATAGGAGTATAATTTTTGTATACGCTGTTATGTTAAGAAAGTTGCAAACTTTGACAATGTAGCTAGCAGCCTTTTATGAAAACAGGAAGTTCTGGTGTTGGGAGCATTACTATTATGCACGTTTTTCTGTGAAGGAAGTTGCAAACTTTGATAGTATAGATACCAGCCTTTCATAATGAAGGAAGTTTTGGTCTTAGGGAGAACTCATTCGTACATCCTTGGGCTGCCAAACCTAGTATTGTACAGATATACACACTATCCTATCCTATGAGAGAAAGTACCACCTAGCAAACTGTTAAGTGAGCCAGATATTACAACTTAAATTAAAGATGCTGTGACAACAAATAACAGAATGGAAAAACAGGACAGATAACAGAGCATAACTACTTTAAGCTAGGTTGTTGTGTAAGAGCCTAGATTATGCTAAAAGCGGTAGACACTCATTTTTAACCCCCCCCCCCCTTCTTCCCCAACCTTTCCTAAAAGAAGTTGGACTTGGATGTAAAAGACAATTCTTAACTTGAGGAGAGGAACCTGTGATGATGCTCAGATGATGACTTTGTTATTATGTTTGCTAGTTGCATGAAGATCTCTCATAGGCAGTAGTAACAAAGCCACATTGGATATGATCCCTTACATAGTGACAATCTATCTTCAAATGTATTATTCTTTCATAATGGAGCTATGTGCAACAGTGCAATATAACGGGTAGCTTTGTTATCGTAGTAGAGTGAAACAGGTTTTAGATATACCATGATGTAGGTGTTTTAGGCTATCAAACCAAAATTTGCTAGTGAGACTCAGTTAAAGCTTTTGACATTGTCTTTTTCCTTTTGGTCTTCAATGGCATTAATAAACCACTAAGATACACAATAGCTTGTCAAAAACCTGCACTAAAGGCACATGCACCCAAATTTACATTTCGAGTCAGAATTGATAGGGTAATATAATCCCCAATCCAGAGTCCCTTCAGATACTCGCATGAAGAGCTGCTTGCCAGTGTGGCTCACTAGGGCAAGCCATGAACTGGCATAAGGTATAGTTCTAGATCATCTAGCATGACACTCTTAGGACAGGGGTAGCTGATTTTAACAACCTAACTTGAGTGCGTATGTCTCCCAAGTACTTTCTCTTGGTTCAAGAGAGCTCCTCTTTCAGTTCTAGATCGCCAAGAAAGTATCTCAATTCACCCAAATCTTTAAAATTAACTTTGCAATGAGTGAATTTAGGCTTAATCATCACCAGTGATTGACACATTATCTAAGCGAAGTAACATCATACATATTTTACCATTTTCTGCTCTATGCTAAACAACACCATTCATATTTTACCATTTTGTGCTTTAAAGAATAGAGGGTCTCTCGTAACGATTAAATTTTCTTTTGGCAAGGAACTTAGAGTTCAATGTATTTTTTGCTCGGAGGTTTGTTTTAACCCATAAATGCTCTTTCGTAACTTGCAAACGTTGCCTTTTAGTGCACCAATCTATTCCTGTGGAGGTTTCCAAAATTCCATGCAAGAATGTATTATTGATGTCGATTGAGTTGATGCAACTTCCAATTTTGTATGGTAATTGGTAGCTAGAAAAATAAGAGCTCTCAAAGTAGCAAGGAGCAAACCTTGCTGTCCGGTGACTGCTTGTAATCTTTGCTTATAAGCTGTCTATCTCCCATAATTACCATACTAGCTTTTAGGCTTTAGCCTTTCTATACTACCATCTTGTTTGCGTTTCACCTTGTACGCCCACTTTGAATCTAGGACTTTCTTCCTTGCCAGATCACTGCCTTCTCCTACCTTGTTGGCTTCTAACGGTTGTATTCATCTTTCATGGCATCTCTCCATCCTTCTTTTCTTATAGCTTGAGCTTTTATCTTGAAAAGGCGCGAGACACCCCGATGCGCAGAGAGTTAATGGTGCAAATAGCACTTACAATTAATGGTGCAAATGGCACTTACAATTAATGGTGCAAATAATACTTGTACAATTAATATTAGGCATAGTTCAGTTGCTTACTACTTTCATACCTTTTATTGGTGCTGCTATTGCTTAGATGTATTTTCTGACCTCCTTTGATCTGTTGATTGACAGTTATGCAACACTTTGCATTCGTGAGAATCCAGGATGCTTATTTATTGCTACCAATCGAGATGCTGTGGGAAATATGACTGATTTGCAAGAATGGCCTGGTTAACTTCTATGATTCCTATTTTTTGTACTTCATATGTAGTAATTAATTCCATAAGGACCAATTTGGATGTCCATATAATACAAGAAAGCACGCTTTCATCCTAAAGTTCTTTCTATATCAAGCAAATGTAATAAATGACTATATTGAAGATGTAAGTAGGGTGTTTTTGACTGAGCATTAATTAACGAGAAAAGCATACTTTAAGGACCTAAATTTTGTAAGAAGGTAACTAGAAATTAGGACCTTAACATTCAAACGTGAAGTTAAGGATCTTTATTTCAAGCGGTACAAGCTTCTTCACTTTGGCATTCCAAAGACTACACAAACCTCTTTCTGCACTTCACCATCACAGAGGAAGTTAAACTTTTTTGCCTCTTCTTCTTTACACCTTAGAGATTTTTTTTCCCAGTAATTTGACGAGTTATCTCACCTAATATACTCTCTGTAAGCTGTTCTGCAAATGAATGGAACTGAATCAATTTTGTTTTCTGTTCTTTTGGGGTAGGGTTCGGGACTTCAGAGTTAAGAAATATAATATTCTTAAAATCATACAAGATATATACAGTCACATGTGGAGTTTGGATTGTTGCTTAATTGTTTATATAAATCATTGGAAATTGTGGGTTACAATCTTGCAGACAACTTCTATTGCATTTGGTGGTGCTATGTGGGAATATTTTGGGGGTGAAGATAGCTACTGTTTTAATGTTGAAGACAGCTCTATTCTGTTGATCAAGTTTTTGCCATTTATATACAGAGAGGGAAAGAAAGCTAACACTTATGTGTCACAATCGACGTTAACCCTTGTTGTCTCTCAAATAGATTTGCTGCTACTTGCTAGCCTACGTGTTATTTTTAAACTGTTTTTAACGTAATTTATCTGTCTTTAGTTGGGACTTGTTATCCTTCATTGCTGTAGGAATTATATTTTCTCTTCAATGAATGAATTTTCCTTTTGTGCCTAACAAAAGCTGTTAAGTTTTTGTCTTTTTATGGTTATATATTACTTATTTATCATCAATTTAAAGGTCGAGCTAACAATCATCCAATAGTAGGTCCCTAACTCTCACTTTTGAAAGTTGAGGACCTTAACTGTGCCTTTTAGCAAAGTTGAGGTTCTTAAAATATGCTCATCTCATTAATTATGATTGCATTAAAATTTGAAAGTTATTATTTAGTTACTTATCCCATATTTAAGTGATTTGTGCTAGAACTGTAGTTTGGGTAACTAATGCACAATCTTTTCAATTTTCAAAAAGAAAATGCTCGCTCTGGTACTGCAGAATGTAAGTCTATTTACCATCCCACCTCATATTGCTTCTTTGATTTGGGCTCGCAGGTGCTGGATGTATGGTGGCTGCTTTGTGCGGCTCCACTGAGAAAGAGCCCATTGTGGTTGGAAAGCCATCAACATTTATGATGGACTTCTTGTTAAAGAAGTAAGTACACGTTAGATCTTATGCAATACTTGGCAGCACTTTGAATATGAATATGAGGTTATATGAATGCTGACTTTCGTATCCAGATTCCATGTTGACACCTCCAGAATGTGCATGGTGGGTGATAGATTAGATACTGATATTCTATTCGGACAGAGTGCTGGCTGCAAAACACTCCTTGTTCTCTCTGGTATCAGATCTGCTTGATCTCCTACTGCTTTTCCTTATTGATGATAAATCATGTGCTATGTTTTACTCACAGAAAAATTGACATATTAGTTTTGTGGGTTAATTTTTCTTATGGCTCTTTTACTGCAGGCGTGACGACATTGCCTACTCTTCAGGACTCAGCAAACAACATCCTGCCAGATTACTACACTGACAAAGTGTCTGACTTGCTACAACTATTGCGACCATAATTGTATTATTGCTGTGGGCCTTGTGCCTCCCAAATCATGAACTCATATTTCTTCTACATTATCATGTCCCAGTTGCTACTGGCACATTATTGAACTAGGCTTACACTTATGTGCAGTAAGCCACATCATCAATTAGTCTCAAATATATATTACTTATTTTGATTGTATGCTGGCTTTGAGCTTTCCCCTCTTTTCTGTTCCTTTTTCTAAAGTGTTATGGGGCTTTTCATAACCACTTGATTACTCGAACAGAGTTTGGATTTAGTGATATTATAGATGTGCATATCACCTGAAACATGGAAGAAGCTTCCTTTTTTAAGAAATGCACTATAATTCTGCAAGAGTGGACAAGTCTGATGAAATGTAAGATGCAAGATGGACAAAGTATGTTGCCTTGTCAATGTAGTCAAGCATAAATTCAAAGAGCTACCTTCCACTTTTATAGAGCAACATCTTTGTGATTGTTCCACCTTTATCATTATAACTGATTCTCACTGATAGTGATAAAGACTCAGTTGCGTCATGTGAGGCTCCGCCTCAGCGTTCTCTGTAGATTGTGCTGCTTCACGATACTCCACTGCATGAGTTTTGAGTCGGAATTTTTAAGTCGAGACTCCATCCCCCTTAGCTGCCTGCACATATATGCTTACTACATATATACCGTTTCATTGAGATAAGAATCCAATTTGCAAGTACTACAGAAGTATGGGCTGTTTGCTGTAATTAATCTTGCTTTCATGTCATCCCCAAGTAGGGTGTTGGACCTTTGTGCTTCTTTTTTTTCCTATAGAAATAATCATAGCTGTGTAATGACTTACACAATCAGTGAATAATTCATGATATATTTTTTTTTTTGTAAAAGTAAATTGCAGGAAAATAGTAATTTTTATTTAATGATTTGTTCAGGACTCTGAAGAATTTGGATTTTGTGGATGAACGGATATTAAGTAGAGACATCAACTGTAGAATGGTGTTTTCTACTTATACAAGTCTCTCTCCAAAGTCCCAACTCTGATATTGAAACTTGTTAGTAGTAGCCAGTAGGAGATGGAATTTATTGAGTGGGGTAAGGCGGGGGCCATCAGCCATGGGAGAGCAAAGGGGAGCCACAAAAGGAGAGTTGGGTGGTTGGAGTCTGGAGGTCTCTCTTCTTAAATCCTTATCCGGGACTGCTAGATTGGTAGTGTTAGGAGCAGTGTCTAATTCCGAACTATTATGGACAAAATATATACAAATATTCTTTGTAGGTAGGTAAGATGTAGGACCTACCAGGCCGAAACCCTTTGCAAGTCAATCGAGCCTGGTTTAGTGGGCTAGACACTTTAGGAGTTGGGGGGGAGGAAGGTAAGGGAATCCCCTTCCCCAAAGTGCCCCCTAGTGGGGATTGGACCTCCAACCTTCAGGTTGTAACTTAGAAGGTACAATTCTTAGTTCCTTACCACTGCTCCACTAGGCCAATATGTAATCACCCATGGTTATAGACAAATAAATGTTCACATAAGTTATGAATTAGAAATTTCCTGTAGTCTTAGTAGCTACTCCACCCATTCTTATTTTGCTTATACCATATTGGCTTGAAAGGTACATCGACCTCATATGACCTGAAGTAAACATGACTTGGCCTAAAATAAGCATAATTTAGCTCAATCTGAGTACTTAAATCATGGTGTCTTATAGAAGACTTCTATCACATAATACCCAAAATAACATAAAAATTGCTATAAAAAAATAACTTGGTATCCCAAACCCTTCTTATGATACTCGTATTTAGTGACTCCTTTCAATCATATATTAATTAATAGTTTCACCATGTGCACTATTTACCTAAAGTACTTTAACCATATATTTCTATTATTGATAAGACAAGTATTTGGTGTATAAGATGTTGGATCTATCTCAATCTAAATATTCAAAATATTAACTTTATATAAGTAATTTTTTTCAAATAAATAATTAAAGATTTTTAGTATTCAAAATTGTGCATTAACATGCGTGAAATTCAAACTAAATTGATTAATATGGGACAAATGTGGTATCATTTTTCAACTTTGATGGTACCAATCGAAAAAAATACTGAATACTGATCTCAATTTAGACTCCACCTCATAGATGTTTGTCCCTAGCTACAACCATTGGAGATGCTCTTATAAATATAACAGCTCGGAAGTGAGTGCTCTAATGTTTAGTGACTGAGATCTGTTCTTTTAAGTTTAATTTCGGCATATTTCAATTAACTTCTATTAAATTCGGTTCAATTTATTTCGGTTCAAAGAAATTTCGACCTCCAAAGAACAGAGCCTAATTGGTACGTAACGTTCTCCACTCTTCTCCTACTGCGGGGTGCGGCTGGATGTAGTAGCAAATAGCAATAGTCCAGTTGGAGTGACGGGTGGGGTTTTGTGTATGGAGTATAGACAGTCTACTGTCTAGTACCTTTCTTTCTTTCTAATACTTAACATCTCACTTTAAGCTTTGACTCCCTCACTCCTTCATACTACTTCCTTTCTTCATTCTCTCACACACTCTCTTTACTTTCTCTCTCCTCCCTAATTTTACTCCCCTCTCTCTCTCTCCGCAAAACAACACTATTGTGTAATTTGTGATCCTTTTCTCAGGTTAGTAGTGAAGTTTCATGTCATGTCATTTCCAGAAAATGGATCTCTTCTTTCAAGATCTGTTCTTTCCTTTGTATTTTATTTTATTTCATTAGCTAATCTGCATTTTCTTCTGCTTCATTCAATTTGGGATCCCTTTCTTCTACTTGGGTTGTTGGGTTTCCTCCTTTATTCCTCATTTTAACCTGCTTTTTAGTTTATACTTTCCTGATTTCATTCAAGTTTTGATTTTTTATTTTATTTTTGATTCTTGTAAATGTTATATCTGGGTGCATCACTAATTATTTTCATGCTTTGCTGGTTTTATTTTTAATTATTGTACAAATTCTACTGCTTTTTACTACTTTCTTGCTTATTACTTTAAAACCCTCCCAAAAGAAATGATTTTGTCATCAGGGTTTGGATGAATTTGAAAAATGTCTGGTTAATTTCTCTTCTGTCTACTAAAGATGTTGTATGTTACTTGGGTGTTAATGAATTCAGGAACCCAAAACTTGATGCAATTTTTTTTAGAAAAGAAAACTAGTTGGTGCTTCAAAGATAGGATCTTTATCTTTTCAGTTGTTGTGCACTTCATTCATGTAATGTTACATCGTAGAAGTGTTATTATATTGCATCCTAAATCAGCTTTTTAAGTCCAAGCATCACAGCCTGTATTTATTTTTAATCTTGTTTCATTATTTGTTGTTCTCACAAATTTCATGCTTTGCAGTTTGCAGTTTCTTAACTGGACTGGAAAACATGGTGAGAATGGGAGGTAGTACTGTCACTTTGGGAAAGAGTGCTGAGGGCGAATTCGGGCACAGGTGTATACTATCACTTTGATACTTGTAATCTTAGTTTCTTCCTATGGCTTCCAATAATGGTACTAAAGCTCCGTCTGAACAGCAACATCGAGTAGGACGTGGTGGTTTTAATTCACAAGTTTCTGCCTCAAGCAAATCGAAACTTGAATTTGCTGAGCATTTTGCACAATCGGTACAGATTAACTCAAAGCAGGCTGATGGTGGACGTTTTCACAGTAATAAGTGTAAATCGATTGACGAAAATGCATTACCCAACTCCGTGCCCAATATGCCTAATGTAGCATCTTCTTTGTCTGGTGCTGAACCATCTTCAATAGGCATAGATCCTCTTGAGAATGAGGCTAGATTTTTGGAGGATATTTCCACTGATCAAGAGAAGAAAACATCAGAGTATGGAAGCGTCAAAGACAGTTCAGTGTCTGCCAAATTTAGTGATGGAACCAGCAGTCTTGCTAAGACAAGTGGAAGTGCCAAGACAAGTGGTCGGCTTGATTTCGCTGAAAGCGGCAAGAGTAGTTTATGCAGAGGAAGCACTAGCACTGATGTCAGTGACGAGAGCAGCTGCAGCAGCTTTAGTAGCAGCATAAGCAAGCCCCACAAAGGAAATGATTTGAGATGGGAAGCTATTCAAGTAATTCGTGCGAGGGATGGAGTCTTGGGGTTGAGCCACTTTAGACTGCTCAAAAGATTGGGATGCGGGGATATAGGTAGCGTCTACCTTGCTGAGTTGAGTGGAACTAAGTGCTACTTTGCTATGAAGGTTATGGACAAAGCATCTTTGGCCAGTCGCAAGAAGTTGCTTCGAGCTCAGACAGAGAGAGAGATTCTGCAATCTTTGGATCACCCTTTCCTTCCTACTCTGTATAGCCATTTTGAGACCGATAAATTCTCATGCTTGGTGATGGAATTCTGCCCAGGTGGAGATTTGCACACTCTTAGGCAGAGGCAGCCAGGGAAATATTTTACTGAACAAGCAGTCAAGTAAGATTATCTATACTCAAGTACTCTTAATCATATATATGGTATCATATTCTTGTTTACTGCTCTGTTTATCTATATATCTGTCCATCTATCTTCATATGGTTAGTGAGCATGCGAGATGTTCTTCGTGCTGTAATTTTTGCTAGGACTGATTAGAATCTCTACCTGACATGTCATCGTGCACTCTAAATGTCTGACTGAGCTTAGTCAAAGGCATCTAACTTAACTCATTCCAGAAATTTATAGACCTGCCTCATTGAGCTTTCTAAGGACCTTCTTAAAAGGTAGGGAGCTGTGCTTTAATATGGAGGAGCTGAGAGATGGGACGTGTAATATGTTGTGCAGCATCAGTGTTGGAGTGCAGGAGGCTATTGAAAATGGCCTTAAATTGGAACCAGGGGAGGAGATCGAGTGCAGCAGGGCCCCGGGTGCAGAGGTTGCTGTGGCTTGGTGGTCAGTGTGGAATCTGTATTAGGAGTTGAGTTCCTTAGCTAGGCTAGCAATAGCATCGGGGTGATTTGGCGTTGGGGTTTTGGGCTGGGTATGGTGTGCATGCAGCGTATTGCTTGCGGTCTGTTATTATAGGTTGCTCACTTTTTCTCATCTCCCTACCTGCTACTGTCTCTGGCATGCAGAGATACTAATATAGAGAATTGGAGAATACCATTTCTGTCTCAAGTATTCTTTGGTAGTCAAAATAAAATTTACCATAACTTTTACTTTTAACTTGTAATGTGCAAAAGAACAGGCTTTTATATTAGGTGTCTCCATTTCTGATCTTATCAATTATGGCTGCTCATTAGTGAGCATATTTATTGAAATGCTATCATTTACAAATTATGTGTTAAGATAAATTTTACACGGGTAATTTCACATGGTATTACTTTTTTGGATTTATTAATGGTGAAAGCTGGTGAGGTTTGATGACTGAAATCTAATGTTGCCTATCAATTTGATAGAGGTCGCATAAAAGCTCAGTTCAGATGTCTATAGTTCAGTCCACACTGCACAGAGCTGTCATATATTTCGTACGCTGCAAGGGTGCAGATGATGGCGATTTCATGCTGCAGGCATCTGTGCTTTAATTGGAATTTTCCGTAGTGTTCCAGTTACGAACTGTGCAAATTTTTGACAGGTTTGCTTGATCAATTACAGCTGAAGAAATTTGTTCTTGAATTCTTGAGCTTTGCAGGAACTTAAGATATTTATGGCTCCAATTTTGTTCTCAATTGACTTATAAATCTTGTCACAGGGTCATTGTAAAAGTGCAAGGAATACCACTAGAATTGTATACTACACATTCAGATTTCAGACTATGAAAGGGGTTGACCCTCATACTGTGATACATGGGCTGATAGAATATTAGATTTTGCTGTGAGACCTACAGCTGCCAAACTGACTAGCCCGTTATTGCTATCTACTGTTGCAGATTTTACGTAGCAGAAGTTCTTTTAGCGATGGAGTATCTTCACATGCTTGGTATAGTCTATCGTGACCTTAAACCCGAGAACGTGCTTGTGAGAGATGATGGGCACATAATGCTCTCAGACTTTGATCTTTCCCTTCGCTGTGCTGTCAGTCCAACACTAGTGAAGTCTTCCTCGAATGAGACAGAGCCATTACGAAGAGAATCTGTATACTGTGTCCAGCCTGCTTGTATTGAGCCTTCTTGCATCCAGCCATCATGTGTTGCTCCCACAACATGCTTTTCACCACGTTTTTTCAGTAGCAGGTCCAAGAAAGAGAGAAAGGCCAAACATGATGTTGGAAACCAAGTGAATCCACTGCCTGAGCTGATGGCGGAGCCCACAAATGCGAGGTCAATGTCTTTTGTTGGGACCCATGAGTACTTAGCGCCCGAAATTATCAAGGGTGAAGGTCATGGAAGTGCAGTTGACTGGTGGACGTTTGGGATCTTTCTTTATGAGCTATTATTCGGTAGAACTCCTTTCAAGGGATCAGGGAACCGTGCCACTCTGTTCAATGTTGTGGGGCAACCACTGCGGTTTCCTGAATCCCCATCTGTAAGTTTTGGAGCTAGGGATCTAATAAAGGGGCTGCTTGTTAAAGAACCGCAACATAGATTGGCTTACAAAAGAGGGGCAACAGAGATTAAGCAACACCCGTTCTTCGAAGGTGTGAACTGGGCACTAATACGGTGTGCTACACCTCCTGAGATACCAAAGCCTGTTGTCATTGAAAAGACAGCAGCTCCCCCTACCTCTAATGAAAAAGCTGCCGTTGCAATGGGGGTACCTGATCACAAGGGTTCTGACAATTACCTTGAGTTTGACTTCTTCTGAGGTTGCAATCTTTGTTCCTAATTTTTTCTAATATATATGTGCTTTGCACTCTGCCGAGTAGGAGAATTGTTGCCAAAAGTTTCGATCCTTATATTTATTTGGTGAGCACAAGTTCGGGAGAAAAAGTGGGGGAGTCGGAGTGTCCTGTGCTCACTAGTGCACTACTGAGGAGGCAGAAGCAGATGTGGTCGCCGATTTTGCGTTGTAACTGTTTGTTTCCTGGTTATGTATGTACTCCTATGTTTGTATTTATGGTGAATGGTGGGTGTGGGCTAAACTCTCCAAACACTTTAAGAGATGTCAAATGTATATGCATCTTGAGATGTGCTCCATTTATCGTTTTACCACAGTTATTGCAAGTACCTCCTATTTATTTCACTTATTGGGGCAGAAATACCAAAATCTGATATTCCTTCTCTTCCCTCTGCTCCATCAACATACTTTACATATGTTTCAAGGATTAATACTTTAACTTAGCTGGATAATATTCTTCTTCTTTTAGTTTAATTCAAAGTCAAACTTTCTTATTCTTTTTTATGGTTGCATTAGTTCAAATTCTAGGTTACTGTATTTACTTTCTTGTTTAATATGTTCTCTTTAGGCTCTTTTAATAAAATAAAACTGTAGTCAGTATCTCTTTTTAATTATTTTGAGAAGCCGATAAATAAGTGCCTTTAAAAAGTGTTAAAAAACTTTAACAAACAATATAATTGCACATGCCAAAGGATCTAAATCCTGCTGGCTGCAGCCTGCAAGGCAAGGGTGAGTGAATGTGCATGATTAAGGACTAAAGTCACACAATGCTGAATTCATAAAGGGCAGTGACTCATGATTAGTGCCTAATTAAAGTCGGTACATCAATTTAAGGGAGTATCTTTATGTTTTTAAGGTGTTGAGATAAGGTTTTTCATCTTTCAAGAGTAAGATATAGATACATACATACTTTATATCCCACTCTAATACACTTATTAATTAGTACCAAGTACTTGTATATATTATAATTACACAATGTTTGTCGGATTAAGTGTCTCCTAGTCCTTGATGGGATTATTTATATATGTTGTGCCAGATGTTGAATATATACTAGTAGGAACAGTACAGATACACCTTAAAAGGTGGAGTGCAGTGTCTACTGTCTAGTGAAGTTGCAAAACTCTTTACAAGTCACTGGTAACGTTGGGAATACAAGATAAACTATAAAAAGGTGGTAATGCGGTGAGCGTGGATCGAACACGCGACCTTCAGATCTTCAGTCTGACGCTCTCCCAACTGAGCTATCCCCGCTTGTTGCATTCTTAGTTGATTCCCTATACAAGGGGGTCTAAGTTAAAATTTGAAGCAACAAGAGGACATGTTGGATGTAGGTGGCTTATCATATTGATGTTGGGGTCCAGCAGCAGCAGCAGCAGCAGCAGCAGCAGCAGCAGCAGCAGCAGCAGCAGCAGCAGCAGCAGCAGCAGCAGGAGAAGTGGCCGCAGTAGGAGAAGAAGCAGGAGAAGTGGAATGCAACTGATTATTATCTGCAATACAATACTCAGACATGTTCAATTCCTTGCCTTGACAAATGATTTTGAGGTCACACCCTTCTGGAATGCTTTGCCTTATCTGATCTGCTACAGTTGCACTTCCTTTTCCTACCTTCAGTTTCCTGTTCCATCACCATCTATCATTCTTAAATTTCATTCTTTAACTTTCGGTTAGAAACTTAACATCATTACTTAATCAGTAATACCTCAAGTTGGACTTGGAGATTCCTATAACCAGATGGCGAATGTTAAGGACAGAAATCAGCTCCAGGATAGCATTTGCCACTGAATCACTTTCTATCAGTATAGTCTCTACCTGCACCTGTTTGTTTGGGTTTTAATTGTTTTGATTTGCAAGAATATGAATTACATTTACAGACTGCGAGTAATTGTTGAAGATATATATGAAGTAGAAGTACCACTTACAAGATGTGAAGTGCACTTATCAACGTATTTGGTAAGTAGTGTTCGCCTCTTCCTGGTGTCCTCCGCCAAGTAACTCTCCACCAAGTCGGGACTCACTTGACTCTTTAACACCAGTCCTCCTCCAACTGCAATCTTAAATTTGTTAGCAACATGTATCACCTACTACTGGTATCATATATGCAACCAAATTTCGAACATACAAGTATTTATGTACACATAACTATTAAAGTATTGCCACCAATTAACTCCCCAGCATACAAGTATTCCAGGCTTTCTTTCATTGTGTTTAGTTTCAATCAGTATAGGCAACATAGTTTTTTAGCATAATGATTCTGTCTTTAAAATTTGTGTGCAGCAGCTATTAGATTAAGATTTTTATTGTAAATATATATAAAAAAAAGGAAGAAGGCGGTAGCAGAGGTACTTACAAGGGCTGGGTATGAATTTGAGATCAGAGAAGATATGAATGAGATATACAACAGTATTCCCATGACGAACAAAATTCTTTAAGGTCCATACAAGTGCATCCATGCTTGACTCATTCTTCCCTACCGCAACATACACCACATCATCTGACGACCTTCCGCTATTATTGTAGATATCAATAGAGAACAAACTTGTTGTATTGTTCTCTATACCACCTTCACTGATAGGGGTCAACAGCTGCCTACCTGATCTCCCAGTGTGATTCATATTACGACGATGTAATGATGATGATGATGAAAGGAGAAGCTCTTCGTCTTCCTCCATAATCTCTATGATCTCGCTAGCAGCATGAGCATGATGATTGTTGGTCATGTGAGAGTAGTTATAATCATGATGGTCAACTGATGCATCCCTGATGCAGGCTGTTGCTGTACTGCCGTTGGATTCTTCATCTATGTCGCGGATATGATGGTTATTGGAGGATGATACACTTGTGATTTCCATAGATAAAAGAATGAGGTTCCTAATTCTCTGTTCAAAACTTCAAACTTATGATGTATGATGGTGTTCACTCTGATCTGTTGCTCTGAATTCTTGGCCTGTCCCCTATTTTTTGTGGGAATGTCCTCAAATTTAATCTCTTGTACAACAAATTATATATACTTACAAGTCTCAACTATTGCCTTAGTTAGCTTTGGAATAGTCTTCTTGTACCTTCACTTTCAATATCAACTATCAACTAATACTAGTACTATATTCATCCCAACGACTAATTGTTAAAGACAAAATAGAGCTCTTGTTTCTACCAATAATCATAATTATTATTTATCCCATGATATTATTTTTGTGCCACTTCTATAGTTCTATATAACGGTTGTTATCATAAGTATGGTCCAGGTCCATGGTCCATGCATAAGATGCGAGGCCTAAACCATCCTACCACTTTCTGACCTTAGCTTAAGTCAACAATTATTTCCATTATTACATCTAAAACCTTAGTCCTCCAACCTTTTCTACGAAATATCAGATCCTCGCTTATTTTATTACTTGACGTAAGTTATTGTTAACTTTAACCTCATGTTCCTATACAAAAATGATTCTTAATTTGCTTTGCATTCTAAGTTTTATCTTGAAAAAGGGTAGCATAATATAGTCCAATCATCCTCCTAGTCTCACTAATAGCTAGTAGTTTAAAGTGAAAAAATATTATCTCCTAACCGTTATGGAGACAACAAAGGGTAAAAGGATTTAGAAACCTTTATCGAAGAAACATAGGACATTTTTGTGGTGGTCATAATAAATATGTCCATGAAAATCTAATGAATTAGAATAATTTTAATCCACACTCTAAAATCTAGAATCATTTTGTACCACTAGATTTCTATGGTAATCATAATAAATATACGGTAAAATTAAAATGGAATTAGAATAATTTCTAGCCCCACATTTTAAAGTCGAAAATCATTTTGGACCATTAGATTTCATGGTCATATTTATTTATGACCATCTTAAAATTTCCAATTATAATATTAGATAGGTATCGATGGGTTTATATCTATCTTTGTTGTATACTTAACATAAAGTGTCAAGGAGACAAACCAAGTCTTAAAATTTGTGGTAATGGTGAAAAACTCTACGAGAAAAGTCGAGCAGCACAAGGATTAAGCAGTTGTCACAATCTGCAATCTGCATGTCAAAGTTGGAAAAAGGGAATATGCGAATACGTGAGAGAATCACGGGGACTTTTGGTAAGCAACTCTGTCATTGATAACTACGTTTAATTGTCTCCTTTAAAAACTACTTATTTTGGTGTTCCTACTCTTTAATTGTCACGAGGACTACTGCTTAGTATTAGTTTATTTGCTTCTATTAGATATATATACTGTTAGCCCCTTACCTTCTCTTGCCTACCTATTCAAGTATTCATCAAATCTAACTTTGGATGAACAGGATCCATGCTCTTTTACTTATATTATTTTAAACAATTAACCGTATACATCTCATATGTAGTACTCACTTCGTTCCTATTTGTTCTTCCTATTTAAAATTGAAGAGAGATAAAAAGTCAAAATAGAAAGAACAAATAGGAATGTAGGGAGTATTAATGTTTATTTAATATGTTTAAAGTAAGTATTTTCTTTTCCTGGAAAAACTAACCTGTTTTTCTCTTTAGTACTCCTACACGTAAAAGAAAAAGTAGCATTATTCTTTGAAAAATTTAATCATTTCTCCCCATATATATTGATTCTCAATAAATCATTTGACATGGAGAATGTTTTAAGGATATAGGCCATTGTAGTTTTTCTTATACTGGATATGTTAGTGAATTATTTTATGGTCCTGTTTGGCAAATATAGTTTAAGGTTTAGTTGTTAGAGTTTAGAGTTTGTTGTTAGAGTTTTAACTTTTTAATCGATTTGACAACTTTTTTTTATAAATGTGTTTGGTAATAATTAACTGATTGCTACAAGCTTATTGCCATTTGTTTGTGTAAGATGACATTTATAGAAATTTTAATACATATGTGTAGTATAATTATTAGAGGCAAAAAAGTCATTGAACATATGTAACACCCCGAAAATTCTCTATTTTTCAAGATACCTTTATCATACAAAACTCAGAGAATTATCGCCCGTGTGATAACGTATCGGCTTAATCAGAATTTTGCAGCGGAAATAAATAATAACTTTGAAAATACAAATAACTTAGTCAGCCATAAGGTCAACTCCAAACCAAACCAAGAGTCAACCAAACCAAAAGTCAACTATTCAAATTTCAAACCACAACTAAAAACAAAGTTATAAAAGTATTAAAGAACTAAACACAAGCTCTCCACGAAAACCCGAACCCATGATGCATCATCTTCAGACCTGGAATGGCCGATGCTCTATTGATCATGAGAGACTGCTCACCAAATGGGTCATCACATGATCAACGGTTTTTTCACCATATACCCCTAGTAAATTTTTTTTTGCACCATATACCCTTTCAAGTTTTCAAATTCACCATATACCCTCCACTTTTCAAAAAATACATCCAATTGCCCTTAATGACTAACGGCGTTAACGTCCGTTAGTCATTAACCCCTAATTCCCCCTAACCTAAACCTTAACCCCCTCTAGCCTAATTAACCCTAAACCCTACCCTAATCCCCCTTCTAACCTAATTAACCCTAAACCTACCCTAAATCCTAACCACCCACCCACCACCCTTCCCCAACCCCACCCCTTCCCCCCCACCACACCGCAGCCCCCTCCCCGACATCCCCACCCCCCGAGCCTCCCTCCCCACAACCCCACCCCGCCCCCCTCACGCCCCCACCACCCACAACCCCCTTCCCCGCAGCCCCGCAACCCCCTTCCCCTACCTCACGATTTCTGCAGATTTGCGACAAAGCAGCAATGTGCGGCGATAGAAGGCCAATGGTGTTCGAACGTAAGGCGGGGAAGAAACGAAGGAGGAGAAAAGAAGGGGATTGCGTCGCGGTGCACAAGGATTCCGGCGCAGGGGGATGGGGGAGGGGAAGGGGAAGGGGGGGGGAGGGTCACGGGGAAGGGGGAGAGGGGGAGGGGGAGGAGGGAGGGGGAGGGGCTGCGGAGGAAGGGAGAGGGGGCTGGGGGGGGTGGGGGGAGGGGCTGCGGGGGGGGGGGAAGGGATGGGGTAGGGGAGGAGTGGTGGTTGGGTGGTTTGGGTTAGGGTATTAGATTAGGGGGTTAGGGTTAGGGTTTGACTTAGGTTTAGGTTAGTTAATTAGGGTATTAGATTAGGGGGTTAGGGTTAGGGTTAATGACTAACAGAAGTCTAACACCGTTAGTCAAAAGGGTAGTTTGATGTATTTTTTGAAAAGTGGAGGGTATATGGTGAATTTGGAAACTTGCGAGGGTATACGGTGCCAAATTTTTTTTATCAGGGGTATATGGTGAAAAAACCGCAGGATCAATAAGGCACATCCATGATCGACATACAGAAAAGCACGTAATCAGCAAAGCTGAGTACTACATACTAAATAAAATATAAGTCCTAACATGATACTAATAAACATTAACTCAAAGATAAATAATAATATAAATAAATAACAAATTGACTATACTGAACTAGACTCCAAAATCAATAGATTAATTATAATTAGATTGAATAGGCAATGGATAGAGTTGTCCAAACTAAACCAGTCTTCAATTTAGAAGACGAAGTACGGGCGCGACTCCGTACTCCCACGACCAATGATATCGAGGTACTAATTAAATAAAAATAGAACACGGTGATCAATCCGGTCCCAAGAAAAGCCATGGGTTACCACCATGTACTCCAACTCTTACTAGTTCAACACTTCAGACGTACACAAGTCTAAAGCTTATTGCTATTCACTTTCCACTTTAAGTTATTAATAAATTATTCAATGTTGAGACTCACAAAGTAAGACAACCAACATAAATAAATAACATGGATACACAAAGCTTCAATTTTTATCTTAGGATTAAATAGTGTGATCATACGATTCAAATAATCCAAGAATAATTCCATTACTTAGTTTAATAACCAACCAATATTTATTTGTTGACTTAAATCAACAATCAACCAACCTTTCCATAAGTGAATAACTAACTTTACTAAACAAGGCCCACGGTCCTTATAAAGTAAATAGAATAATCCAAGAGAACAACATGATCCAATTCATGATCCAATAACAATATAAATATTAATCTCTCATGTGAATTAATAAAATAAAGTTTCCAATCCCACATGCTTGCATCAATCATCCATACAAACATATAATAACCATCATAGGCAACATGCTTCACACAACGGTATAAAACATGCAAAATCATTTGATTATAAGCCACATATGAACTATAATAAGTTCCCTATACATGATACTACATCAATCCTAGTCTTAGGACATGATGCTAGTCTAATAACACATAGGTATGTACGTACCTTCTGTAGACAAAACGAGAGGCCACTTTCACCAACCTTAGAAATCGCTCAAAGAATATTCTCCGCCTACCAAATATGTAACGCCCCGACCTCTAAACATCATATTTAAGTTAATTAATCCATAATTATCAGCGGAACTTAGATGGTCGGTGCGCTACTGCCGTATTTTCCGTTCGGGAAAATACAAGGCAAACATTCCTTCATGAAACTAAACATATTATAATCATTGAAACTCATAAGCATCTTAATTATATAGATATAAATAGCTAAGCATAGATAATTAGCTAAACCGAGTTCATGTTCTAGTGGTCATAAGTTTAGATTACACAACCAATATAGTTTTCATAAATGTAAAGTGGTTGATCATCCTCACTTCTACGCCATCCCGTCACCTTCATCAGTGCCTAAAACCAAAAGCAACATCGTGAGCCGAAGCTCGGTAACATAATACCCTAACAACGTAAATTCATTTCAATTCATTTTATTTGCAAACAGGGAGAACAGAATATAGTAAAACACTTTAGAAATCAATAATGAAATAATAGTAAGGTGAAAAGTTATAAGTAGCATCTTGAAACTTCATAAGTTCCCATTATCTTTTCATCTTTTAACTTGGTAACTGGCGAGTAAAGACTTGCGGGACGTCTCCCACCTTGCGATGATCCTCAAGGAGCACTCTTCCTCGTTGGATACACCGCTCACACCAAAATAGAGTAGGAACATAACTTGCGGTACCCCTCAAGGAGCACTCTCCCTTGTTGGGTGTACGGCGGGTGCGAAGGTACGTGCACGACCATAAAGTAGATAATAAGCATAACATTATACTGCCATAACCTCTTTCATTTTCATTTATCATGTTTCGTCTATTTAACATTCATCGGCATAAGCCTTATATCTTTCATACATCATACTTGAGCATCAACAACACATACGTTCACAACATATGTAAACATTTATGAAAATCCATTCATAAACAATTTAAGTGTCCCACAATCCATAATAAGAATCACGTCACACAAACCTTTATAATTATAAAAATGATTTCACAAACACATTTCGAAGGGGATCGTTGGTGCTAGCAATAGATGTTACCTCGATTCCTGCTTAATAACCTTGAAAGCCGGGGGATGATGTAATATCCTTTCCTTTTAATCAAATCAATAAACTTTGGCAATGAAAATATAAATATTCATTTTATTTTAACATTTAAACCTCTAGATATTGTTATTACATTTATTACTAACAAGTGATTCTATAGCTAAAGATTACTTGTTTAATTCATGTTATTATATATATACCTATATAATATTAAACTAAAATGATTACTAATATGATCATTCATACTTAAATGTTATCATAAGCTCGTAAACTAATATATAACTTAAGTGTTCCTAATGTTCTTTTACAATTTCAAGTTAAAGTGATTAATTATTTAACATCACAAAATCAATTTAGCGGTTTAATTGAAAGATTAGCCCGACAAATTAAAGATAGAAATTAGGCTAAGAAGTTTTATTAACCCTTACATGAATCCGTTTTCAAGGCCAACAAGTGGAAGGTATAAATTCAGCCACTTAACTTAACTAAAACATGTTCTTTTTGGCCCAACAATAGGAGTAACTAACCATGGGTGATATTTGGGCTCAAGTATATAAACTAAATAAAATGAAAACAACAGAGGAAGAGGTATTTCCATACCTCCTGCTCACAGAGCCGTCACAAAAAACAGGGGAGGAAGGAAGGAGGCTGGGCGCGGTGGAGAGGAAGGGGATTCTAACAGGACGTTCTTCAAAGGTGAGAGTCTCATCTAGTTCAATGGTTTCAGGTTGGATGACATGGGAGGGATCGGGGACATATTTACGAAGTTGAGACACATGAAAGACATTATGAACATTGGCTAACTCTGTGGGCAAGAGGCTAATCTATAAGCCACTTCCCCAATTCTTTCGAGTATTTCGTAAGGTCCGATATAATGAGGACTCAACTTTCCTTTTCTACCGAACCTCATTACTCCCTTGGTTGGTGAAACTTTCAGCAACACTTTTTCTCCAACTACAAACTCTAAATCCCGTCTCCTTTGATCGGCATACGATTTTTGTCTATCCTGAGCTGCTTTCATACGCTCTTGAATCAACTTCACCTTGTTGGTAGTCTCTTCAATCATTTCTGGTCCCAAATTCAACGACTCGTTCACATCACTCCAACATATAGGACTTCTACATTTCCGTCCATACAACGCCTCATAAGGAGCCATTCCTATGCTCGAGTGATAACTGTGGTTATACGAGAACTCAATGTACATTAAATAGTCATCCCAAGAACCTCCGAAATCCATTACGCATGCTCTCAACATATCCTCCAAGGTCTGAATGGTTATCTCCGTTTGACCATCTGTTGCTGGGTGGAAGGTTGTGCTGAATTTCAATAGTGTACCCACGGCTGTCTGAAGCTGTTTCCAGAACTTAGATAAGAATCTCGAGTCCCTATCCGAAACGATGTCCTTCGGAACACCATGTAGCCTAACCACCTCATTAAAGTAAGCATCCGCCAACTGTTTCAACGACCAAGTATCCTTCATTGCCACGAATCTTGCCGTCTTGGTCAAACTGTCGACTATTACCCATATTGCATTCTTTCCCGACCTCGTATTCGGTAACCCCATGATGAAATCCATAGAGATAGATTCCCATTTCCATCCTGGCACTTACAACGGTTGCAATTTCCCTCCAGGCTTCATATGCTATATTTTCACCTTCTGGCATGTTAAACATTTTGCCACAAAGTCGGCTACTTCTTGCTTCATCCTAGGCCACCAAAAATGCTTTTTCAAATCCTTATAAAGCTTATCTCCTCCTGGATGTATGGAATACGGCGAACTATGGGCTTCCCTTAGAATTCTCGTCTTGAGTTCCTCACCTGTGGCACACACAATCTCCGTTTATACTTTACAACGCCATTGCCGTCGATCTCGAATTCCGGTGCTTGACCACTTTCCTTCATCTCTCTTAACTTGCTTAACCACTTATCTGCAGCTTGTTTGATCTGAATCTCCTCAAAGATATCTGGTCCAACAGTATGGGCATTCAACTGAGCTTGTACATAGCCAGGCTCAACTACTTCCAAACTCAATTTCTTGATCTCCTCACACAGTTCATCGGCTAGGATCAACATATTCAGTGAATGCGCACTCTTTCTGCTCAAGGCATCTGCTACCTTATTCGCTTTTCCTTCTTGATACACTATCTTCAAGTCGTAATCATTTATGAGCTCAAGCCAACGTCTCTGTCTCATATTCAACTCCTTTTGCGTATACAGATACTTCAAACTCTTGTGATCTGTATAGATCTTACATTGCACTCCATACAAATAATGTCTCCAGATCTTGAGCGTAAACACGATTGCTCCTAACTCCAAGTCATGAGTAGGGTGATTTTGCTCATGTGGTTTGAGTTGTCTCGACGCATAGGCCACTACTTTACCATGTTGCATCATGACGCACCCAAAACCTTTCTTTGAGGCATCACTGTAGACTTCAAATCCTTCTACTCCAGAGGGCAAAGTCAATATTGGGGCCGTTGTAAGCCTCTTCTTCAGCTCTTGGAATGCTTCCTCACACTTATCATCCCAATGAAATTTTGTTGTTTTCTTCATCAGGGTAGTGAGAGGTTGGGCCGTTCTCGAAAAATCTTTCACAAATCTCCGGTAATATCCAGCTAAACCTAAGAAACTCCTTACTTCGGTGACGTTCTTAGGTTGAGGCCAATCGGTCACTGCTTGAATCTTCGATGGATCTACGGAAACGCCTTCTTTTGATATCACATGACCCAAAAATGAAACTTTTTCCAACCAAAATTCACACTTTGAGAACTTCGTGTACAATTGCTTTTCTCGGAGAATCTCCAGAACTTTCCTCAACTGATCCTCATGCTCTTCTCTATCCTTCGAGTATTCCAATATATCGTCGATGAACACTATCACGAACTTGTCTAGGTACGACTGGAAAGTTCTGTTCATGAGGTCCATGAAAGCTGCTGGCGCATTAGTGAGTCCAAAAGGCATGACTGTGAACTCATAATGGCCATATCTCGTACGAAAGGCTGTCTTAGGGATGTATTCTTCAGCGATTCGTAATTGGTGATAACCTGATCGTAAATCGATCCTGGAAAACACCGTTGCACCGTGAAGCTGATCGAACAAATCCTCGATCCTCGGGAGCGGATACTTATTCTTCACTGTGGCATTATTCAACTCCCTGTAATCAATACACAACCTCAAAGATCCGTCTTTCTTCCAGACAAACTACACCGGGGCTCCCCATGGTGAGACACTAGGTCGAATGTACCCTTTATCCAACAACTCTTCTATTTACACTTTCAACTCTTGCATTTCTGCAGGTGCCATTTGATACGGAGCCTTAGAGATAGGTCCGGTTCCATGGACTAAATCGATCTTAAAGCTCACTTCTCTCTCTAGTGGCATTTTGGGAAGCTCTTCGGGATATACATCTGGAAACTCCTTTACTACTGGAGTTTGAGTCAACTCCTCGTTTTCCACGCTTACGTCCCTTATTTGGCACAAGTAGACTGGGTAGCCTTTTCTAAGATAGGTTTGAAGGTTCAGGGCCGAGATTATTTTGACGTCAGGCTGGAAGGTTATGCCTTTATAAGATATCCTATTTCCTTTTGGTCCTCTAAGAGATATTTTCTGGTTATGACACTCGATTTTGGCTTTATACTTAGCTAACCAATCCATTCCCAAGATAACGTCAATGTCTTTTAGGTCAAAAAGGATAAGATCTGCCGGTAATTCAGTATCAACTATGACTACAGGGATACTTTAGAAAAGAGATTTACAAGAAACGGTTTCACCGGTGGGCATGGCTATATTGGCTCGACAAGACTGGGTAGACTTGAGGGGATACTTATTAACAAAAGTGCTAGAAATAAAAGAATGAGACGCTCCGGAATCAAAGAGTACATAAGCAGGGTTTGAGTTTACGAGAAATGTACCCGTCACAACATTGGCATCGGTGTCAGCTTCAATTCGGCTCATGACATTGATTCTTCCATTGGTGTAGCCTCCATTGCCATTCTTTCCATAGTTTCCATTTCCACCTCCAAAAGAGCGGTTGTTCTGGTTCTCGTTCTGTACAGCATTTCCTCCACTGGGGCGGTTGTTATTGAAGTTTTGAATTTTGTTTCCACCTCCATTGTTACCATTGTTCCCATTTGGTGCATTTTGAGCTTGCTTCTGTAGACAGTTGAACGATTTGTGACCTACTTCTCCACACTCGAAACACTTGATCCTTTCACCCTGACAGGTGAACCCTGGATGGCTCTTGGCACACTTCTTGCAAACAAAGTTCTTTTGGTTCCTATTTCCTTGCCGGGCCTGTTGTCCAGAATTCTGATTGTTGCGGTTGTTGTAGCGTCCACCATTGTTGTTGTTGTTTCCGCCATTGTTGTTGTTGGGCCTTTTGTCGTACCCTTGGCTATTGCTGTTGCCGGTAGGTTCCTTCCTTTTGTGCCTGCCTAGCACCTCTCTCTCACGCTGTAAGATTCTCTCCAGGTTCGAAGCTTTAGCATACGCTTCCGCGAAAGTAGTAGAGGTGCTACCTCCCATTCGAGTCTGAAGATCAAACTTAAGTCCGTTTTCAACTTCTGAGCCTTAGTTCCTTCATCTGGCACTGCAGTCGGGCAGAATCGGGCATACTCATTGAATTTCTGAGCGTACTCTTGCACACTCATGTTGTAACTCTGGTTAAACCTACTAAAGTCATTGTACTTCTGCCTACGAATGTGCTCGGGGAAGAATCGAGCCTTAATCGCTACCTTAAACGCTTCCTAGTTAAAGTTCTCTTGTGCTTTAACAGTAGGTCCTACACTTTCCCACCAAGTATCGGCATCTTCATGCAGATAAAAGGTTGCTTGATCCACTTTCTAGGCCTCAGGCGTACCCGTGGCCGTGAAAATCTTTTCGAAATCTCTTATCCAATTCTCGAGAAGTAGTGGGTCTTCTCTCCCAACAAAGGTTGGTGGTTTCAAAGCGGAAATCTTTTTAGCCATTGCAGCTTGTGGATCGTCTCCATGGTGGTTGTTGTTGATCTGGTTTTAAAGGACTAAGCCAAAGCTCTGAGCTAGTTGCTCAAGAGTCCTAAGTCGTGCTGCAACTTGTTCGGGAGTTTCGGCCATTTGGTTTTCTTGTCGCCTTGCTCTAGATCGCGTATAAACGTATTGCATAAGCTACCTGCGTTATTCACATTGGTATTTCTACCATTCACATTGATTCTTATATAAAGGCTAATTCACATAATCATGGTTCACACCATTCATTCATTTCATACTCAATTCACATATCAAAAGTTCATCATTCATTTCATTCTCAATTAATTTACATGTCAAAAGTTCATCATTCATTACTCCAAAAGTGCCATAACAATTCGTTCTTAGTAGCATAAGAGTTTGTTTCAAATAGTCAAATAAGCATTAGTTGCACCATCATTAACTAAGTTAACACATTAATCGATCTTTTACGACCTTAATTAGAAATCTAAGGGTCAGGGCTAGAGATATGGGTTTCTAGTCAGCGTACTCGGACGGATCCTCATCTTCACCTTCATCTCCGTCTCCATCTCCATCGAGATTTACAACGGGTGAGGCAGGGTTGCTTCCTACTTCTTCATCGCCACTATAGTTGAATTCCTCGTCATCAGTGGGTAAATAGTCATTAAGCCACTTGGCCCTAGCATCAAGCATTCTTTTCTCCAGGTAACTCAACGTGAGATACCACTTCCCTTTCAATGTGTATCGTTCATAGTTTGGCCTTCCATTTTTCAGAACATCAGAGTATTCGCTCTTGATTCCGGCATAAGGACCATCATTGGGAAGAGTGTAATTAAAACATCGGCCTGTTTAGGTGGCGTGAGGTAATCCGAATGCCCGTGACCTTCATTGAGGTGGTAACACTTCATTGTTAACCGTAACCTGTAAATATAAGCTGAAACAGACTAACCTACCCTCATCTTTAGAAGGTAAGGTCCTTGACGAAGGGTTCTGGTGCATTTCCTGGCGGTCAAACGTGTCTTGGCCATCTAATAAAATAAACAATTAATAAGTACCTTTAACGAGTACTTTCATACATGTACATATAACCCATACGTACCCATACTAAATCCTTAAGTCACATTTTAATCCTAATTCATTTTTTTCCTAAATATTTTTATTATTTT
The DNA here is from genome assembly GCA_947648045.1 of Beta corolliflora. Taxonomy (NCBI): domain Eukaryota; kingdom Viridiplantae; phylum Streptophyta; class Magnoliopsida; order Caryophyllales; family Amaranthaceae; genus Beta; species Beta corolliflora. Next base: position 161,431 of record CANSZD010000490.1, on the reverse strand, counting down.
GACTTCTTAAACCAATTTTAAGTTTAACCCTATTTGATTCATTTCCCTAATTAGTATATTTTAATAATCATAATCTTTCCCTAGTTAATCTAAACTCCGCTCTGATACCATTATGTAACACCCCCGTCAACTCGAACCCTTTTTCATTTAATAAAACTCGAGATGGGGGAAAATCCACGAGGGTTCGACTCAACGGGCGTGCTACCGCCGCACTTATCTCCTTGGAAATAAATGCAAGGCTAGGTTAAAGCATACTAAATTCAAATTAATTAATCCTTACAACCAAGTAAATCGTTCATTAAATATTACTGATTACTTAAGTGTTTCAGAGTTCCAGCGGAAGCTAAAACATAAGCTAAGTGGATGACAACTCTAAATGATCTCCCTTTTGTTCCCCCGTCGATCACCCACCTGCATAAATACATTGAAAAGAAACAAGAGAGACAAGCTCCCAAAAATCAGAAAAACTGAGTAATTCCAACTCCATCCCGTAAAATACTTAAGTTGAAAATAATTTGTAAAATAGTAGGTTAATAGGGTTGAAAAGCATAGCACACATACACGTATATATACAATGAATAATCGCATAAGTTCAATTAATCCAGTTATTTAAGGAAAGGAAAGAGAACGCCAGTAAGCCGGGGTCAATCCCCTGTAACCACTTACTTCAACATTGTAGGCCGGGGTCAATCCCCTGTAACCACCTACGGATAACATAATGGCCATAATAACAGAGTCCCTATTGTGCACACCCCTTCTACTTGGATCACAATAAGATAGAAGGAACACAAGTAACAGAAAATCAGCATAGTAACCAGATAACCTGTAGGTGGCCGCTGAACCTCCCATACAGGGCAACCTGTTCATCATTTCCCTCCGATATTTCACTTTAAGTGATTAATAGCTTTTAATTCAAGTCATCACATAACACATGTACACATATGCGTCAATTCATTTAATTAAGAGTGAATACTTTTATTCCAAATCCAGAATTCAATTCATACATAGCTTAATCCGAGAGCCCATTCGTATTCATTAGCATAATCGTCACTTGGTTACATTGATTAACTCATAATCATCCAATTATCACATGTTCTTGATAATTTCCAACTTTCACTCATAACTTCAATATTAATAATAACGATAACAATAATCATAGTAATAGTAATAATATAAATGGTAAGAATAACGATAATAATAATAACAATAATAATAATAATCTAAATGGCGTTAAACGATGTTGATAACAAGAATAAGAGATTAATGATTAAGTTGCTATTATTGACGGTGTTAATAACGTTATAATAATAATCATCATTGTCATATCGTCCGTTATACAAGTCATTTCATTTGTCATACTCATTCATCGTGCATAATCCATAACTATAAACCATATTCAAATCCATATTCTAATTCACATAGTCACATAATTAATTCGTTTTATCCTAACGGGATCTACGTTTAGATGGACATCGGAGATTACATCGTGACGCGTGCCCAAAAGTTAGATTCACGAACAGATTAACACTCTTGATATTCCTCGTCTACACGGAGTCTGCCACAAGATATTAACGAGATCTAAGTTAGTTACCTAAATAACCCCTTTTTTATATATAAAATAAACAATTTAAATAATTCAAATAACTTAAAGAAATTCTTAATGATTTTAAGAGAGTTTATAAATCAAAGTTTATGGTTTTTAAATTATTTATGAAATCATTTTAAGTACTCAAAGATTACTTCAACTTAATTTTTCATTAACTTAAACAATTATTTTAAACATAGAAAACTAACTTTATTATTCTTCTTACTTTATTTTAGAAAAATTAGAAATACTTTCAAGTTATAAGAGACTAAGTTAATTAATCTAAAATACACCGATTTAATAAAGCAAGTCAATTTAGGAAAGTCATTTGTTTTGTTTTCAAGAAATAAATTAGTAAAACAAATAAAAGGAAGAAAAGTCACTACTGATTCAAAGAATCAGTTTCATAAAGCAACAAAAAAAACGAAGAAGGGAGGAGACAGGGGATGGAACGAATCAGGGGAGAAGAAGAGGAGGAGGCGCTGGTGGTTTTGGGCGAAGCACGGCGAGGCTCAGGCGGGACGGTGAAGGCTGGGCGCGGGTTCGGGGTTCAGTGATGACTGGGCACTAGTCAAGGCGGCAGCAGGGGTGCTGCGAAGATGGTGTTTGGGCTGGTGGTTTGTCGGCCGGAATGAGGCTCAACGGTGGGTTAGGTAGTTTGAGCGGTGGTCGCGGTGATTTCCGGCGGTTCAGAGAAACAAGGGACATGTGTTAATGGTGGGTTCGATTTTATTTTATTTTTATTTTATTTATTTTTCAAAGCAAAAATCAGAAATTAAGAGAGAAGGGAAGAAGATTGAAGCAAACCTTTGAAGTTTAATCTGTTTGCTTGAGCAATTGGGTGAATGTAGTTCAGTATTTATAGAGGGTTTTGGTCAGAATTTTGAGCTTTGGGTCAAGCTCCATTAATGGTGGGTATGGTGTTAGGGATTAACTTTTGACTGATTTTTGCTCCCAAAATCCGGGATTGTGGATTGAATTTCATACTAAACTGACAAGAGCTGTTGATTTTGTTGAAAAATTGCTCCTTTGGTTCTGTTGATTTTGTACGTGAGGGAGGAAGATGGTGATGAAGAATGAAGATCAAATTTTCTTTCTTTTTTTTTTGTTTTTTTTTTTTGGCTTTTACTTTTTCTTTTGGCTAACAAGAATGCCACATGGGCTATGGACTTGGCATTGGGCTTTGATGGGTTTGATAATGTGGTTGGATAATTATTTGGATTAGAAAGCCACAACTAAGTAAAGATTTCAATTACCATATTAAAATATTTTGAAATAATGAAAATGAATAATTAGTTTATTTAAATAAAATACATTTCAATAAAATCATTTAAATAAACTCGTTAAATAATTCAAAACTAAATGAAATCATTATTAAAATTGAATTATCAGAAAAATAAATTTAAGTGGAAATAATATTAAACCTTAATAAATAATAAAATAATTACTGAAAATTTGGGGTATTACATCTACTCCTCCTTAAAATAAAAGTTCGTCCTCGAACTTTAAAGTTAGATATTTAATATTAACGAAATAGTATTTTTGCGCTTTGTTAGTATCACATTCGGTCCCCCTTATGGAGTTTCGTCCCCGAAACTCGATAATCGTACCTGGGGAAAGAGCTCAGGATACCGCCTTTTCATGTCGTCTTCTGTTTCCCAAGTTGCTTCCTCGGTTTGATGATTAGACCACAAAACTTTGACTAACTTTACTGCCTTGTTTCGGATATTTCTCGTTTTGGAATCAAGGATTCTAACAGGACGTTCTTCAAAGGTGAGGGTCTCATCTAGTTCAATGGTTTCAGGTTGGATGACATGGGAAGGATCGGTGACATATTTACGAAGTTGAGACACATGAAAGACATTATGAACATTGGCTAACTCTGTGGGCAAGGCTAATCTATAAGCCACTTCCCCAATTATTTCGAGTATTTCGTAAGGTCCGATATAATGAGGACTCAACTTTCCTTTTCTACCAAACCTCATTACTCCATTGGTTGGTGATACTTTCAGCAACACTTTTTCTCCAACTACAAACTCTAAATCCCGTCTCCTTTGATCGGCATACGATTTTTGTCTATCCTGAGCTGCTTTCATACGCTCTTGAATCAACTTCACTTTGTTGGTAGTCTCTTCAATCATTTCTGGTCCCAAATTCAACGACTCGTTCACATCACTCCAACATATAGGACTTCTACATTTCCGTCCATACAACGCCTCATAAGGAGCCATTCCTATGCTCGAGTGATAACTGTTGTTATACGAGAACTCAATGTACATTAAATAGTCATCCCAAGAACCTCCGAAATCCATTACGCATGCTCTCAACATATCCTCCAAGGTCTGAATGGTTCTCTCCGTTTGACCATCTGTTGCTGGGTGGAAGGCTGTGCTGAATTTCAATAGTGTACCCACTACTGCCGTAAGTCAGTTTCCAAAACTTAGATAAGAATCTCGAGTCCCTATCCGAAACGATGTCCTTCAGAACACCATGTAGCCTAACCACCTCATTAAAGTAAGCATCCGCCAACTGTTTCAACGACCAAGTATCCTTCATTGCCACGAATCTTGCCGTCTTGGTCAAACGGTCTACTATTACCCATATTGCATTCTTTCCCGACCTCGTATTCGGTAACCCCATGATGAAATCCATAGAGATAGATTCCCATTTCCATCCTGGCACTTTCAACGGTTGCAATTTCCCTCCAGGCTTCATATACTGTATTTTCACCTTCTGGCATGTTAAACATTTTGCCACAAAGTCGGCTACTTCTTGCTTCATCCTAGGCCACCAAAAATGCTTTTTCAAATCCTTATAAAGCTTATCCCCTCCTAGATGTATGGAATACGACGAACTATGGGCTTCCCTTAGAATTCTCGTCTTGAGTTCCTCATCTTGTGGCACACACAATCTCCGTTTATACTTTGCAACGCCATTGCCGTCGATCTCGAATTCCGGTGCTTGACCACTTTCCTTCATATCTCTTAACTTGCTTAACCACTTATCTGCAGCTTGTTTGATCTGAATCTCCTCAAAGATATCTAGTCCAACAGTAAGGGCATTCAACTGAGCTTGTACATAGCCAGGCTCAACTACTTCCAAACTCAATTTTATATGGTGCCTTAGAAATAGGTGCAATACCACGAACTAAGTCTATGGTGAACTTAATGGCTCTCTTAGGCGGCAAACCAGAAATCTCGCTTGGAAACACATCCATAAACTCAATCACAATCGGTACGTCCTCAATCTTCATTTCAACCTCTTTGCTCACATCTCGCACACTACAAAAGAATAACTCACACCCCTTCTTTACCAACTTCTTCACTTGCATTGCGGAAATGACCACAAAATTCTTAGGCTTCCCAAATCGTCGGTATGAAGCTATCTTCCCTAAAGGGCTTCTCAGCACTACCTTCTGAGCTTCACAATCTATCTTGGCCTTATAGAAACCTAACCAGTTCATCCCCAGAATAACGTCTAGGTCTCCCAGATTGAACTCTATCAGATTAGAAGGAAAAACACAATCTCCTATCTTAAGAGGTAAGTCTCTATACAACTTAGTACACCTTATAACTTCTCCAGTAGGTATACTTATAGGCAAGTCAATTACTTCAAAGTCTATTAACCCCAAACTTTTTATAATGGACGACGAAATAAATGAATAGGTCGCTCCATAATCAAATAAAACTTTAACTAGAACGAAGTTAATAGAAAAGTACAAGAAACTACGTCGGTAGACTTTTCAGCTTCATTGCGACTCATCACGAACAGCTTCCCTGGAGCTTTGCTCTGGTTGTTGTTGTAGCTCTCACTAGCAGGCTTACTATAGCTTCCTTGATTATCTGCGATCCCGTAGGCTTTGGCCCTTGGTTGTTCGCTTGGTTGAACCTATACCTTCCTTGATTACCATTTCCAGTACTATTCTGCTCTTTCTTCTACTTGGTGAAGCATTCAAACTCTCTATGCCCCTTCTTTTGGCAGTAATGACAGGTCACTAGATCCCCTTTACAGTCTCTACCAGGGTGCACTAGTACAAAGTTGGTCAAAGGTAACATGTATGAGGTAACACTTTTCAAAATTCAAGTTTGTCGAATATGTATGTAACACCTTGGTAACACTTAAGCAATATGTAACACTTAATGTAACACATTTTTCATAAGTAACATTTTAAAGTAGCACTTTTTCAATTGAGTAACATTTTGATGTAACACCTTCATATAGGTAACACCATTAGGTAGCACTTATATATTGGTAACATTTTAAGGTAACACTTTAAGATAAGTATTTTTTTTAAAGAAGTATAAGTATGATTTTTAAAATTATAACATTAAGCTTGTATTAATTACTTCGGATTCTTTCTTATAGGAGCATTGTACTTAACAAACTCATCTTCCCTCAACAAAATAAAACCAAAGTCATCTTAAATTAATCGAGTGCTAATCCAAAATTATGTTGTCGCTTAATTAGCCGCCAAAGAGAATTAAACTAAAAAAACAACATTTACTTTATTTTTAATTCCAATTAGGTTTCACTGTTTCACCACCGCTCTAGTTCTTCATTCTAGTCAGACTCGCTCGCTCTCCTTCTTTGTTCCTGCAATGGGCTTATGATTAAAAGCAATTATTAAATGTTAATTATAATTATTAATTTAATTATGTATTGGATATTGTCATTTTATTTTATCTGGAACATCTATACAGTATTGATTTATTATGTTTTTAAATATTAATTATTTTACTTTTACAAAATTATTATTATCGATATTGAAATTATATATTTCGGCTTCAATTATTTAAATTTGTTGAGTAGTATTTACCCAAAATACAAAACCAAATTGTTGCGTTTTATCAATTCGGATCGGTTTCCCCATCCTTGTTTGTTGGTTCATTTGAGAACCCAAAAACAGAAACACCCCCCTCTCTTACCCTTACCGTCTTGTCCGCCTAAACCCCACAAAAACCCCTCTAACCCCGCCTTTTCTCCCGTCGCTTCCCCCTAATCCCGCAACCCTCTATCTTCCCTCATCCTTTTTCTCTCAAACCCTCGTCTGTCTCCTTCGCCTCGCCGATGTGCGCTGCCTCGCCGCCACTTGCCGCACTCGACTCGCGCCGGCTTCTGTCGTGCCATATTAATTCCTATCTCCTTGCATCTCTCTCATTCCTCCTTGTTGCTTTGTTGGTGCAGCTTGTTTTTTTTTGTCGCATCTCTCTCTTCTTCCTCGTGGTTGTCTTTGCACCTCTCTGTTGGTGTTGCCGATGCTACTCTTTGTCCTTTCTCTTCTCTCGTGGCTACTGGTGTCCTGTTCTACTATCTTCTCTCACCTCTGCGCGGTTGTTGCCGTTGTTGTTGTTGCTTGTGTGCCGCTTGTACTGCCGTGGCTCTACTCCTCTGTCCTCTCGCTGGTTGCGCAGCTCGTGGCCGGTGGTGGGGGGTTTCTGCTTCTATTGTTGGTAATAACCCTCCCAATCTCTCATTTGAATTGAATTTTGTTCCATTGAAGTTATGAAATTAGTTGTGATGATGAAATTGTGCTCTGATTGATTATGTGAATGAGTATATTGAATTGTAGTTACTTGTTTCTAGAACTCAAATGGTGTTATTGTTGTTGTTGTTGTTGTTGTTTAGTTGTAGATGATGCTGTTACGGCAACTGTTGTTGTGTTATTGATGTTGTTGTTGTTCTTGTGTTGTCATAGAAACTAATTGAGCATTTATTCTTATGTTGTATATGTTGACTAAAGGATTAACCATAATTTCTGTCTCACAAATTAGATATTGGCTTATCGTTTTGGTGTTAGTTCAATCTAGTTTGTGAGGTAAGTTCAGTTGGTGATACTAGATTGTTGATCTGGTTTTGAAATCTTGATTATAAGTTATTAAGTAAAATCATATTATGATTGAATCTTCAGTTATAAGATTCTATTAAGATTTGGTTTGATTTGTTAGTTATAAGAGTTTAGTTTACTTCGTTAGATTGAGAAAGAAATCATTACATAATATGAAATTAAGGAATTGGAATGTAATGCAAAGGAATTATAAGTTAGGAATTAGTAATGTTTTGTCGTGGTTGAAGTGATTATAGTAGCCAACTTAATTAATTAAGATTGAAATCGGATTCGGTAAATGTTGATAATAATATTGATATCATTAAAAATAATTTCATTATTCCTAAAGTTGATTAACAAGGTTTATGTGGAAATAGGTTTGAGTTAATTCGAGTTTACGAGAAGGTAGATAAATATGTCTAATTCTTTTAATAATACATACTAAACCAAACTAGTAGTTTAATAAACTCCTTTCATGATGGTTACTTCTTCTAAAGCAAGATGTAATTCACTTCTTTGTCTAAGTGATTCAACCATATTGTGTAGATAACACTTGAGAAGGTTATATTGAGAAGGTTCATCAGATTAGTTTATTTATATGAAACTTAATAGGAATAGCTACTAGCTCTCGTTGTTGCTGTTAAGTTAAATTTAGAGGTTAATTCTCAAGAGTTCAAGAGTATATAATTCAATTATAGTTTTGAAACATTGGAGTGGACTTTTTTTTTACGGGGAAGTGGACTTTAAAAGTGAATTAAGTTGATTAATTTAACTTTAATATTTGTAAATAGAGTAATATAATAAAAGTCAGTTGTTTGGTTGGTGTTTACTCAAATAAGTTAGTTGTGAATTACTTAAAAGAAATGTGTTATACGGTTGAATAAGTTTGTAATTAGAAACGAGGGATGCCCTCGCTCTATGTAATCATGAGTTTGTTTCATTACTATCCATGTTGCAAATATTCAAAATTGACTGTAGAGTGGGAGGAAAAGTGGGAAACATGACGGGTTAATAATACCATTTGTTTTAGCTCGTGTTCTTTCTGAACATATGCTTCACACCTGCACAAAAAATCCATGTTAAATATGCGAGAGGTTAGGAATTTTGACACTAGGTTGTACCTTGCTAAATACTTCCTTCGTTCTTTTCTATTGCAATAATTATCATTTTGAGTAGTTTCACATCTATTGCAACAAATTCACTTTTGGTATAAAAAACAACTATAGTTGACATTATTACCCTTGCTTTATCCTACTAAATCTCTTATTAATTATTCATTAACCCACCTTTTATTGTTAAAGGGGGTACTTTTACTTTATTAAGTGATCATTTCTCTCTCCTACTCTAGTAAATTAAAGGGTACCTTTATGCTTAATTACCCAATTTTTTCATTGCATTAAAAATCGTGTCTAAACCTATTGTTGCAATAGATAAAGAACGGAGGTAGTATCATGCTATGCATATACTGTAGTCAGACGTTGAAGATTCCTATTTTCTTTTTTGTTCTTACTTGCGGGATGATGAAGATATTGGATATATGCTTTGGGAAATATGCATGCATGGATAGGGCGATGGAATTGAAAACGAAAGAAAGAAATGACCATAAGATTGATCTAGGATTATTTTGGGAGAATTATATAATTATTACTTGATTTTAATATCAACTACATATATTTTGAACGCATTAATATATTTTCAGTTGATGAATACTATTCTTTGGCTCATTCTTTACAATAACTATTGAGTTTTGTACTCATTTATATCTATAATATCATACTATTTCCTCTTCGTTATTACGTTTGTAAGTGTTAGTATTATTATCATTGTATGTGTGCTGACAAATTTTAAAATGTTACTATAAGACATGTGAAATAGATATGTTACTATAAAGCTAGCTAACAGAAAGTGTTGCTTAATATCTAATAAAGTGTGATATATGCTGACTTAAAATGATACATAATACTAATAAAGTGTTACTATAATTCAAGAGATGACATAGAAAATGCTACTATAGATGTAAAAGTGATACATAAAAAATTAAGAGTAACACTATAAAAATGCTACATTAGTTTTAAAAAAGTGTTACATCAAAGAATTTTGAGTAACACATGAGAAAGTGAAACATTAGCATTGGAAAGTGTTACCTTAGAGAATAGGTAGCACGGGCAGATGGTTCACTTATAAAAGTGTTACCTATTGTCTAAAGCAACACTTTTAGGCCTTTAAGTAACTCTTTTAGGGTGATACATTAGGTCAATTATGCACTAGTGGTGGTTCTTGTTACATCTCTTGCAATTGTAACTTCTCTCAGACTGGCCCTTACCATTAAAGCCTTGGCCATTCCTTCCTTGGAAATTCCCATTCTCATTCCTATTCTTCTTAAAATTTCTCTGATTTCCACCAGAATTGAAATCTTTTCTTTTCTCGCCTACTACATCATTCTTCTTATTACGCCTCGACTGAAGACCATAAATATGGGCAGCTCTCCCACAAACAACATCTAAGGATATAAAGGTCTCACCACCTAATCCCAATTGAATTTCCTCAGTCAAACCTTGCTCAAATCTATGAGCCTTCAGGTCTTCAGTAGCTACAACCTCAGGTGCAAATCTAGACAACACTATTATGAACTTGCTATAATACTCATAAATGGTCATACTCCCCATCCTAAGGTTTATGAACTCCTGAGCCTTTTGCTTTCTAATAAATGCAGGGTAAAATTTTCCTCTTAATGCAGCAATAAAGGAATTCCAATTAAACCCTTCCACATCACTAAGTCTAACTCCATTTTCCTTCCACCATAAGTCAGCCTCATCCTTCAAATATAACACAGCCTGACCTACTTTCATAGCCTTAGGACAATTCACAGCCCCAAAAATCTTATCGAACTCCCTAATCCAGCTCTATAAGAACGTAGGGCCAGCTTGCCCCTTAAAGTATGATGGCTTAATTTTAGCTAATATCCCCTGCAGGATCGGGACGCTCAGTCCTTTTTTGAGTCAGTTTCTCTGCCAATAGGTGAATAGTAGAGGCTAACGCGGTATCGTTGTTTGCCATTCTACTTCACGACCTGAAATTTAACATAAATCTACTTTAGGTTTCGATTCACCACTTACTTGCCATTCTCTACGAAGACATCAATCGATTTGACCATACAAGGTCGCATCAAAATAAAATTCTTATGGAATTACAGTAACACTAAGTTCACACACTATGAACCATAACAATCATATATTCACGCATGAATAAATATTCACATTATTAATCACATAAGGATCAAATGAAACCAATCACAATAATTAAATAAAATATTTCCCTTTACGCGTACTAAAATATATTCTCACTCAACTCAAATAACTGAACAATAACTTTTATTCCTCAAACGATAATAAGAATATTTTTTCCAATCCAAAATAACCAAATTATTCCTCAACAATATAAAGATGCTAAAGAAGGAAATTTAAACCATTGTAGCTTAGCTACTTATTCAACTACTAATCTTAGAACATAAAGAAATACTCTATGGAGTTATATTGTCATTCCTATGCTTATTTTCTTTATATTTTTCTGGAGTAAACATTTCATCTTCAAAGTCTTCACTATAATAATAATAACCTGAATTCCTAGCTCTAGTAGATCTTCGAATCCTTTTTGGTTGAGGTCCATCCTCTTCCAATTCTGAATTGCTATCACTGCCCAGATTAAATCTCATAGTAGCACTGTAGCACGGTCAAACTCTTGGATTACCTCATCATCACTATCAGGGATGCTTACTTTTAAGATACGGCGCATAATAACCTCTAGGCTGGTGTAGCTCTCACTATCAGACTCCATATCAGACTCATCATCACTAAGCACAATGGGGTTGGAGTAGCTTCCCACTCGGGCAGCTTCACTATCAGTCATGCCTAAAGGTCCGTTTACAGTTGAACACGACATTTATAATAAATAATACTCTCACTTAGCGTACATCCCCAACAATAAATAATAAGCAAGAATCAACAGATAATTTATAGCCAGGATTAATATCATACAATTAAGCAGGGAGAAAACACTAAACATGCTGAACAAAACATTTAAATGCAGACATATAATATTTATATCCTATATGTGCTTCCTATTCTACCCATCTCTCACAAAATTAACAAAGTAAAAATAAAATATAAACTAAGAGTACCAAAAATAAACAACTAAAATTAATTAATAATTTTGCGAAAAAGTTGAAAACCGGAAAAATTTCAGCGCTAAAAAAAGTTTGGAACCTAAAAAAAGATTTCGACTATAACAAAATCTTCGAACATGTTTCGAATTTACAAAATGATTCAAGCACAACGAATAAGTAAGAACTTGTTTTTCTTTTGAAATTCTTTTCAAATAACTAGACGCCTAAAAAAAGATTGGCACGAAAGGCCAATAAAAACCCAAGCTCCAAGATACCAATTTGTAACACCTCGACAATTCTCTATTTTTCAAGATATCTTATTCATACAAAACTCAGAGAATTATCAAAGTATTATCGCCCGTATGATAACGTATCGGCTTATTCAAAATTTTGCAGCGGAAATAAATAATAACTTTGAAAATGTAAATAACTTAGTCAACCAAAGGTCAACTCCAAACCAAACCAAGAGTCAACCAAACCAAAAGTCAACTATTCAAACCACAACTAAAAACGAAGTTATAAAAGTATTAAAGAACTAAACACAAGCTCTCCACGAAAATCCGAACCCATGATGCATCATCTTCATACCTGGAATGGTCGATGCTCTATTGATCCTGAGAGACTGCTCACCAAATGGGTCATCACAGGATCAATAAGACACAAGTATAATCGACATACATAAAAGCACGTAATCAGCAAAGTTGAGTACTACATGCTAAATAAAATATAAGTCCTAACATGATACTAATAAACATTAACTCAAAGATAAATAATAATATAAATAAATAACAAATTGACTATACTGAACTAGACTCCAAAATCAAGAGATTAATTATAATTAGATTGAATAGGCAATGGATAGAGTTGTCCAAACTAAATCAGTCTTCAAATTAGAAGACGAAGTACGGGTGCGACTCCGTACTCCCACGACCAACGATATCGAGGTACTACTTAAATAAAAATAGAACACGGTGATCAATCTGGTCCCAAGAAAAGCCATGGGCTACCACCATGTACTCCAACTCTTACTAGTCCAACACTTCAGACGTGCACAAGTCTAAAGCTTATTGCTATTCACTTTCTACTTTAAGTTATTAATAAATTATTCAATGTTGAGACTCACAAAGTAAGACAACCAACATAAATAAATAACATGGATACACAAAGCTTCCATTTTTATCTTAGGATTAAATAGTGTGATCATACAACTCAAATAATCCAAGAATAATTCCATTATTTAGTTTGATAACAAACCAATATTTATTTGTTGACTTAAATCAACAATCAACCAACCTTTCCATAGGTGAATAACCAACTTTACTGAACAAGGCCCACGGTCCTTATAAAGTAAATCGAATAATTCAAGGGAACACCATGATCCAATTCATGATCCAATAACAATATAAATATTAATCCCTCATGTGAATTAATAAAATAAAGTTTCCAATCCCACATGCTTGCATCAATCATCCATACAAACATGTAATAACCATCATAGGCAACATGCTTCACACAACGACATAAAACATGCAAAATCACTTGATTATAAGCCACATATGAACTATAAAAAGTTCCCTATACATGATACTACACCAATCCTAGTCTTAGGACATGATGTTAGTCTAATAACACATAGGTATGTACGTACCTTGTGTAGACAAAATGAGCGGCCACTTTCACCAACCTTAGAAATCGCTCAAAGAATATTCTCCGCCTACCAAATACCAACATATATAACCAAGTATTAATACTTTAATAAATTCCCAGCAACTTTAAAATATTTTAAACCCTCCTAAAAAGTGTTTAAAAACCCTCTTAAACATTAAAACTTCAACTTTTGGTGCCCGCTAGTATAGTAGTACCATACTAGTAATCAAAAACCCTTAAAAATCAACACTTTAATGTTTAAAAACCATCATAAGTGTGTTACTAAAATTTCCAGCAACATATAACATCTTTAAAACCCTTTCAAACTTACTTTAACATAGTTATAAATATTAGGGTACTCAATTTTCATAAACTATAACATAGTACTACAAATCCCAACCCTTAAAACATTAAAACTTCATGCTTTGATGCTTAAAACCCTAACTTAAACATATATATTAAATCTGAAATTTAATTACTTTAGTATACTAATTATATAATCTGAAATCTATATTGAAATCATCAAAGTTGCAAACTTTAATTATTAAAACATCAAAACAATACTTAAAACATAAAACCTACCCCACATTAAGATAATATAGAGGAGGAAGAAAATAACCAAAGAGGAGAGAGAGGAAGACACGACCGAGAGGAAGGGTGGTCGGCGGTAGTCGGCTGAGAGAGAGAGAGAACCGAAGGGAAGAGAGAAAATCGAGTGAGGGAGGAGGAGAGAAATCGTGAGAGAGGAGAGAGAATAGAAAATTATGGTGTGTGTTTAATGTGGCAAAATTATTATTTAATGAGGGAGTATTTATAGGTTCTCCCATTAGGGGTCCAATAGTGAGTTGGGTTTTGATGGGTTAGTTTAATGAAGATGCTCATATGAGAAACTATAAGGTTTGGGCTCCTCTAACCCAATATTAAAATCCTTTTACTTCAGCTCCACTAGTTAAATTATAGAATAACTTTCAAAGTATAACTCAATAAAATATTTGATTATTTAAAAACATTAAATAATTCCTTTTGACTTTAAAATAGTCAACACTTTAAGAAATTAATTATTTAAATACTAAAATATATATAAATATACTTTAAAATATATTTATAAAATTCATAAAATCGTGGTTGATTACAACATATTTTTACCTAATCCTCTAAAAAAAAGCTCATATTAAGAGCTTTTTTATTTTGAGAGTTTTTATTCCAAAACTCTCTCTAAAACTCTCTTTTACCAAACACCCCTTTTAGAGTTTTTGACTAGTTAAAACTCTAAAAGTGGTCCAAAACTCTCTTTTTACTCCAAAACTCTAATTGCCAAACACCCTATGTTAACTAGTAAAAGAAGTTCATGAGAACATGAGGAAAGGGTACTATGGAAAGTGTAGAATCAAAACCATTTACTGTTGGAGATTTAGAGTATAATGTCAGGTTTGTTTCATGATATGTTGTTTGGGTCACTTGGTTACGGTGTCGTAACTCAAACAATGTACTGTATGTAATAATATGCTATATGTGAGTCGTGGTTTGTTCTTTCGTTTCGTCAAGATTTTGATGAACTTCGAACAAAGAGATGGAGGCCAAGTAGGGGCTCGCACCTCGCGAGCAGCCTCGCACCTCGCGACTCATTGTGATGCTCGCTTGCACCTCGCGAGGTTCGTCACAGCTCGCGACACAAGACACAAAAGTTAGCAACAAGCAATCAGTAAGCGCTCGCGACTCGCGAGTATAGTCGCACCTCGCGACTTGGCTGGACTACCCTGCTTGCGACTCGCATCAATAGTGGTCGCACCTCGCGACGTGGTTCTGACTCGTGTTGTTTCATGTCTTTCTTACGGTTACTCGAGGTATTGTTTCGGTGTTTTTTGAAGCATTATGGCGTATTATATATATGAGAACTCTCATATGATGAAGAATATCTTGAAAAAACACTCTCTCACATATTGGCACACAAATCTCTCACATATTAGCACACAAATTTCACAAACTTATTTCCTTTTGATAGTGTTCATAGTTAGCGTGACCACTATTGATCTTCTTTGTAGAAGGTGAATTCCGTGAACCTGTGCTATATGAATTGGGTCGAGATATTACTTTTAGGAAAGTGCATCATGTCTAAAAGATTGTGTTCATCTTGTGACCCTTGATATTCGTAGTTTCCCTAACATTTACATCTTTGTTAACAGCTATGAGTAGTTTAATTTGTAATGAAATCATAAGGATTTTTTTAAGGGAAACGAAATCACAGAAGTTACTAGCAATTCTTTTAGTCAATTATTGTCTAGTTTACATGCGTCACAATTTATATACTTTGGGCCTTGGGGCCAAGAGGGGATTCAAATTAAACCCAGTCAATGTTCAGTAAGCTACTAGCTTTAGCTAATTTAAACGGGATGGAACTTTTCTTCAATGTTTATTCCAAATGGTTCACATGTAGTCTACTTAACTACAGCAAATCTTCAGTAAGTTCAAAACATAGCAGTCATGGACAGGGGCTTGGACGCTTGGTACGCAATATTCTTATTTACTCTCTAGTTGGCACTATGCAGATGCGAGTCATTTAAATCATAGAGGCTATGCAAAACTTAAATATTTCGGGTTATCCGTCATGTTGCACTTGAAACGATTATGGTTTCCCAAAATGCGGTCATGGCAAGCAAGCAATCTATTATGGAAGGTTTATTATTCTAGATGATATTCCAACAATCATCATCAAAAAAAGAGTTCACTCATGGTACACCCGGGTGTACCATAAGCACGGTACACCCACGGGTATTTTTTTATTAATTAGAACTTCAGGGGCACGTTGGTAAATTCCGTGCCATTAAATGACAAAAAGGAGGATGATCTTCTTCCTCATCAGCAATAATCGCTCATTTATCTCAATTATTTCTCGCTCTTCATTCTCGCCGGAAACTTCGAAATCAAACTTCCACGATATGAAATTCGCGAGATGATGATGATGAGGCGACTGAAATTCCACGATCTGAAATTCGCGAGATCTGAAATTCGCGAAAAAAAGAAAGAAACGAGGAAGATGTAATTTCCAGATCTGATATAATTTCCAGATCTGAAATTCGCGAGATGAACGATGAGATGATGATGAACGCGGACTCGAGATGATGATGATGAGGCGACTGAGGAGACCCACGACCCAGCGACGACGATGATGAAGACCCACAACCCAGATCTGATTATGTTTTTGCTCATTTGTTCTGTTGTTGTTGTTTTGCTCATTTCCCCTCAGTTATTCGTATTGCATAAACCAGATGTTTTTGGTAGTTTTACATGATAAGGACATGAGCAAAATTATGGGTACTGATTTTGAATTATAATTGTAGGAATGAGCAAATGTATTCTGCAATAATTTTGAATTCTAATGTTCAAATGAGTCAAGCATCTATGCTCATTTGGAATGATTGAAGATTATGTGCTCATTTACATAATTTGTGTTGGATGATTATTGGTGCTTACTGCTTAGTCAACTCTTCTGTACTTGCTCTAGTCTCTTTTTTTTTCTATTCATTTCATCTCTTTCTTCATTTTCTTGTTTGCTCACCTGTAATTAGTTCGTTTTCCTAACTGCTCATTTGTGCAAAAGTGTTTGCTCATTTTCTTAAATGAGTAGAAATGCTTGCCTATTGAGAATGTTTGCTCATTTGCTCATTTTGCTCATTTGGAGAATTTCAAATGAGCATTTAACAAAAAATAGTCTTGGGTGTACCATGAGCATGGTAGACCCACGTGTACTATAAATTTTCTCTCTAAAAAATCTCCCTCATATCTTATGATTCAAATAACTTAATAGTGAATTTACTTTGGAGTTAATAGTGAATTTACCTTTAGAGTTTACTTAACTTCATAAGCTTAAATTAGTTTAAAGGTATTTTGATTTAAGTTGGCAGCAAAAATGTCCCATTTCCAACCCAATCTCCCACATTTCTGTAGCTCCTGCAACTTCATCCATAAATTCCATCACAGTGAGGTCACTAAAGGGTTTGACCCTGGGAACTAATTTGTATGAGACAAATTTCAAAATTCGCCTGGAGCAGAGATCTTGTTCGTCTAGGAATTATTAGTTTATGTTTGTTACATTGTAGTAAAGTTGTAATCTTGTTGGTGTTATTTTATTCAATAAAGACACAATGAACACAAACATCTGTATCGATATACTATTACATTCTAGCCATAAACTCAAACATCTTTTGCTAAATACAAGCAATCTAATAAAATAATTTCTTGATCCAAAGAGGCTCCTAAACATTGCTCTGAGCTATCGAATCAACTTGAGTTGTTTGGTTGCACTGCTCTTGTTGATACCTCCGTTGAAGCTCAGCTTCTAAAACAGTCTTTGCAGCCTCAGCCATCTCAGCAATCTTTAGAGCCTCCTCTTCTTTCATCTTTACTTCTTCTATCTCCTTTGAAATAGCCTCGTACTTTTGAGCTGCTTCCTTCTGGCTTGCAACTAAGGCTTCTACCTGAGCTGTGTTTGCAGTTACTTTAATATCAGCCAACTTTTCAGATTCATCAATTTTCTCCACCAAAGAGTTGTAATCCTCATTTGACAACTTAATTTTTCCATTGGTTTCTGAAGTAGATTCCTCAGCAGCCTGAGCTGATCTTTCAGAGAGAACCTTAATCTCATCTTGAGCAGCTCTTTCTGCGGCTTTGGCTTCTTCCACTTCTTTGAGTAAACTCGCTAGCTTATTTTCCATCTCTGCTATCATCTCTGTGGTAGCTTTAACTTCTTGATGTTGTTCCTCTATTATCTTCTTCATCTCTTGAGCTTCTTGATTTGCTCTTTCTGTTTCCAATGTCAGTTGCTCAATGGATATGACCATATCATCAGAGACATCCGCTGCACTTGTCTTATTTACAAGAGCAGCTTCAAACACATTCTTCTTATCGTCTAGTTCAGCTTGAAGTTTGATGACTAAAGCATCTGCTTCCTCTTGTTTATACTTCTGCTCTGCTAATTCCTTCCCAACATGTTGTAGCTCATCTTTGAGGGCTTCAACTGAATTTTCAAGAGAGATCTTCTCTTCTGCAACTTGCTCAAGTGATTTTTTAGCAATCTCAAGCTCAAAACTTGTTGTCTTGTGAGATTCTGAATAAGCAGCTCGAGCTTTTGATACTTTTTCTTCAAGAGATGAAATTTCAGCATTAATTTCGACAAGTTTCACTTCTAGATCATCCTCATCAGCTAGTAGAGATTGGTGTTCATTCTTGAGAGTGACAAGTTTATGATCCAACTCTTCCTTGGCAAGTCTACGAGAACATAGCTCTTCATGTTTGGTTTCTGAACTCTTCTGGTGCTCCACCTCTGCATTTGTAGAGGAATCCTTGATCTTAGCTAATGCTTCCTGCAATGTAGCAATTTGCTTTTTGAGGTCGCTGACTCTCTGACTATGAGCTTCTGCAGACGCATCTGCTTTTTGTGACATGCGGAAAGCAGTGGCTCTGGCTTCTACAGTCGTATCGAATTCACTACGTAGATTGCTGAGCTGTTGCTTAGCGGCATCAAGCTCTAAAATGGCAGCCTTGTATTCCTCCGTGGTGATGTCCACATCTTGCTTTACAGGATTAGCCACATCTTGGGGTTTAATATCGCTAGATGATATTGCTTCTTCAAGCTTCCTAGCCTTTTCTTCTAAAGCTTCTGAAGTTTCAAGTATGGACTGCTTGGATTCATTAATGGTTTTTAGTCTTTGTTTGAGTTCATCAAGAGTCCTTTTAGCCTTATCCAGCTCAGGGAGGGTTTCATTTTTTTTCGTTTCAGCGCCTCTGAGTTGCTCCTTCAATTTATTCAGCTCGTTCAAGGCTATATGAAACTGTGCCTCTTTGTCTAATACTGCCTGCCAGTACTCAATTATTAGTATGACATTAAATTTTCATGTATGAGGAATATGTAGACTGTAGTAGTAATATATACTTTATACTTAAAAGAATACCTGAGCTTGAGGTTTGGGCTTCTTGGTAAAAACAGGTTTTGTCTTAGGAGAGGACGACGATACTTCACCAAAGAGACTAACAGCAGCTTTAACAGATTGAAAAGGAGCTTTGGTATCTATCTCTCCTACTTCGGCAGAGCTTCCTACAGAATTCCGCCGTGTTCTTGCTACGTTCCACATGTTTGGTAATTGATGGACTTGTGGTAAATTTGTTGAAGTTGTTGATCAGTTTATGCAGCAGCCTCACCTTTTTAACATTACATACAAGAAAATGCAACCGGATAAATAGTCAGCAAACATGCATCAAGAGTCTTTTCAGAATTGTGTTTCCTCAACCTATATAAAAAAGTAGAAATTGGTGGTATATTATACTAGCTACTTCTGTTGGGATATGCATATGAAGCCAATATCAATGGTAGTAGGGCTCGTGAACACGTGATGGGTTTCAGAGTTATTCATGATGACATAAAATGAGTAAAAACAACGTAAAAGGGAAGTAGGGGGCACACGGCCGTGTACTCAATTCCCACGGCCATATGTGCAAGGTCATGGCTTCTAGTCTTACACATGACCCCGTCTCTAGTCTGTGGCTGCAAGATTTTCGAGTTTCATCTTATCTACTTCTTGTGTCCTTTGTTTAAGGTTTTTGGATATCTTATTTCCTAACTAATTGTCAATTATGTTGTTTTAGGGAAATAGAGTATTAGATTTCAGAGTTTCCTCGTCTACTAAGTATATTGGTATTTTTTTGTTATCTCGTACAGACGCTCTTTCTTTACTTTACCCGTTTGCACGGGGGAAATACTGATCAAATAGTCTTTGCACCATGGATTATCCATAACAAGAAGCTTGGGTGTAATGGCCTTCCTTAAGAGTTAAAAAAAAGGATCAATATATAGTATCTTAGGAATAACACACAATACATGATATCAAAAAATGTACCCAAATTTTGTGTGGTCTTTTCGTAGCTTGTAATCCTAGTTCTTAATTAATACAAATTTTGTTGATGTCAAAAAAAAAAAAGTACCCAAAAGCTAGTTTTTTGTTCTAAGGAAAAAAAATCGATACTTGAAGAAGAACCAAAGGAAATCAATGGAGTCTTAAATTTATGTAGGACTGTATTAACACCAAAAGGAGGGGAAAAATGTTTATTATATTAATGTAAAGGAAAATAAATTCCCATCATAAATAACAATATGTGGTCTTAGATAGGATCATATCATTGGAATTACTTGGAAGAGATGAACTAACCTGGAGATTAAAAGAAGATTTGACATCAAAGATAATCCCCTCAAAGTATTAGAGTAACGTTATTATTCAAAACTATGCCATCATGCTGTATGTCATCTATATTATTATCATAAATTCATTAGGAATGCAAATGATGATGAATAGGATTGAAATGCAAGGGAAAAAAGAGAAGAAATGTGGACTACGATTGGACACCAAGGAGAAAATAATAGAAGAGAATAGAGAATAGAGAATAGAAATGGAAGCCACACAAATTATGGAGACTTACACGAATTTTGCGCAGCAGCCTGCAATGTAGGAAATTTGCTGCTATATTTAGGAGTTGCTTATTTAGAAGACTACTAATGAAATTTGTGTGATACATCTAATCTAATCTCAACCTCTTTATGAAGCTCTAAACTTAGTTTGTGCACTTTGACCTTATTCTTCCACGTTTACCCATAGAATTAGTTTTGATTGGTCTGTTAAGGACATGATCCAAGGAATTTGGCTTTTTTATTCTAACTTCCATAACATAGATTAATGCAATATAAAAGATGTCAAGAATTTAGTAAACAATGGACCGCTTTGTTTGGTGCACCATACAAGTGGTATATGATATCAAGAGATTGTAGCTGCATGTACCCAGAATAATGACAGCAAGTTCCAAATATTGGCAGAAATGGATGGACGAAGGACGAGCATCGGCGTTGTCGCAACACAGATAGATAAACCCTATTCTTCATAACAAATTCTACTGAAATTGCAAAATGAACATTAGCACGGATAAAACAAGTCAAAAAACACGGCCATGTTGCCTGACAGTCAAACTACGTCGACTGATACAACTAGGTCAGGTAAGCTTCAGGTAATTTCTGGTAATAAGATCGACGATCTGATGAATATGGAATACAAGTTTATTTGCAGATATTGATAGATTAAATCATTTATACAACATTCTAAGAACAGCTTGAAAAAGGGGCAGCAAAAGTTCTTATCCTTCTTTAGCATGAAAAATGGAACAGCATCCTCTAAACTGTGTGAAAAGGAAGGCAACATATGAAGACCAACAAAGCAGGAAATTGAGACAAAGTCAATTGCATATTAATTCATATCTCCAATTTCTGAACTACTTGCAAGTATTCACAAAAACCTACAGTGTAGAGATTAGAGAGGTAAAAAGTAACTTAAATATTTATATCCCTTGAACATATTGAAGACTGAGATTACAGAGGGGAGTGAATCAAGGATTTATACCCAAACCCATTACATCTCTGATCTCTTCAACTAAAGACTAAAGAGCCTCAGACCTCATTATAATTGATACTGACCAGTGACCAGATGCAGGCTGAGAAATCCAAAAATGTCCGGAAAGGATGAGATTCACAGGACAAGCCTGAACGTAAGGTTAATCCTGACAGCATCTACTTTAGCGCGCTTTGGTACAGAATGGATCCAGTCCCTCTGAGTGTAGCCTCTCATAACCAACAGGGACCCATGTTTTAACGTGAAGGAATGCTGATCCCCAGTACTGTCGCTCTTGCTCTTCTTCAACCGCTTGCTCACTGGTTCATCTTTTGAATTTTTGGCCGACACTAACAGAAATTCCAAAGGGGTGGGCAAGCATTTAAACACAATTTATATAGTTATGGATATACATGCATATATGTAGCTTAGTAACTAAATTTAACATTAAGAAATAAGTGTGTAATTAGCAAAACACACAAAGTCAGTAGTAGCTTTTATTGTTTTGTTTGATTGAGCAGATGAATGATGAAGATGCAGTCTAATGTAGTATGTTCAATTACAAAACAATTACTCTATATAAGTTAGATGAAATATGGAAATGATGACAAGTAGTTGGAAGTGCGTCTATTCTAGAGAAGTAGCAGTAGCAGCATAGTCTAGTATGGAAGACCGGTAGGTACCTGGTTGAGCGCGAGATGGTTTAGGAGGTTTTTTCTTCAAGAAAAAGGGGCGTTCACAACCAAAGGAAAGGGAAGCAATAAGAGGAGTAGGACCATAGAGGAGTTCATCATCAGAATGCCAACCAACATAGTCATTCCCACCCTTGTATCTATTTAACAGCAAGCTATTGAAACGGCTTCCGGGAACAGCATCCTGGACCTATTCATTTCCATTTCCATTGATTTTGGGATGAGAAAAGAAGTACTCCCTCTGTTCCGTAATTTACTAAAAAATTACCAAAAATACCATAGGACTGTTTTTTCTTATATATTGGAAAGAATTTAGAAGATTTTATTTATTTATGAACAGTGTAAGAACTTTATAAAACGGATGGAGTATTTAATAATGAAGTTGAGAGGGAAAGAAAGATTACCGCCTGGAGAATATGATTAAGAGGAGGAAAATGGTTCCAAGAGTAGGCATGGGGTTGATACCCGCTATACACCAATTTAGGAAGCCCATCACTTGCAACATAGCAGCTGTCTCGAGGCTGCAATTTCCCAATTCAATTCATTCATTCATTCATTGCCTCTATTTTATAAGGAGCTGTGCCTAATTTCAAAATGTTCTGAGCAATTTTTGTTCGGAACATGTACAAATGTTGAATATATAATTCTAAATGTTGAATGTCAAATAACAAATGTTGTATATAAAAATTCACCATCTTCAATTATTAATATAGATCATATAATACCTGATTCCCATGTACAAATTTTCTAATCTTATACTATAGTTCAATATACATCCTCCGTTTCTTTTTAAGTAACACACTCCTCACTTCTCCTTTTCATGTAAGTGTTTTTTATTATAAACGTGTCACTTGTACTGTTGTACATTTGTGGTTTTAAAAGTTCGGAACAAAATTTCGTCCAAACCATTCTGAATTAGGAATTTCTCATATTGTAAGTAATTTATAATTACCAACCCAAGTAAAAGATAATAAAACAACAACAAACCCATAAGCCATGGACTCGAAATGATTTGGGTCGGCTAACATGAATCGTCATAAGAAAAAGAAAACACTCGAAAATAAAACCCAAAGAACAAAAATGAACAGAACATATGGAACCTGAACGCAGTCACGACCGAAGACACGGAGGGTGGGGCGAGTCCAAGGAATATGAGTGTTGATGTAATTAAAACATCTCCAAGCATCCTCGTACTCTACGAAATTTGGATAATATTCTACTTCACTCCCATTTCCTAAATCTATTCTTCTACTATTACTACTGCTATTTTTTGTCTTTAAATTTTTCCATTCCCACAATAATAATCTGTCTCCTTCTTCTTCTGTAATCCTGTTCTTCAATTTCAACGGTATTGAATTATTACCTTCTTCTTCTTCTTGTTCTGGAATTATGTTCTTCGATTTTAACTGCATTAAATTATTACCTTCCGCTTTATTTTCACTTCCACCGCTTATTTGTGTTGAGATGGATGAGCTTTCTTCCCACATCGTTTTACTCTTTCTACTATTTTCTCACACCACCATATTCCACTTCTAGGTTTTAAATTTCCCAAGAGGATGTTCTTTTCCCTTTTGAGGGATTTGAAGATGAAATTCTTAATTTAGTAACTATTCTGAAGTGTTTCGCCAATAACATCGTACATTGCCTCGTTGTGACTTCTCAAAAAAGAGGTGGGTCAAACATGTCGGTTATGGGTCGGGTCAATTTGGATTGGTTTAAATTCGGGTTAACTTTATGTTCGGGTTGCGTTTGGGCTGGAGGGGGGCGTTCGGATACATGTCCATGCAATTTTGGGTCAGATTGGGTGTGTGTTTGATGAGTCGGGTCGGTTCCGATCGGTTCTGGTTGATTTGGGTCAGGCCAATTTAGATAAGGTCATCTTTCTTTTCTAGCAAATAAATTAGGCAAAAATTAGCGCCAACACCCCGAACTATGGCCAAGCGCACCAAACACCCCAAACTAAGCGCTTATACCAAAACACCCCAAAGTATGGGCTAGGGTGCATTGCGTACCATAAATGAGATTTCTCACCTGAAAGTTGGCTCCCGGAGAATCTTAGTTTTTTAATATTTTTTCGCTTTTTTTCTCCCTTTTTCCTATTTTCCGATTTTTTCTCTCTAATTTTTGTTATTACACCCAAAGAAGGCACGTGCCTTCATTTCTTGCTTCCCCCCCTCTTTTCCTCCTCCTTCCCCAACTGAAGTCCAAGAGACGTCTGCAAAAAAGCCATTGGAAGAAAAAGCTCAGTGTGAGAGGGAATATCGCACAAAATTTTGCGCATTTCCAGTGAAAGCGACAAATTTGGTAAGTAATTCAAACAAGTTATTTGAATTTCAGTGAATGCGGTAGTTTTAGTGTTTTTGTCGATTTGTATGAGTTCAACAATTGGACTGTTGATTAGCAAATTTGGGTGAATTGTTGTTGATTAGGGGGATTTTGTTTGTTTCTTGTAGTGAAGATCATGGGCTTAGGGTTTACAATTAAAATGTGGCATGGGGGTGTTATGAACTCAAATTGGGAGTATGTTGGAGGGGAAATACATTACTGGGATAATGTAGACCCTGATTATATGAGTTTTTTTGAATTTCTTGACATGTTGAAGGATGAAGGTGTTAAGTATAACAAAAATTACATTTTGTATTACTGCTTGCCTGGGTTAAGCTTAGAACATGGTTTGATCAGGGTGTACACTGACAAGGAGGTGACTGATTTTTGCAAGGTGGGTGTAGATAATGGGATGGTAGAAGTGTATATGATCCATGGGGTAGATGAGCCTGAAGTGATTGGATTAGAGAACATAAACATTGAGCAAGAAAACCCAAACCCACCCACTATTGATCAAGAAAACCCAAACCCACCCACTGTTGAGCAAGAAAACCCACCACTGTTGAGCAAGAAAACCCACCCACTGAGCAACAAAACACACCCAATGAGCATCAAAACCCTTGCATTAAGCAACAAAACACACCCAATGAGCAACAAAACCCTTGCATTGACCAACAAAACCTAATATCTAAGCAACTAAACCCAACTAAACCACACACTCCTAGGAAGAAGCTTCAAGTGCATAGGGTCATTGACTTAACACAAGTTAGGAGGAGCCCTAGAACACCACCTCAAGTCATCATCCCACCTTTCCAACCTCTTGCACAGCCTGTTGGTTCACCATCTTCTACACCAAAAAAAAGGAAGGAAAAGCTTACTACCAGAGCCCAAATAAAAATTGACAAAATCAATAAGAGAATTGAACAACTAGCCACAGAACAACCCTTTGATTTGGAAGCAGTAGATGAACAAGTAGCCACACCTAGTCCTGATGAGCAAGCCTCACCTAATCCTGATGAGCAAGCCTCACCTAGTCCTGATGAACAAGCCTCACCTAATCCTGATGAGCAAGCATCACCTAGTCCTGATGAACAGGCCTCACCTAATCCTGATGAGCAAGCCTCACCTAGTCCTGATGAACAAGCCCATTTTTTAGATTACATTAATGTGGAGGACTGGTTGGGTCATGTTGATGAGGATGGTATTTGTGCAGATGATGATGATTATAGTGGTAATGAAGCTGAACCTCAGGATTTTAGCCTTGATGGAGTAGATTGGATTGTCAGTGAAGGTGAGTTAGAAGAGTCTGATGGTGGTGAGAATGAGGCTGGTGTGGTTGGGCACACTCATGAGGTTGCGGGTGAGCATGAGCATGAGGGTGATAGTTCAGGGTTCTCTGATGATGATTCTGAGGATTTAAGTTATGAACTGGATGTAACTGGGGTGAGTTCTAGTGATGATGAGTTTGTGCAGGCAACAAAGAAAAGGAGGGAGAGTAAGAGTAAAGGTAAGAGGGTTAATGATGGTGTTGGTAGTTCAAGAGTGAGAGAGGACTCCGTCTTTCCCTTTTGTCGTGGGTGGGAAAGTGAGTATGAGGGTGAGAGTGAGGGTGATGAAGATAAAGTGCCCGACTCGATGTGGAGACCGATGTTGATGAGGATGGGAGGAGGAAGAAATCAGTTGTGAAGGTTGTGGATATGAACACTGATTTCAAAAAACTTGTGTGGCAAGTGGGTTTGAAATTCCCTTCCCCTGAAGTGTTTAAGGATATGGTGAACAGATATGCTGTGATTGCTGGCTACAGAATTAGATGTTGGAAAAGTGAAGCAATGAAACTTGAGGCTAAGTGTAAGGCTGGTTGTGAGTGGAAGTTGTATGGCGCTTGGGATGGTCCTAAGAAATCATGGATTGTGAAGTCTTGTAATCCTAATCATACTTGTGATAGAGGCGCATTATGAGAACATCCGTGCTAAGGCAAGTTGGTTTGCAAGAGAGTACTTACAGAGATACAAGGACAACCCTAATTGCCAAGGAAGGATTTGGAGAAGGATGTGATGCAAAGATTTGGAGTAAAACCTGTCTAAGTGGAACTGTTATAAGGTCAAGGCTATTGCTCAAAGATTACTTCATGGTAATCTGTTTGACCATTACTCATTGCTTGCATCATACATTGGGGAGCTCAAACACAGTGATGATGCGCTTACATATGAGTTGACAACCGTGTCTAAGAATGATAATGAAGATGAGCTGGTGTTCCAAAGGTTATACATAAGTTTTCCTGCCCTAAGAGATGGTTATATGAGGGGATGTAGGAAGGTAATATGCCTAGATGGGTGTTTCCTTAAAACATTCCTAGGGGGACAGTTGTTAGCAGCAATTGGGAGAGATGGGAACAACCAAATGTTCCCCATCTCATGGGTCAGTTGTGGAAGCGTAAAACAATGAATCTTGGAATTGGTTCTTGGAGTGCTTCAAGGAAGATTTGCCCGATTTTGGAGGAGAAGACTCGCACAATTATTTCGGACCAACACAAGGTAAATAAACCGACTTATTTTCTCGCATTTGTTTCATAGCATAAAAAAAAGATTAACTCACTTGTTTCTTCTTATTGCAGTCCATTATTGGTGCAAAGTGAAGACCTTCTTTCCACTTGTTGAGCACGGACCTTTGTGCTCGACATATCTATCCTCCATGGCATAAGAAACATGGAGGTGATGAATTGAAGTCCCTCTTTTGGAGAGCAGTGTATGCTTACACAAGGGCAAACTACAACAAAGCTATCCAAGAGATGGGTGCACTATCTATCCCTGCTGTGGAGGACTTTGAGAAGCAAAATCCTAAATCATTTTGTAGATTTGGATTTAGGACAGCTTCTAGATGTAACTTGGTAGTAAATAACCTTGCTGAGACCTTCAACGGGTGGATTTTAGAGGCAAGGTCCAAGCCCATAATACACATGTTGGAGGATATAAGGAGGGCAGTCATGGAGAGGTTGTTTCAGAAAAAAACAATCATGGAGAGGTCTAAGGACAACATATGTCCAAGAATTAGGAAGAGGTTAGAAAAAAACAAAGAATATGCAAAAGAGTATCATGTTCTAGCTTCAAGACCCCATGATTTTGAAGTTTTACATGGAATGGAGGTCTTAGTTGTCAGTTTAGAAGAAAGAACATGTACTTGTAGGAGATGGGACCTACATGGGATCCCTTGCTGTTATGCCATTGCTGCTTGTAATTGGCTTAGAGTGCCCTGTGAGGCATATGTTGATGAAAGGCTGACAAAACCAAAGTATATGGAGACATACAGTGGTTCTATCAAGCCCATTAGAGGGGAAAGCCATTGGGAGCATGTGGACTTTCCTTTGCATCCTCCTGAAATTAAGGTTGGTGCTGGGAGACCAAGAAAGGCAAGGAGGAAGGCACCACATGAGAGGCAAGACAAGCAAGGAAAATTAAGTAGGCATGGACTGGTTATGACTTGCAGTTTGTGTAAATCCAAGCAACACAATAAAAGGAAGTGTCCTATGAAATCTTAGGACAACCCAAGTACATCTGGTGTAAGATCTGGAATTTTGATTGGACTCTAAGCTTTTTTTTCTGTATAGATCTGACTATGTGCTTTTGATGGTAGGCTAATAAAAGGAGGAGGAGTGAGAGTGCTGCAACCAGAAGGCCACAAGGCTCAACAAGACCTCAAGGCTCAGAAAGAACTCAAGAGCCCAGACATGAGAGCTCTGCCTCAGCAAGAACCAGACCTGATAGGTCTGCCTCAGCAAGAAGCAGATCTCAGATGTCTGCCTCAGCAACATTGGGCGGGCGCGGATGGTGTCGTCGTTGTGCACCGCACCCGGCCAAAGATAAAATTTCTCCTACTCTCTTCTACACTAACGCAGTATAGTGGAAGTAGGGGTCGTATCCACAGGGAAACAGGGACGAGTTTATATTCAGCGTGATTCGAAACCTCGATTAAGCTAAGGGCCGAGAAACCTAATTACAAAGGGGGGTTTCAAGTAGATTATAAACAAACTACAACTAACTAACATATAAACAAAACGAGAAATCAATTATGGAAAGATCTTGAATCCGATTAACATCCACTTCAATTCATTATCGATCCTTGAACATCCACTCTAATTATTTCCATAATTATCTATTGTCGATAATTAATCTCGTGTTCTCCTTATTCTTAGTTGAATAGCACGATCAGCGTGACTATAAAACCCTAACTAAAGGATAACCTAGTCCGATCTGCGTCTAAGTTCAATCCAATAGCAGCAATAAACACGAGAGAACCAATAGACCCGCTAATGTCATACACGCGATAAACATTCAACAGTTTATTCAATTTCCCTAAGAAATAACCAAGATGATCGACATCTAAATTACTCCCTAGTTTGCTACCAATTGATAAAAGAATAAAACAATCCGATTCTATTCTTAAATCTAGCATTAGATTAATCACACAATCAAACTAGTAACGTTCCTAGCATAATTATGCAATAATCATAAATCACAAGCATAGAAATTGAACCATAATCAAGGAAAAGAGAAAGAGAGGAAAGATCTCACAATAACGGTTGAAGCTTCATGTTAATTGATCCAAGAACAGTTCAAGCTACAATCCGATAGCAAAAACCAAATCCATAATTGAAATCCCTAAAAACTAAACTAAGAAATGAAAACTAAAACTAGGAAATGAAGAACAAAAACTAAGAAATGGAAATGAAGAACAAAGAGGAACGAAGAAGGAAAGATGAAAAGAGAATCATGAAGAAGGAAGGATGAGGAGAGGAGCTCTCCCCTCAAGCTTGCCACTCCAAGGTCTACATTTCAGCTCTCCTCTTCGTCCTTCTCTTTTTCTCCCCTCAAAAGTTAGGTTTTAGGAGGCTTTTAAACCCCGCACAAAATCGTGGCCCCAAGCCGACTTAAGCGTCGCGAGTCGCGCAACTGATCGCGAGTCGCGACGAGGACTCTGTCTCCCCGCGCACAAAATGGCTGGCATGGTCGCGAGTCGCGACAGGCATCGCGAGTCGCGATGGCAGGGGCGTCGCGAGGTGCGACAGGCCTCGCGAGTCGCGAGCCTGTGCTGGGCATGCGTGCTGGCTGCGTGCTGCTTTGACGAGCGAGGCTGCTGGGCAGGCGTGCGAGCTTGCGATGCTTGGTGCTGGCTTGGCGATGCTGCTTGCTTCGAGCTTGGCTTGGCGAGCTTGTGGTGATGCTTAGCTTGTGGTGATGCTTGGGCTTGTGATGGTCGGCTCATATGCATTTCACCTTGGAAGCTCGGAATGCATGACATTAACACAACTTATATCGCAAAACTCCGAACTTCCGCTAAGGATGATTTATATGCAAACCTTAACAATTACGAACAAATCCCTTAGCAATGTGCACCTAAAATACCACAAGAACATCGTATAACTTGAGCGTATCAAACATCCAGATCTGAGAGGGCTGCTTCAAGAACCAGGACTGAGAGGGCTGCTTCTTCAGCTCCAAATACAAAAGACCCTAAAAGGGGGAGGGGCAGACCAAGGAAAGGCACAAATACCATTTTAACTGGTTCACAAGATGCACTTGGCACACAAGCATCAGCAGCAAATTAAGCCCTAGATTGTACGATTTTTTGGTTGTTAGATTTGAGCCACTTTTTGGTATTTACATTGGGGGTGTTGAAAACAAATCATGTGAATGTTTTTGGTTTTGGTGAAGAAGTCAGTCTTCAGAACATGGATTAACATCTTTTTGTAATGGAAACATGGGGTTCGTTTTTTAAAGTAGTCAAAGGCATCTTTTGAACAACTTTTGTGTATTTACCTTTTCTTATATATGGTGGAAATCAATTTGGTTGTTGAAACCATTTTTGTTTGTTTATGATGCTATAAGACATGTATGGTACACAGACATAATTGCCACTCAACCAACACCATTTCATTCCATAACTTTGACATTTTACAAATGCAAACCAAGTACATAAAGAGCATCTAGGTTGGATTCTCTTCCACTAAAATCTGACCTAAAACTTGCCCAAATACAAAACAAAAAAAATCCAAGAAACTAATTAAAATTGCAACAACATAAGTAGTCTCTCTGCCATTCATAAGCTTCACTTGCTGCTTCATAGCCCTATTTTCAACTTCCAGTGCATTCATTGCAATTTCAAGCTCCATGTTTCCCCTACAAACATCACTACCATCTTCAATTTCAATATCATTCAACCTCTTCTTCTTCATATCCTTCAATTCAGCTTCCAAGCAATTATTATCAGCTGTCAAACCATTAATTACTTCAATTGCACGTGGCCCATAATCCTCTTTGTCAATCCATTCAAAGAATTTACAATCATCAACCTGTTTTTACATATTGTTTCCAATCAAATTAAAATTGCAACAAAAAAAAAAGAAAACATATTCATCAAACATAAATTGGCTTGCGCTTACATTCCACTTTGGGCAGCCATAGAAGCGTTTTCCTTGGTTGTGGTTGAACTTCCATGTAGTTTTAACTACCGCAGGCATTCGATGTCGACATAAAACCCTTGCATTACCTAAATTGGTAATTGAGTTCTTCTTGAAGCTTGAAGATGATGATGAACTCATTCTTGTTATGCGAATTCTAGCTTTGAATCTCAATTTCGGTAATTTTCAAATTTTAGGGTTCATTTGGGGAAGAAACCCAAAGAATTTGGGGGAAAAATACTGAATTTGGGGATTTAATGAGAAGCACGTGCTTCTTTGGGTGTAATAACAAAAATTAGAGAGAAAAAAATCAGAAAATAGGAAAAAGGGAGAAAAAAGCGAAAAAATATTAAAAAACTAAGATTCTCCCGGAGCCGGCCAACTTTCCGGTGAGAAATCTCATTTATGGTACGCAATGCACCCCGGTCCATACTTTGTGGTGTTTTGGCTATAAGCCTTAGTTTGGGGTGTTTGGTGCACCTGCGCCATAGTTCAGGGTGTTGAGGTCAATTTTCATTATTATTTTCGATTCGGGTCATATTCGGGTCCATTTGTTTTCGTGTCATGTTCGGGTCCAGCCGCTTTATTTTCGGGTTTATGTTCTATTTCGGGTTGCCGCATTCGGGTAAAAAGCGGGTCTCAGATCGGGTATTTGGGACGGGTCAACGGGTACGAGTCTATTTTACCGGATATATCTAAAGGAAATGAAACACGTAAAATAGAACATACTGCTTTGAAACACGCAAATAGGAACATACACCCTTTAATTTACTATTGCAAAAATAGGTTTGTGCACGATTTTGAGGAAGTGAAAAAGGTGAATAATTAAACATAAAGGTACCCTTTAATTTACTAGAGTGGATCAGAGAAATAAACACTTAATAAAGTAAAAGTACCTTGCATTAAATGGTGGGTTGGTGAATAATTAATGATGATTTTAGTAAGATAAAATAAGGGTAATAATGTTAATTAAAGCTGATTTTTATATTAAAAGTGAAATTATTGCAATAGATGTGAAACTACCCAAAGTGGTAATTGGTGCAATAAAAAAAACAGAGGAAGTATAAATTAAGAAATAGTACATCCTTTCCAAATACATGTAACATTGGAAATTTTTTGACTAATAAGATAATAACTTTAACCATATTTGAAAGCTAATACTTCCTCCGTTCTGTTTTAAATGAAACGTTTGTTTTTTCACGCAATCCAACGCGCTTCTTTAATCATTAATATCTTTAGTTGTGCATACGTAAAAAATATAAAAAAGTTATAATTTGATAGTATGCATCGAGACGAATCTAACAAGATCCCACTTGATTATGTTTTTCTTTATATAATGGCGATAAATTGGAGTCAAAATTGATCAATGAATAGTGTCATTTCACCCAATGTTTCATTTAAAACAGAACGGAGGAAGTATGTAAATACAAATGCTATCATATAATATATTGTTGGTCATGTTGGATTAGTCTTATAATGTATAATCAAAAAATAATTTTTTTGTAAGTTTATTAATTCATAGTTAAAGATATTAATAGTCAATGTAGGGCATTGATATGTATCAATAATGTCAAATCATCGAGTAGCTATATTAAGATGGTGAAATATAATTTCAATATAATAATTATGTGATTTAACATATAACAATCACGATTACATATTCAAACTAAAATGTTATAACCAAATACTGTTAATGAGGGTTCTCAACTACTCAAGTTTATAAGGATGTGATTTCTGTTATTTTCTTCACTGAGGTATATAGATTTGAAATTATTTATTTTGTCTTTTTGGGGGTCAATAGACCTTATCTTAACATCTTGGCCTTTTAAGACTTTTTGGGCCCCACCGATTTTATTTTTTTATTGGGGACTAATTTCCAAAGATGACTTAAAGATGGTTGGGAGACTCAAGATTGTCTTTTAGAGTTTTTACCATTCATACTTTAGTATTGGCATTTATACCTTTGCTTTCCTAGTTTCGCTTGCAACAGTATCAATTGTGAGTTGTGACTATGAGTCAACAGTATCACACAAACATTAGCTAAATCCTCTACAAAGTCACTTTTATCACAAACACTAATGTACACAGTTGGCAAATTGTACACCTTTGTATACATGTTTTGGTCCACTTCAAACTTCTTTCACTTTCCATCTACCTAAATTGTAAATCACAAAACTCAATTCACTAACACTACAAGCTTGTCCGTAATGTATACTGAAAGGCATACGAATATCAAACTTCTCCATGACCATTCATCAAACTGTAGTCCTATGTAGGCAATTATGGCCAGCCAATGTAGCACCCATCACCGCGACACCATAATTGAAAGTTTTAGCTAGCGAGGGAACTTGGATTAGGAATTTCCAACTTGAGTTTCAATTCAATTTCTCCAGATTCAACCCCAGAAAGCCTTAGCCACACCTCCTGAATGATCTCGCCATTCACACAATTGATACAACTCTCTCTTACCAAACAATTTTCACTGTCAGGGATCACTTTTCTCAAAGTTGTTTCCCCTGTAGAAACCTTCAAGATATGCTTTAGTCTTGCCGCTGATACAAGTGGTTGAATATTCACATGAGCATTTCCCATCTGATCATCTGCCTTGAACCGATCTTTGTCAAACACTTCCTACATAGCAACAACATCAAACCCAATTTTAATAGGGAGATCACGGTGCCTTACATATTTTTATACCAGATTTATAACAAAACCATTCATTAATAGTGCAGCGTCATATATCTAACTGCAGTTTTTTAATAGAAATTCCTTCTGTCATTCACTTCCTACCAAATCCAACTTCAGCAGGAACAGGGAGTCTATAGTGTCATATATCTCAATGTAATAAAGACAATGCTTCATTGAGGATGCATACTGAGGATATCAACCGGCTAAAAAGGAATATACCAATGGAAGGACAATTATCTAGGAACGTAAAACAATTATCTTGATTGTTCTTTTCCTATTTTTATATGCATTTAGCTAAAAAGCAATTTTGGAGAATCATTCTTCATTTCTTCAGTCAATAAATGGACTAGTCAATGTTCAATATTAACTCTCAACTACTACACTATCATAAGCATCTGATACCCTGGTATGTAAAAGAAAACCATTTCCAACTGCAACAAATCCTAACATATTCGAACAAACTAAATGTTACCCCACAAAACACCAAGTGAACAAGACAAATCACTAACAAAAATGCCGAAAAAAGCAACGATATCAAGTAAAACGAAAATCACTAACCAACTTCAGAGTTTCAACAGGTTCTGGTAGGGTGAAGGTTAGCTCCTCATTCCAAACAGGGTTCAGGCAGCTGTTGATTACCTTAGTCTTTGCAACCTAGAGGAGAGTAAAACAGTCAAAACATTAGACAAAAGCAGCACTGATTTCAGTAATGAGACAAGAATTAGTAAATTCGACAGTAAACACGAAGTAACAATTGATGAAATAGATTGGTGATTACATAATAACTAATCAAAATAAGTCCAGGTTCAAAATAGATAATGCCTATAGATTAGACCTTTCAACTTGATACTTACATTTATGAAGCCAGCAAAAAATCAAACATGTGAAAGTATAATTTCTATCAACACCAATACGATTTAACTAGAATCGCAATATACGCGAGCTCTTCAGGAAGATTCAAGCCATATAGAACTTACAAGGCACAAGTATTCTAATCAACCATCATAGGCAAAGGAATTGAAGAAAACTAAAAATACACAGAAATCACACTCCTTGAAATGAGCATTGGACATCAAGCATAACATAAAGAGATGGCATGAAAGTTAATTCAGAAGTAACCTGATCTCCAAGCTTGAGTTTGACATAAGGATCACTGGTCTTGAAGTCTCTAACAACTAACCTTTTGCCTTGCACCACCACAACTTTAAGGACGCCGCCAGAATTCGACATAGGCGATCTAGCCAAAAGCATAATGAACTATCAAATATAACATACTACTACAAACTAAACTACAAAGTTGTAGATTGAAACAAGCAATTATACAGGAAAAAAAAGCCAAAAAAAAGGCCGGCCCAATGAGTATTGAGCTATGTTACTTCGACATCTCCATTTACCTCAAGAATCGTGCATCGTGTCGACACGACATGACACTTCATTTCAAACTAAAAACTTGACATTTTTTCTACAAAATAGCGGAGTCGAACACTTGGACTCCTGTATCCAAATAAACACTTGATTCGTGTCGGAGTAACATTGGTATTGAGTAGGAGCAGATCATATCATCAAACCCCCAAAGAATATAACTAGTTAGGCTAATAGGAGATAGCATAGGATCATGCTAAATAGCTCAAAATTAGATATGGCTTTAAGATTGTTAAGCTGGTAGTATCCACCAAAAAACAGACATTCAGAGTAACATGTAATACAGTACTACAGAAACAGGTAAAACAGAACAATTTTTTTACTATAAAATTTATAATACAAAACCCTAAGATTGCAATTTAAGTTAAAATCAATGTGCTGCTGCTGGAAAAAAAAAGAAACAAAATGAGAAAAATTAAAGAGTGTATGGAAATTCTCTAACCTTTGAGGAAAAGATGTTTGGAGAAGAAGGAAACTTTGAAAGTTCCAGCTTATTTGTTCTCCTACTAATAAGTCTTTTTTGCTGGCTGCTCAAGATTTTAGATGGAAGATGTTGAAGGTAAAAAAAAAACGAGCGAAATGGTTTAATATAAAGAGGAAACACCCAGAAAAGTTAAAAGCAGAAAGAACAAAACTTGATGTAATGAAAAGAGTAAAGAAAGAATAAAGACCAAAAACTTATCTTTGACCTGTTCTGTTCGTTCAATCCTTACTTTCTCACTCGGGTGGCGAGAGTGTTGAAAATTAGAAAAGCGTGTCTCTAGTTTCCACTCTACTCTTTTTTCTATTAATGGATTCTTAAAGACCATGTCCGATCTCGGTCAAAAAAATATTTAGTCCCTAAACCTTAGGAATACGAGGTGGGAACTGGAAAGTGATGTTCATAGCCCACTATTCAACCAGCTCAACTTCAAATTTGATCAATGTGTCATAATAGTTTTTATGTATATTTTAGTTTGTATAATTATAAATCATAAAGAAATTTATTAATGTTTAGGCCTTGTGTATTCGCATAAAAATACTACAATCAAAATTAGAAGCACTTTTTTAATCATTTCTTAAGTTACAAAGTGACAACTTATTTGTGGTGTGATGATATATCATAAAAGGTATATTTTAAAATACATTCACAATGAAATATTTTATAATATTGATCAATATATATTGATGATTAATATTACGGTTTTTTCACCATATACCCCTGATAAATTTTTTTTTGCACCATATACCCTCGCAAGTTTCCAAATTCACCATATACCCCTCACGTTTCAAAAAATACATCAACATGCCCATGACTAACTAAGTCTAACACCGTTAGTCATTAACCCCTAATCCCCCTCTAATCCTAATTAACTACACCCTAACCACCTCTAACCCTAACTCTAACCCTAACTCCCAAATCTAATACCCTAACCCTAACCACCCACCCCCACCCCACCCCACCACCACGCTGCCCCCCTTCCCCACCAAAGCCCTCCCTCCCCCCCCCCCACCCCACCACCACCACCACCACCTGGGTCCGCCGCCCCCCTTCCCCACCCCCACCGAAGCCCTCCTCCCCTTCCCCACCCACCGAAGCCCTCCTTCCCCCCCCCGCAACACCCCTCCCCTCCCTCCCCGCCCCCGCGAGACCCCCTCCCCCTTCCCCCAACTTGTATCATTTTTAATTTTATGTCATTATATTTCATTATCATTTTTAGAGGTAAGGTAGTGATTCAATAGAAAAAAAAAAAGATGAGGAGAGATAGATGTTAACCAAAAGTTTGAACATCTAAAAACTCGTGAAATTCTTCCTCTTTCTCTCTCCTCAATCCACTTGCAGGTGACGAGAATCGAAGTGTACAACAATCTCATTTAAACTAAGAAAAGCGAGAATCGAGGTTTTCAAAGAGGCGGAGAAAAGCGATGGCGGCATCGGGAATGGAGGAGAGAGACTTTTCGGCGGTGGTTATTTTGGCCGGGTGGTTGTTCGTTCTTCAATTTCGCCGGTATAGTTCGCCAACTCGCCACCGACGTTCTCTCTCACCAGCCGCGAGGGATTCGAAGGGGGGTGGGGGTAGGGTTGCGGGATTCGAATGGGGGAGGGAGGAGGGGATGTGGGATTCGAATGGGGGGTGGGGGAGGAGTGCGGATTCAAAAGGGGGGGGGGGGAGGGGCTGCGGGCTTCAAAAGGGGTGGGCGAGGGGGTTTGCGTGGGTGGGGGGTGGTGGGGGTTTGCATGGATGGGGGGCTGCGGGGAGAAATGTTGGGGTGGTGGTGGGGGTGGGCCGCGAGGAAGGGGGGAGGGGGGGCGGGGGGAACCTGTTGGGGTGGTAGTGGGGGTGTCTTGTGGTGGGGCGGGCACTGGGGTAGGGGGTGGTGGTGTAAGGGGTGGGGGAGGGGGGTGGTTGGGGTTAGGGTATTAGATTAGGGGTTAGGGTTAGGGTTAGGGTTAGGGTTTGACTTAGGTTTAGGTTAGTTAATTAGGAGGATTAGGGGGATTAGGGGGTTAATGACTAACGGAAGTCTAACACCGTTAGTCAAAAGGGTACTTTGATGTAATCTTTGAAACGTGGAGGGTATATGATGAATTTGGAAACTTGCGAGGGTATACGGTGTAAAAAAAAATTTGTCAGGGGTATATAGTGAAAAAACCGTTAATATTAATAATCAAAGTTCTACCTTAAACAATAGTTGCACCTAACTATCAACACTCAAAAAGTATTTTATTCTAGAATTAGATACCCCTCTACCCTATGCTTCTCCCAATTCTAACAGTTGATCAACCTAAAGAATCAAAATAAGGCTAGCCAAATCCCTAACCCTATACTCAGCTGCAATTGCAGATATCTCATCATTAAGCAATTCCCAAGAAATGATACAATCCAGTAGCAAAGCCACCTTGCAAAACAGTAGTATGACATACTCTTACAAACAAAAAATTACACTATGTTAGGAACAGATGCACAAGTCTTAGGCTTAAAGTTTGGCAGGAGATGGTGGTCTTCATCAGTACAAAATACTTATACAATATAGTTTATGTACAAGTAAAGATGAAGATGAATGCCCAGACACTTTGTTAACAATGCACATGAACATTTCTAATGCTACATTACATTGACTAGACTGATCAAACAGCCTATAACTGTACAGATGAACCTAATCATGGTTATGATCAATGGGATATGTGCCTAGTGGTTTATGAGGGGTTAAATAAAGAAACTATGATAGTGGTAGATTTACTGTCTAATGGAGGATAAGCATAAGCATACAAAGCAGAAAAAAGAAAATCCCGCTCATTTTATTCAGTATCATTTTTCGTTCTTTCTCTCTCGCTCTTTCTTTCTCTCTCGTTTTTCTTTCTCTCTCTCGCTCTTTCTTTCTCTCTCGTTTTTTCTTTCTCTGTCGTTCTTCCATGGTTAAGCTACCAACATGGTTAAGCTACCAATTAGTACTAAAGGACTCATCGATTTCATCACCAAATTTGCCATGGAAGCCTACTCACGTGATGTACAATATGCATATGACAACCACATGCGGCGACAAAGGGCTCCCAAGAGGAATGATGATCATGTTGACGTTGAAGTTGATGATGTTGAAGCCGATGATGTCGAAGAAGATGATAAAAATGATAGAAATTTGGCGGCGCACGCGGAAGTTTTGATAGACTCTTCATAATATAACAAAATTGCATTTTATTGATTACATTCATAAGAATTGTACAACAATATATTTGTGAGAGCCCATATCTCTCACTTATCTCTTTGCCCCTGTTTCTACCCTCCAAAATATTTTGTGGGAGCTCTCTTGATTAACTCATGTCTCTCACTCTTACTTAATCTTGTGAGAACTCATGTTTCTCACTACACATGGTTGTTCTTAGCTACCCATAACCTTGCTAGAACACTTATGTTTCTACACCCTTAAACACAAGCACTTAGTACCTATTTATAATGGTTACATACCTAATTCTAGAATTTTCTATACTCATCTAAGAGATATCTTTGATCTCTTATGTCTAGATTTTTTAAAATCACATATTATTAGATATTTTACAAGATATTTCTAGACTAACTTTAAGATACATTAGAAATCTAGATTTTTCAAGATTAACTTTCAATAAAAAATCCTTTTTGCAAGTGATGATCATGTAAGTTCTTATAATAATCCCTGTTTTCTTTTCTTGTTTTCTTTAAGTTTTCTTGATTTCTGTAAAATGGGTTTTAACATTTGAAACAATTTTCCGTTTTCTTCTTTAGTTTTGAATTGCAAGTATTAATGAAATTAATAATTGGTTCATTTATATGTTCTTAGGCTTTTACTCGTACTACTGGAAAACTTAATTTGCTTCCTCGGGTAATAATTATTGGAAATTAATGGGTGTTTACTATATAGTTTTAATTACATGTTTACATTAAGACTAAATTAGCTTGGTGTTTGGGAATTTGTAGGAAAGTGGAATGATTGTGAATGAACCTGTTGGAATAGTTTACCCTCATAAACCTGCCCAAACTTTGCACAAAAACCGAGTTTTATCTACAACCACAACTACAACTACAACAACTTCTGCTGAAGTAGAAAACCCTATCAGACAAGTTACTACTGGTGGGAATGGGATCGAACGAGTTCGTGTCTCGCAGATGGCCGTAAACGGAGCCAATGCTGATCATACACGCCTTGAGACCAATAATATTGTATAAGATTTCTCTCTTTTCTCAAATTTGCATTTTATCTTTATGCTTTTATGTTTCATTGATTCGAAACCTTCAATTTATGTAAACGAGAGTGTCTTTAAATTTCTTGTTATATAGAATTTATTCGGTCTCCTTAGTTACTAGCCCTCTTCGAATTTTATAAGGATCTGGGCCTTGCCTTTCGAGTCAATTGAAAATCTTTATCTCTATCGTCCAGGAGATGAAACCCAAGCAGCAATCTGGTGAAAAAGGTGGCGATGTTGGCATGAAAGAAACTGTCGGTCGAGGACCTAGAAATGAGAAGAATGGTAACCAAGCTGGCAGCATGTCTAATACTCAGATTCGGCTTCTGAAAGATCAGCTCATCAGGGCAAAGGTCTATCTTTCCCTCACAGTGACAAGAAACAATGCTCACTTCATAAGGGAACTTCGACAGAGGATAAAGGAAGTTCAAAAAGCACTTGGTGATGCAACGAGAGATTTGGAACTTCCAAGGAAGTACGTTTTCCTTTATTCTATATGACTCGTTGTGGTGAACTCTTTTTAGTTTTTTCCATTTCGTTCTCTGTGAATCATTTGTCTCTGACCTATTTGGATCACTTGGTTCAAGTGCAGTGTCCATGAGAAAATGAGAGCAATGGATCAGGCATTGGCCAAGGGAAAGCAAATTCAAGATGATTGTGCAGCTATGGTGAAGAAGCTCCGTGCTATACTTCACTCAACGGAAGAGAAGCTCCGTGTTCATAGAAAGCAGACCATGTTCTTAACTCAATTAACTGCAAAAACACTCCCTAAGGGTCTTTACTGTCTTCCTTTGCGCCTTTCAACTGAATTCTATGCCCTGAATCATTCTCAGCAGCAGTTTCCCTACCAAGAGAAGCTGGATGATCCCCAGCTATATCACTATGCAATATTTTCAGACAATGTATTGGCGGCTACAGTGGTTGTGAATTCCATTGTTTATCATGCCAAGGTAATGTATGCCAGAGAGCTCTTAGTTTAATACACTACTTTAATTAGGTAGTCCAATGGCAGATAGCTGAAGGAAAATATTCACTGAACTCATGCCTTGAGAATCATGCACATGCAATCAATCATGCACATGCGTTCAATCACAACAATACAACATAGCTAGATGTGCAAAAGGTGGACTAGATTTGAAAAGAGCGAAGTATGGAAAAGAGAATGTATAGAGAAATCTCCAGAACAGTTACAAACAACATAACCCCATGGCGATATGAAACCCCAAGAAAGTTCTACAATCTCATTATGATCAAAATTCAAGATAATGAAGATGCAAGAAAGGTACTGCAAGAAGTCTACGTACGAAAATATTGCTGCAAGTATACACAAAGTCTTAACTACAAAATCAATTGTAGAAGAACAATTCTCATCAAGTACAACTACATTGCTTATTTTAGACACGGATCGTGCAAAAACAAAGGGAAGAAGTGCAAGGAAGAAAAGTCATTTTGAGAAGACTAGAAAAAGAAATTCCAAGAACCAAACTGAAATTAGTGCAATTACTCCAAATGCTAGGTTGTTTTAAGTTTTTTTTTTTCAGATTGTCTTTTGTATTTGACATTTTAGATTTATAAAAAGGTTATTTCTTCGTTTATATTGAAAACTAATAAAACTCAATAGACCTTAACTAATTATAGAATAACACTAACTAATGTACTGGATACTTTAACTACAAAATAATGTAAGTCTACATATAGATTACCAGCTCTAAACTATTGTGCTAAAATGCTTAACTAATTCGCCAAAAATATTATAGTGAGAATTTGTGAGACGTGGTTCGTTTTTGAAAAACATATATCTCTTGGACTTGGGCAGGGTCTCACGTTAAGACTAACGTGATACCGTCTTTTCCAAGAATTGGTGTTAATTTTTTCTTCTCATATCTTCATCTTCCCAACATTCACTAATCTCCAATATTCATAAAATTGGGTGCTTTGTGATTTTCGATTATCTTAATTCTAGAACATAACTCAAAGATGATACTCCTCAGGGTTGGCCCCGTTTCCTCTTTTACTATCTTCAGAGTTGTGTTGAGTGCCGGTTAGGAAAAAGGTCGACAGTGATAATGGGGACTTTAACAGAAATGGAGCAATCTTTTAGGGATAATTAAAATTGGAATATGGAGCAATCTCTTAAAGACGAAGGGAGTAATATTTTGGGAAGAGGGGAGCGGAAGAAAAAGTCAAACGTCAGCATCTTTCTTCTGTCAATGAGATTAAGTGCTTACACCTAAGAATGTTGCTATTGGTTGCAAACAGAAACTTCCTTAATCTGAACTTCTATTCGTCACCCCAAATTTACTTAAAATCGCCCCAAAATAAGTTGAAATTACATTTATAACCTTTTCTTTCTTTTTCCCTAAACCACCACAACCACCAGCCACATCACTCCACCACCATCCACCTCCTGCCACCACCATCCCCATTGCCACAACCAGCAGCCCCCACCCCAACCCCTGCAACCACCACGAGCAAGCCAAATTTTTTTTTTGAGGCGATCCACCGAAATGTCCGCCCGGACGTTTCCGCCATGGTGGAAATGTCCAAGCTAGACGTTTGGTGGAAACGTCCAGGCCAGACGTTTCCACCATGGCGGAAACGTCCAGGCCGGACTTTTCCCGGTGGATCGCCTCAAAAAAAATTCGGCTTGCTCGTGGTGGTTTGCGTGGTTTCGGTGGTGGTATGCGTGGCCTCTTTGGTGGTTTGCGTGGTTTCGGTGGTGGACTGTGGTTGTGGGAATGGAGGTGGTGGTTGTGGAAAAGAAAAGAAAAAAAAGGGAAGGGTAAAGTTGGAAATGTTTGGTGGGACCGGGGTGATTTTAAGTAATTTTGGGGCGATGTTCAACAATCTCCTTCCTTAATTTCCTTCAAGGGAGAGAGAGAGAGAGTTAGTGATTAAATACTCCATACCTAAGCTGAAGACTACATCTGATTGTACTCTTGGTTTTCAATCATGAAGTATATTAAAATCCTGACAGTAAATACTGGTCAATTATACTAGATATGTACTCCACACATCACAATAGACACAAGCAATATGTACATACTCATGCGGAATAGAACTAGAGCTCGACAAATGGACTTATCTAATTATTTATTTATTTTGTTTTATTAGAAACCACACAATTTTACCATGGCTCTTAAAGTGAGTTTTACATGTTGGGGCTATTTAGATCTTCATTAGTTATGGGGCCTTAGGCTTCCAAAGCCAAAATTAAGTAGTGGTTATTTTAGTTCACTAATTAATTGCTAGAATTTTTATTATAGATAGTTAGCTAGTCTTCTTGCTAAATTTAGTTTCCTTTCGCTAGTTGGAGTAGGGTACAAGTAATATTAAATATAAACATAGATCTAGGGTTGTATATTCAGGGTTGAGCTTTTGTGCTTGAACGTGGATTGTAAATTATTGTTGAGGTTCAAAGAGGTTGTTAACTTGGATTTTAGTGTCGTTGGCATTCAAATCAAACTTAGGAGTCGTTACCTTCTGAGATTTATCAATCAATTCCATTATTAAAATCACCTAAACATACATCCACCAAGATCCATAACACATACAAAAACAATATTGGTTGATACAAGATGTGCATAATCGCATAGTCCCTAAACCCAATATTGTGAAATGGCAACTTACGGTGGAAGTTGTTTGGTGTTGTTTGAATTAAATGGTCCAATTAGGCTAGTTGGGCTATCTAAGATCTTCGTGTGAATCTTTGCAATTTCAATAAATAATTCTCAAACTTTTTCAAAGAATTTAATCCATGAAATATAATAAACACTTTCATAGAAAATATTTTCATAGTAGACTTTAATTATAGCTTGTCTTTAGGTTATGATTAACAAGTCGAGCACAAGATTTTAACGAGCCTTAGCCTTGGGTCGGCTCAAAATCTCATGAACAAA
Source organism: Beta corolliflora (assembly GCA_947648045.1). Classification (NCBI taxonomy): domain Eukaryota; kingdom Viridiplantae; phylum Streptophyta; class Magnoliopsida; order Caryophyllales; family Amaranthaceae; genus Beta; species Beta corolliflora. The sequence goes on along the minus strand of CANSZD010000490.1, from coordinate 117,614 downwards.
CTGAAAAATTATTAAAAATGATCTTTTATGTAAAATATTAAATGTCCCACATTGGTTTATAGTATAAACAATAGCCTTTTTTCTCTATAAAATGTTACTACTCTAGCTACACTTATTGTTTGAATTAAAGTTGTCCCACATTGGTTGGGAAACAAAAGTTTAAGTTTATGTTTCTTTATAAATGGAACAAAAACTTTTTTGGTTGGAAACCATTTTTTTCTATGAAAGTTTGTTGCATAAAGTCCCACATTGGTTGGACAATGAAACACCCAACTTTTTTTTTCTTTATAAAAGGCTACTCCAAGTACCTAACTCAAGGTACATGGATTGACTCAAGTTTGAGTTGAGCCTTGATTTGAGTTCGAGCTCGATTAGAGTTCGAGTTTAAGATTTCGAGTTCCAAGTCGAGTTTGATTTTTTCAAGCTCGCAAGTTTTCGAGTCGAGTCGAGCTTGATTTAGAGTTTTCGAGTTCGGGTCAAGTTTAGCCAAACTCGAGCTCGACTCGCATCATTTACACCCATATTCTTAAAGACCATGCGTACATGCCCGATCTCGGTCAAAAAAATACTCCCTCTGTCCTAGAATACTCTTGACACTTATCAGGACACGTAGTTTTAGATGATAAGTTGTTGTTTGATTATCAATTGTTATTTTATTGAAAAGGTAGATGTGATAGGAGTTAGTAAGTAGTAAAAGTATTATTATTTTATTTGGTGGAGAGAGAGTGTGGGCCAATGGTTAGAGTTTGTAGGTAGTATGAGTGGTATTATTTTATTTGGAGGAGAGATAGTGTGGGCCAATGGTTAAAAGGTAGAAGGATTAAAATAATAGTGGGCCATATCCAAAAATATAAGTGTAAAGAGTATTATGGGACAGATGAAAAAGGAAAGTGTAAAGAGTATTCTGGGACAGAGGGAGTATTTAGTCCCTAAACCTTAGGGATACGAGGTGGGAACTGGGAAGTGATGCCCATAGCCCACTATTCAACCAGCTCAACTTCAAGTTTGATCAACATGTCATAATAGTTTTTATGTATATTTTAGCTTGTATAATTATAAATCATAAAGAAATTTATTAATGTTCAGGCCTTGACTATCTCCGATGGAAAATCCTCCCCTACTTAAAAAGTTGGTCTAAACTCGATTCTTGAGGATTCAATCAACTCCTTAATCCTAACTTAGTAGGGGCGGACCATTGAAGGAGCAGGACTAGGCTTGGCCCCCCAAAGGTTTGAGAAGAAAATCATTACAGCTTTGGTATTTTGGCCCACTATTTATTGAATAAAAATTTAAAGGGCTACAACTTGTGTTTAGTACTCATGGCTCAATATTCTAATATCCATGATTTGATAGAAGAGTGACAGTGTAACACTGTACAAAGTGTGGCCGGCCACGCTGACGCAAGTCAAGAAATCTGCCTCCTTTTTTGTATGACTTGAATCACGTCATTGTCGTTATCTCAACTCCCATAAACATCTTTTTTATCTGTTTTATTTTCCTTGTTAGTTGCTAATCTTTCATGTTTTCTGTTTGTTTTTTATATTATTATTATTGTTTAATTGATGTTTAATTTGTACAAAATGTTAAGCCTTTTGTTTTTGGTTTTCCTTGTGAGTGGCTAATGTTTGATGGATTTTGATTTTTGTTTTATCATTTTTTTTGTTTAATTGTGTTTTATTTTTTACATAATTTTATAAGAATTTTAGCATTAAGTACATTATTGATGATTCTAAAAAATGTTAAAAGAGCGTTGACCATTACATTAGTTGGTTTTCCAAGAGTGGGAGTGTGGCACTTGTGTTTTTAATATTTTAGCTAATATTTATTTCATTTTTTGATAATTTTTTTTATATAGTGTATATTTATTTATTATATTGAATTTGCAAATAATATTCATATGGTAGTTTTAGGCTTGTAGTAATTATTTTGTTGGCCTCCAATAGAAAAAGTTTTAAGATCCGCCACTGTAACTTAGTATATCATTCTTAAGTTACTATCTTATTTTCGTTATTCCATCTAGTAGTATTATGCACTAAACATTATTTTTAGAATTCCACCCATAAATCTTTACATAATTATATAAGTTGAATAGTCGAAATTGCAAGAGAATTCTCACTTTATTTTCTCCCAAATTAGAAAAAGCTACTTATATAATTCCTTTGGGGTCTTTTTAAAACTTGTGCCATTGTTTTTCAATGATCTTAAACCCACATCTTTGACCATTGGTCCCACCAAAAAGAGTCCATTTTTTTATAAATCTTGGTCTTGTGTAAATATGTTAATAAAGCAATAGAAAACAAAGGGACTACAATATAAAAACATAAGCTAAAACGATTCAACTTTGATATCCATAAAGAGTCACGTTGTGCCACTCGTGTTGTGTTGAGATTGCATCATGCTAGGCCAGACACATGTTAGGCTGGATCAACTGACCCATCGCCATGCAAATTCGATTTTCAACCAAACATTCAAAAGTATTATATGTTAAGAGTATTGTTTTATTTGTCTATGAAAGTCAAATTTCAACTTACTATAAGCATTAGGCATTGGAATATTGCGGCCCACATATTTCTTTTGTGGTTGAAACATTACCATATCAAAGAAGAATACCGAAGTATTCATACTAGTAAATTGAATGAAGATTTTTTTATATTGATGATTTAGAATATATTCAACTTGAGGATAATTATTGTTGTAAATGCTATATGGCAATTTTCTCAGGATAATTTCCCTAGCCCTTGAATATATAAGAATCTAGGATCTACAGCCCGTGGAGATGCTGGTATATGTTACTAGATACATGTTAATTGGATTAAGCTAGTCCGTCTGATACTAAAATGGTCACGTTCTGTAGCTTTTTATGACTATTTTCAGAATAGAACTTTAGAGGTCTCAACTTCTCAATCCACCATTAAGTATTAGTTACACCTAAAATTCAACCTCGTGCTTCCCTTCAATTGTCACAAGCACTTTTTCAATCATTTCTTAAGTTACAAAGTGACAACTTATATGTGGTGTGATGATATATGGTAAAAGTTATATTTTAAAATACATTCACAATGAAATATTTTATACTATTGATCAATATATATTGATGATTAATATTAATAATCAGAGTTCTACCTCAAACAATAGGTGCACATGCACCTAAATATCAAAACTCAAAAAGTATTTTAATCTAGAATTAGATACCCCTCTACCCTATGCTTCTCTCAATTCTAACAGTTGATCAACCTAAAAAAAATCAAAATAAGGCTACCCAAATCCCTAACCCTAAACTCAGCTGTAGTTGCAGATATCCCACCATCAAGCAATTCCCAAGAAATGATACAATCCAGTGGTAAAGCCACCTTGTAACAATAGTAGTATGACATACTCTTACAAACAAGAAATTACACTATGTTAGGAACAGATGCACAAGTCTTAGGCTTAAAGTTTGGCAGGAGATGGTGGTCTTCATCTGCAAAAAGCAGTACAAAATACTTATACATTATAGTTTATGTACAAGTAAAGATGAATGCCCAGACACTTTGTTAACAATGCACATGAACATTTCCCATGCTACATTACATTGAATAGACTGATCAAACAGCCTATAACTGTACAGATGACCCACAAATTTTGCCTACAATCAATAGTCACAAACACCAGCACATCAATGCAGACCAACCTCACTTCCCAAGAAGCATAAATGCTCGACAATGAGTGTTTGGAATTCACGTGAGATCTACCACAGTTGCTGATATGCAAGCAAGAAGCTCAGGGCAGATGCTAACGCAGCAGCTGTAAATAGAATTTTTCTTCTATCTGATCTGAAGATGGCAGTAACTACTAACTAGAACAGATAGCATGTCTATGGTGCATGGTAAATCCTGTTCTGTTGTCCACGAAAGTTGGTGCAGTCGAACACTGGTAACTAACCTTTTTTTACTGATGTGATTTGGCAACCCGTCGCTTCCATGTACTCTGATTCATCAATCGTCAATCACAATAAGAAAGGCAAGATACAAAGTTCTCTAAAGTTAAGATATACAGCTAGAGGAAGTACGTACAAGGGGTTCGTCATCAGCATCGTCATCATCAGTTTGTTGTGGTGTGAGATTACTCTCAGCTTCCTGAGTCTGCTTCCCTTCATCACATTCTTCCTGCGAGATTCCACTGGGTTTCTCAATATTTTTATCCACTTCATGTGGTTTACTCATATCAGAAATGTGAGAATCTTGCGGACTAGTCTCCCCCGCTTTTATTCGTCCACTTTCTGGACTGGGCTTTGCTCCTTCACCAGAATCCTGTGTGTCATTCTGAGCAGCCTCTCCAACTTCTTCCTTTCCGGCAAGATTTAATTCTTCTTCCACACCACATTCCTGGATCCCAGGAACATCATCCAAGTTCTGCTCAACATCACCTGGAGAAAGTGGGAAGGATGGAAAAAGAGAGAATATAGCTCATCAGTTAGATTAGAGAATACAAAACTCAAACCAACAGGATCATTTTTGTTGGAATATTGCTTCAAATTAGTTGTAAGTTAGTTCATAATATTTAGGAATTAGGATGATGCAAAGATAGTCAACAGCAATATGCTAAGAAAATAAGTTAGTGGCTGGATGTTAAAACTTAGACGATGAGTCAGTTTATGCGTTATGTTAAACATGGGATTATGCCCCCCTGACTATAGCTTCTTTCTTTTAGTTAGTTTGCCTACTTTAACTAGTTTGCTATCTTCTGGTTGTTCATGAGAATTGAAGTAACTTGAGAATTTGACTTCTCTTAATATTGCTATTGCTACTCTCTTTTGTACTTCTTAAGTTCAACAAATTTCACAGAAATAATATTGGCAAGTTGTTATTCTATCATTGTCTGTTATGTACTGACTGAAATGATAATTTAACCAAACAGCAGTGAGTTGTATCTTGCACCAAGCATGTGGTCAATATCAAATAGGAAGACTTCATGTTAGAATAATTACCATCAACAAATACAGTACCATGTTGTCGACTACAGTCAGGAAACGGTAAAATAATTTGTCAGTTGCCTTTGGTTTTCCAGACTTCTACAAATAAAGATCTGTACAGCAATGAGAAGGTGTTCACCAAAGAACATATGAGATCCCTCAAGTCATGTGACAGTGGCTTGTCGAGCTATGGCCTAGGGGAAGGGTCGTACCATGGTGCCCAGACATTTCATGATTAATCGAAGATTAGTACAATACTTCAATAGACGTTTCATGGCATGAAGTAGCAACAAAATTGCACAAGATTAATGGAATTTGGGGTCTGTAAAAGACATGTTCTTTTGGTAAGGGGGAGACCCACCTGCAATTCTGCAAATCCTATCTTAGGAAAACACGAGGTATAATGACGTAGGGGGGTATGCCCAATTGAACGTGGGACCAAGTCCCCAGAGATGGGATGTGCCAAACCTCTTAAATGTGACGTATTATTCATGGAAATACACGCAAAATATAGATGTGGTATGAATGTTGATGGAAATTGGGGTTCCATGTACTACCTCCATTCTTTTTTAATAATTACACCTCACTTTTTGGGATAACCAAGGCAAATACAAAAAGTATGTGAGAGGAAGTGAGAAAGCAAGAGAGAGAATGTCAAAAGAAGGTAAAATAGTGCTAAATGCAAGAGAGAGAATTTAAAATCACCTAAGTGGGAAAAAGAACGATTCAAAACGGAAGTGTGGCTATTACAAAAGAACAGAGTACTCCCTCCATCCCACATTTCTCTTTTACATTTTCCATTTTTATTTATCCTACATTACTCTTTACACTTCTATACATGCCACATTGACATGGCCCATTATTATTTTAATCTTTCTAGTTTTCAAACATGGCCCACCACTCTATCTCCTACAAATAAAATAATACCCAACCAACTCTTATCACATCTACCTTTTCAATAAAAGAACAACTAATAACCAACTAACTTGTCATCTAAATCTATACGCCCTATAAGTGTAGGGAGTAGGATGAAGGGAGTAATAGAGCAATAATATGGAGGTGAGATTTATTGAAACAGTTGCCATAAAATTATACCTAATAGTAATTGGGAAGTTGACTATGATTAGGCAAGTAGAGTATTTTTAGCTGTGTTTGGATTTTCATAAATATCTATAAATAGAGAAACTGCGAAAGAAAGGCTTCACCCAACAAGAGAGCATGAGCCATAAAATCTCTCTTAAATTGTATAGAGGGCTTCAGCCAAAGGAGGACCATCCCACCTAGTATAAGGCATGTCAGGAGGAATGTTTCCTCTTTGTCCGCAGTGCCCATGGTTGTTGCAGGTTGGTAGGGGAAGATGGGTCTCATAGCGGTTGTCATCACTCGTCAAAAGGAGACTAAAATGTTAGCTTATGATTTATGGTAACTCTCTTTCCTTGTGGTTTTTACTCTCGAAGAGATTTTTCACATAAAACATGACTTATTTCTCTTGTGTGTATATTTCATTTATTTCGCTAAGTTGTGTTAATGATGAAGAGGTTCAAGAGGCATGTAAAGTAAAGGGTAAGTACATTACCGGACTCAAGTCCATCACTTCCCGATGAAACAGTTGGCTCAGCGTTTGATATATCAGATCTGTTCTCTACATCCTCTGAAGCACTAGCAGCCTTCCCTTCTGAACTTTCTCTCCGATCAGTTTTAGAAGTTTTCTTCTGAACTCTTTTCCCCTTAGCGCTAGTAGATCTGCAATTTGTTGGATGAATGTTAAGTATAGACAGCAAGCCCGCATATGTATCAGTAAACATATTATGTTTCTAACCTCTTGTTTGACGTCTTCGGTTTTGATTGATCTGAAATCTTTAATTTTTTCTTGGGTGATCTGTCACAAGCAGCAACTTGATTAAAAACAAGATAATCCCGTTATACTTCCGTCCCAGAATAAAGTTACCTATTACGCTATTACTCCCTCCATCCCAATCTAGTTACCGAAAAAACATTTGGCACAAGTTATAATGCAGTGAGAAAAGAGTGGGCAAAAGTGGGGCCCAGCTTTAAAGAAAAAGTAGAGAGAGAAAAACTCAACAGGAGGTATGTTGCAATTAAATGGGACATCCATAAAAGGAATTTGTGGCAACAAAATTGGAATGGAGGGAGTGCTAATTTTGGACATCCCCAAAAGTTCCCCTTTCCTTATAATGTCAAAGTCAATGGAAGCTATATTACACTCTGCTTCTCCCGATCACAATCAAAACCTTTTGCTCTCTCAATCCCAACACTCTCACTATCTTGTTATCCTCTCTCTTGCACTTTAAATTATTTTATTACTTTTAACTACTCATAGAAACCGCTTCAAAGTCAGTAATACACAGCCTCAAGCTTGTGTCAACAATCAGGATTGTAACATTAAAAAACTTACATCATCTTAGCAGGACTCTTATTAGTATTTGTCTTCTGCAAGTGAAGAAAAAATGGTGAGAAGAAGTTTTTACTCAAGGGAAAAATATATTGAACTATAAGGGGTATAAATCTCACCATAATGAAACATACCTTTTTAGGCCTATGGCCATCATCAACGAGCTCCCAGCGTTCTTTTCCTAGACAGAGCACTTCCACATCCCCATCATTATATAATACCTTCGTCGTAAAATTAAACACCAAATGCCGCCATGAGAGAAGCATCACCAGGAATGTAAAGCTAACATCAAATACTATACAAACTTGGGTGGAAAGTGAAACATTTGATGGTGGAAAGATAAAAAATGAGAGCGGAGGGAGGGAACAGTAAGTAAGATAAAGCAACAGCTCACCACATGTTTCTTTTTTTCGGGATCATAAGATTTCACCACACCTTCATAAAACCTGTAAGACAAATATACCGACCTTGAGCTATTTATCCACCGAAACAAAGTCCTAATGAACAACAGAATGTGAATGTCTGATACGCACAAAATATATATTTTGTTCTAGTGCCGGCGAAATGCAGGATATGAGAAGGGTGCACAAGGCCCATGAAGGTATACGAAAAACATACAAAAAAACATCGTAGGGAGAAAAGTCCTTATATTTTGTTCTAGTACCAGCCAAATGCAGGATCTAAGATGGGTGCACAAGGCCATATACAGGAATACAAAGACATCTTAGGGAGAGATGTCAAAGATTGTGCACGCACATTGAAGTGTTCCTAACAAGTCTCTCCTCGAATTCCATATTCTAATTTCTAACTAAGCAGTCCAAGGTAAGCTCAATCTCTGAGAGGAAAAGAAGTATAAGGCTACTTTGAAAAAATAAATATTACAACCAGAAGAGCTTAACAACATTCCTACATCCTGTGCCAGATTCTTACTCCAGTTTATCCATACGTAATGAATATGAACTTGAACTGTTAAAAGAAAACCTAGGTCGGTAAGCTCAGCCTTGCAAGAAACAAACGTTAGTTACTCTGTACTCATTAAGGGTGAAACTTATAGTCAACTACAGCTGTACACAGCTTTGACCTCATGCATTCATCGACGAAACACTAACTGCTGATCCATGACGCTGGGTTTACATGCAGTTTCCTTCTCAGTATGCAGAGTGATCGCAAACCTTTTCACATGCAGAATACTGTAAACAACTATTCGTCCTCTAATTTCTACAATATTTATATTTTAATCTTAGCTAGACACTTACCGCTTATCCATTGGCCACCAAACATTAATCTTGCAATCAATCAAATCCGTAGTATGACCATCATCTTCATTTGATGTACACTGATGAAGATAAAAATTATGTTAGATAGTGGAATTTCTCATCCGTATCAGGAACACAAAACGTTTCAGAAACGGGGAAGTCTCAGATCCCAGATATTTATGTTCTTCAAAGTATTGGGAAGAAAGTAACCTTTGCTAAACCAGTAACACTTCTGCTCTTTCTTTTCTTGACAGATCCAACAGAAGACTTATCATTGCTGACAATTTCCATCTTGTTATTGTCTGCCAACTTAGGCCTCTGCAAAGTCAAAATAACATGTATGAACTATGAACACAGTCATTTGGGTAAAATAATATAACTACATAGCGAAGTTGTGCTGAGCAATTTAGCAAATTCACCTTCTGATCAGAGATATCAGATTCTTCAATTTTATGACCCTCTATGTCATCGCCCTGTTTGGAGCCTTTGCTGCTACGTTTCCTTTTGACCGGCAATGCCACCAAATCCGACTCTCTGGGACCCTTCTCTTTCCTTTTGACCGGTGATGCCACCAAATCTGACTCTCTGCGATTCTTCTCTTCTTTCGTAGAGGGAGGAACTTTTGAGCTAGCTTTTGCAGAGGGCTTAATAGCACTTCCAGAGGAAGAAAATTTGGAACGACTCCTCGCTGATAATGATCTTCGACGCTTGGGTGTAGAAGTTTTGGCATCATTTTCCTTCCTTTTCTTACTCGGATTTTCATCTTCACTTTCCGATTTTCTAGTCAAACGATTGTCATGACCATTGCTGGCTTCTATCTTACTTGAAGATCCCATATTATCCAAATTAATTTCCCTCACCACTTGTAAAACATCTTCATTTTTAATTTCTATTGGTGAAGACTGGCCTTTTACCATTGTCTTTGCCTTATTTTTCTGGGATTTGATTCTTTTAATCAGTTTTCCTAGAGGGATCTCATTGCCTTCTGTTTCAAGATCTTCCAAAACCTCATCTTGAGGAATCTCTATGTGAACCTACAATGGCCAAAATCAGAGAACAAATGATTAAGCAAAGATAGATATATGCATTTAGGCTCAACCGGAGTCAGGTACCCTTTACTTTGCAAGGGGGCACCGCTCCTTTGGGTAGGAATTTTCCCCCTAAGAAGGGAATTGTTGCTTGCAAGGCATCTAGGTGCTTAATTTGAATATAAAAGCTACCGTAACCAAAAGAGAAAAAAAAGAACATTGCATTCGGAATATATAAAACTTCATAGATACATACAGTTCCGTTGACTTCAAATGTAAGTGATTCAAAGTGGGCTAACACAGAATCATCAGCCAACCATGTGAGTACATCAGCAGCCTATAAACAGAAGACAACACTGTCAGTTTCTGTAATCGAATAACAAGAATGCAGTACAAAGCCCAGCTTCCAAACCATGAAAACACTGAATACATACTGCAGTAACAAATGAACTTCGGGAATTGCACATAAAGGAACTAATGACAGCAACAAGGAATGATAAAATCTTTTCAAAAAAAAACATTTACCAAGTTCTGTTTCAGCTAAATATCTAATAAACGCCCTGGCATGCTGAATTATATAAGAAAAAACATGTCCATAGTTCTTAAAATGTGTACCTCAGCATTAGCTTCATCTTTGGTATCACTTGGTTTATACAGCATTGACGGTAAAGACACCAATTCATCACCACCTTGAAAATCACCTGATTTTTGAGATAAGCGCTTGATGACCAACAGCCCAAGTTCAGAAATTGCATGTGAATTCTGCATTTCAAAGAGTAAAAAAACAGCCTCAGATCTCATTCCAGATAGGATTACTTACACATCTGTGCATGTCCAGCAGAGACTGCCAACCAATTCAAAAAGATTAAAGGTCTCATGTACATCTGGCCCTAAGGTAACGAACATGGGGAAACAGATACGCCATCTCTTCCAACGAATTCCACCTTTGTGTTTAGCATGTCTCAAGACTTGGTCCTCTTTTATGCAATAAAACACCAACAATTTCATTGGAATTCCACTTGTTACGCGTTTGACTTAGTTCAAGTATTTACCACTTTTTCATTTGGGGTAGATTCAAACTTACCTTCTCCATCCTAAAAAACATGCAATAATTTTCTTTTTAGCGAGTTCTTCAACAATTGCGACATAACCTTTTCTGCTCGTGGGGGCTCTCTCTCCTTATTACATCCACTCCTTTATTTTCTCATTCTATCTCTCTCCTTATTACATCCACTCCTTTATTTTCTCATTCTATCTCTCTCCTTATTGCATGGCTACTTAGTCTCCCGCCCCCTTGTTGCATGTTCATCAGAGAAAGCATATCAACAACTTAGATGCACGGGACTCGTTAATCAGTCTCGCCTTAACAAGTTGGATTCATACTAGGGCCTAATTATTGGGTTATGGGTAATAGACAAGCAATATATCAAGGGGGCATATTCCTCTTTACCTTTGACTTCAACTGATCAACCACGTCTTCTGATTGCTTGATACATTGCAAGATAGAAACAACAGCAGGAGAAGCATCCTTTTCCTTCTCAGAGCTAGTAGTTTCAGGAATGATATCTTCATCGCCATGCAAAATCATTGACAGCAACACATAGAGCACTCTAGTAAAAGCAACAAATTACTAATGGACTTAGCATGCATGTTAAAAAAAAATTGGGACAAGCTACTAACTTACAGAAAGACCAAAGGAGGATCACAGGACTAGAATGAGCATCAGAGGCCAAAAAATAGTATTCGACAAGTGAGCAAACATAAAGTCTAATCTTCTTTATGAACACGCACTTTAAACAGGCAAAGGGCTGCAGACAATCAGGGACAGGAGCATGAAAATTTTGGAAGCAGATAGCAGCAAATGGTCATCTAGAAATCTATTGATCTGCTCCAAGCATACAACTTAGTTATATTTTGAAGAATAGAATTCACATGAAGGCAGCATGCAAGAGCAAACAAAAGAGTGAATAAATCTATAGCTTACGGGAAGCACAATGAAATATTAAAAATGTACAACACAAGGAAAGTATCATTTACAAGTCAGGAGTCACTGATGAAGCTCAAACACATTTTTAACAGATGAAAACCCACATCAATGCACGATAAGCATTTAACTTCTGAACTATTGGTTGTAGCTACTAACTAGTGAGGTGTACAAACAAGTGAACAGCAAACATCTCCGCTTTCAAAGCCCAGAGCTTGCTATACAATCACATTTCGAACTACTTGCTCGCTATTGGAGAACAATTATAAGATCAACCAGCATGGGTACCATAACACAAACAGAAAACCCCACTAGACCTGCCTGGTCATGGAAAACCCTTTCAAACTCCTACACAAATTGGAACGACAATAAAAATTTATTTCCTGTTAAAACCCATAAATATGATATTGTGGAGATGGCATTATTAACATTAGCCCAACTGGGGGAGGGTGAGCAGGATTGTCCAATGTAAATTACAGAACAAAAAATATGAGGAGAGTACAATCTAAGAGCAGACAACATAAAAAATTCTGGTTTGATGATTTATTCTCTCTCCAACGGCATAACCTATGTACAGCGGAGAGAAAGAAACAATCCGATAACACATAAACCATATATTCTCAGTCAAACATACCGATATATAGGTTCCAAGGCTTTGGCATCCATGGATTTATCGAATCTAGGGCACAAAGGGTGATGGGCAAGAGCGTGGATCAGGTAAGGAAGTATATATTCTGGGTATAGCACTAAAGAGTTAGCATCAGATTGCATAGAAAGTTGTCTGGCTTTGATTTGACGGCACATTTGTATAACATCACCAAGAGTACGTTTGTCCTGCAAGTCAGGTGGCACGAATTTAAGTACAAGTTACAATGACAATTTCACACATGCTAAGAAGAAATGGAAATAAGGCCCGTCAAAAGATACAGTTAGATATTAGTGATTAATACCTCGTCGACTTCTGCATGTTTGGACGCGAAAATATCCATCAGAAAAGCACAAGCATATTTTGGATCCAGAATGCGATCCTTTATGTATTGATGAACTTTGCTGAGGAACAATTTCCTAGCTTGACGAAAATTTATCTGTGTAACGGTCAAAATACAAAAGGTGAAAAAATATCTTGGATGCCGACAGAAAAAGTAAGTACAAAAATATCTATTAGCTAAAGCTTCCACCTCAACTGTCCTTAAAGCTAGATTGAAGACATCAGCAGGTATACTATTTTCCCAATATCTTGAGAGGCGAAGTATGGCTTTGGCAGAAGCAAGCTTCAAGTGAGCCTTATCTACAGAACTGCAAAAGGCATCAATATTTATTACAGCAGAAAGATTGTACAAACAACATTACTAGCACAATACGGAACTTCTAAATGATCCGCCATACCTTGATTCTAATTCTTCTGAAAAATCTCCAAAAGTAAGCATGTTTCTAAGAATTTCTATGAGACTCTGAATTCCACCTCGAAGATGAGTATCCTTGACGGGTAAGTAGCTCTTTACCAATGTTTTAATACCAAAAATCTGGCCAAAAAAAAAAAAGAGACCAAAAATTGACAAGAGAACGATACACATCATTGAAATAAAATACAAAGTGTTCACCTTTGATTAGAGACAATAATAATAGAAATACATTAATGCCACCTCTGACTATGTACTCCCTCCATTCCTTAAAGATTTTCCATGTTACCGCAGCAACGAAAACCAGGAAAAAAGGAGGGAGTTAGTGCAAAGTGGGTCATTTTAAACTTTTTGGATAGGAGAGAGTTTTTCTAAACCCTTGGGTGGTAATTCATAGACCAAGTGGACCCATGTGGTAGGGTAAGGAGGGAAAAGGACGGAATAATACATACTACCTCCATTTCACAATACATGCACCATTTCTCATTTGGGTACTATTCATCAACCAACTTTGACAATCTTTCTCTCAAATTTATGTAAGAAAAAACATAGTCAAGTGGGATCTTGTTAAATTCGTCTCAATGCGAGGATTTCAAATATCAACTTTTTATAAGTTTTACTTATACACAATTAAAGATATTTATGTCGAAAGAAGAGCATTGGAGTGCGTGAAAAAGCAAATGGTGCATGTATTGTGAAACGGAGGTAGTATTAAAGAAGAATTTTAAGGGACAGACTAAAATTAAGACACATAGGGAAAAAGAAAAGAACTAGATTCTAGACTATATAGTAAATCTACTGTAACCAACCTTTAATAGACAAAGTTCACTCTGATCACGCCAACGTGCTTTTCGTTTGTCTTGTCCTTTCTGGAAGCATGCAAAATCATAAAAAAAATAAAAATACACTACAATTTACTTTACTACTAGCAGATCAAGAAAGAGGCTATCAAGGCCTGCAAGATTACTATCAACATTCAACATACCTTACTGCATTGCAGAATTTTGCCTGTAATGAATTCTACAATTTCACTTTCTCTAGTTTCAAAAACTGCCATTGCAGTCTGCGCTATGCACCCCAGTGACTGCAATACAGTGGGCAAATGAGCCTTCTCATCCAACATATCCACCAGCCTCTGCAGAACAAATGAGAGAGATTAGCTATCCAGCATCATTACATGACATCAAGTACAGCAAACCCAAATCTATTACAGCCATGACATGAGGCATAAATTTAACACCTTGTACAGAACAGAGAGTGACCGAAGCCCATCATCCTTTGTTATCACCGCAAGAGCATGTACAGCATACTTAGCCTGCCTTCGTGTCCCTTCTAAACATAGTCTTTCAAGTATGAGATCTACAGAACTGCAGATAATCAACAAGTTACAAAGAATTTCATTACCAGATTGGGATCAATTTTAAAAAGGCCAGAGCTAAACCTAGATGAGGACGTTAGCTGTTCTCGGATGGTTCCACCAGCCCTTGCTAAGACGTGCAGAATGCCTTCTTTAACAATTTCATTGTCATCTTTAAGCAGGTTTAGCAAATCCTCTTCGCTACCAGTGAATAAGAAAGAAATATAGCTTGCCAGGATCTGGAAAGCATCAAAACAGGATATGTATAACATGTACAGGTCCACAACACAGCTTCTCAAGAATTAGGAAGGTCAAGCAGATAAGTAATCATACTGAGAGAAGCAATGACTTTTCTTTTTTCCCTGTAATATAGTCGAATATTGAGTCTGTATGCAGCTATTCTCCAAGTATTAACAACTTACATAAACCATTGGACCCATTTCCTTGGCATCCTACTCTCTCTCGTTGGGCTCTCTTTGACCAGCCGCCATTCTACTATCTCTATTTCTTTAAAGTAAATATATTTGATTCATCTATCCATTCATTTAATTTAAAATGAATGATGATTTCAATTCACCAATCCATTCATTTAATTTTATACTCTCTCGGCGGAGGACTGCAAGATCAGAAGATCCAACAAATTTTGCACAAACAATGGAGTAGATGCTGATATGCTAGAAATAAACTCATAATGGAAGTCAAAAAGAGTAAAATAGGAGTTTTTGGCAAGTAAATAGCCATATTAGTCAATGATTCACTACAATTTTGATAGAAAACGTAATTTGTGTATCATGAACATACTCTTGGTAAAATTTTGCCAACAAAAGATCACAATGATAGTTAAGTTGGGAAAGTGGACATTTAATTGTATTAAAATTTGAGGAAATTAAAGAAATTTCTAGTATACGACGCAAATTTTTGTGGTACAAAGAAGAATGAGAGAAGAAAGAGGTAGGAAAAGTAGCACAGGATGAGTTCATGAATGATAAAACAACGTACTTTATTCTTACAAAAACTGTTTCGAGGCACTTTAATTTTAATTTTAATTTTATTATATTGTTATAAGTGAAACTTAAAAGATCAATAACTTATAGTGGGCTCAAGCCATGAGGGTTTAACAAACAGAAATTAGGTCCTTTTCCTGTTATAAGCATGATCATTACTATGACCGATTCTAACAATCCAACGGTGATTTTATTGGGTACTGTTCTAACACTGATCCAAGTCGTTTGGTCCTAACTGCAACGTAGGATCGTACGACCCACTTCGCGATTTTAGTAACATTTGTCTCCTCTTCGGACAGAGTATGGAAGAGGTGCAGCAGTTATGAAGACAATGGTCTTGTAATTGTTTTAACATAATACATATAACATCAGTCATTGAGTCTAACTCATATTTTAGAGACCCAGCATATTAAACAAGCATCTCTGAAAGACAACCATAATTTACTTGTTTCTGGTGATATAGTCTTTGCTGTGTTCAGAAGTATAAGTCACCGCACCAAAAAGAAAAAAAAGGTGATACGTAAATCAAACTGGAATTATTTGACAAAGATAGCAGCCAATAACAACATGAAAAGGCACGAGAAGGAAAACACAAACTCAAACTCCATCAACGGTTAGACACACAGCAAAGACATCTAGCTAATAAAGGCCCGGAAAATATGAGATCTTACCACCAGCATGTTGACACATGACAAACAATTCTCCGTGTTTCCAGCAGATTTTTGAATTGCAAGTTCCAACAGAAATTCTTTGACATGCTCCTTGCTGAAAAGCACGTATGAGCACTTCACTGAAAGCAAGTTCAAGAAATCAAAGAGCCGGTGTTTTTCACCAAAAATCTTAAGTAGATCTTCCTGCAGGATTACAAATATAATGAATAAGCTCATTTTATGTCACTTAGCAGTAACCCTTGTATCATCTTCATCAAACATTTACCCTAAAGCCTCTAACGGGTTTCTCCTTCATGGAAAAATTAAGGGATTTCAATCTATGCAGCCTTTACCCCTGTGACAACAGAGAGGCTGTTTCGAACTTGAAATATTTATATACATTTTGAACATTAACATGCATAAGAAAGCTGCAGTAATTTGCTAGCAAACAAGAGTTCAGATCTCCTGAGACAGCATTAAGATCTATAACATGTTTGAATAAAATATTCATACTTTTATATGCATATTTATAGTGTTGTCACTTCAAGATTCAAGTGTTTTAACACTAAACAAAAGGCATATGGCACCTATCTAGAACACGATTAGCAGGCTGCAGCAATGATCAAACCAAACACCAAACAAATATACCTTAACAGTTGAAAGTAACATGCGCTCACAGGTTCCAATATAGCAATGGAACTTTACTATGTGACTCACTACATGTCAACACAACCTCGAAGAGGAGCTCCAAAACATTACTAGCAGCAGCACACAAAAACAAGTATCTACTAAGCAATAGATTACCACTAAGAAGATCATAATTGAAATTGGTTAGACGGAAACCACCATAAACTCATTTTCCAAAAAATGAAATCTCTAAAAGCCAACAGATGAACGCACAAAACACTCCACACCAAGAAGAAACAAAGCACAATATATGAGACAGTTCATTGAGGGGAAACCTAAAACAAAGAAAAAAGATGTAGAGATCACGCTCCCCATAGCAGTAAATATGACAAATGCAGCCCCTTCTCCACTTCAAAATAAACTTCAGAAAAGAAACGACAGAAAGTGCAGTCCAGGGTTTTCTTCCTGTTTAGAGATGGAATTCATTTATAGATTATGCAAGAACAGAAAATAGAAACCAAATATTGTTATGATTTCCATTGTGTTCACAGGTTTCCATATATTGCATTCATATTACCTAACACTCTCGTGGACACAATAGAGTAAGGGGTGGAGCCATCACAATAAATAAACAAATAAATAATTAAAAAAATCCCTTTTGCTAGATATCGAAGCACATTCAATAAGTCAAAGATCTCATGCAGGAAGATCAAAAACAACCAGGACTACTTTAAACTCATATTCATAAGTACAGAAAGCACAAGTCATCATGATAAAATCAAGCCAGCCAGAAAGAAAGCAGTTAAGTCCAAAGGGCCCCGTAAACAGCTTATACGAACAGATGATAACAGTTTGTAGCAAAACAGGAAGCACATCAGGTCACCAGCTGGGTTGCTCGTCTTCAGCATCCAGCTAAGACCTGATGCTTTTATTTTACTCATCAAATCACCAACTAATCTTGCATGATTTGCCTACAGAGTCTAAAACTCACTCATTAGGTAGCAAACACAGTCAAGGCTCGTCAAATTAGAAATCATGCATGATGATTGAATAGATTACAGAGAAGCAAAAGACGTTGACTTTTCTAAGACCACTAAGAATTTTCCTGAATTCTGATAGTTTAAATCTCATGGATCACCTGACTAGCTCGAGCATGATGATAGCTAGAAGTTGGATCAAGTAAGCCCGATAACAATTTCCAAACATTAGCATCTTTCAGCTGATCGAGAGTCAAAAAGCCTTCCTCGGCCTTTGAAGGATCAATAAAAAACCTCGACATGACCCGGAACAAATGGATAACTTTTTTTTGATAATCAGTTGCATCAGCATCCTGCATTCAGGCAAAAGACTATAAGAAGTATATTACCTTTACAACCTTACTGAACATTTAGCTGACGACAGAAATATACTACTTGTTTGTTGTTACAAACCTTGTACGTCTGCTTAAGAGACAGATACTTCTGCATTTCTTGTTGCAACCTTCAGTTTAAAGTAAAGAATCGAAATTAAGTGCAGAGCAAACCCTTGGCACTGAATAATTTCTTCATCACACAATCCTGGATGATAAGCAAAATGCAATAAAGACCTACCTTTGCTTCTGTTCCAATATCTTTTCTAAAGCCTTGACCTCAAATTTGTCAAGTCCTGCAAATATTCGTATCCAAAGTCCAACTATCTCTTTGATGGCAAATTCGGCTGGAAACAGTGATCCACATAAAATAGATTCAATTGCATCTGAGCTGCAAGTACATTAAACCAGCTGAGCACATGGTAATAGATTTTCATTAAAGGAACACTGCACTGCACCAAAAAAATTGGAGGCAGATTACAAAAGCATGAGCATGCTGCAGGACTTATCGAAGGATTGTTGTTCCACTATCAGCACCTACATAAGGAAACCTGAAGATACACTAATAAGGTGAACAAGTTTTCATTACCACACATGTTAGGCAAAGATTTACAAGAATTATATTACTCCCTCCGCCCCCCAAACTGTTACCTATTTATGATTTTGTCCCAATTACATTGCCCATTTCCTTTTATGGATTGCGTCCACCAGATAAACTGATACTATCATATCCTCGTTATAACTTTGTTATCGTTCTATTTCCCTCTCAACCATTAACTTTAATCGCCACTTACTTTATTCACTAAAGGCACATCTCCAAGTTTTCCCTTAATACTTGTGCCCACAAGAAATGCAAAAGGCTTTTGTGATTGAGGGAGTAATTTGTAGAAGAAAATATCATGAATAAGAAATCAACAAGTAGAATTGTGAGAGGACAGGAACTCTACCATAATCCAAAAATCACTAAAAGAATGACTTAAACCCTAATTAAGGATGCCTCTTTCAAATATATCAATATTGCAAGTGACACCCAATTTTGGATTGTTTTAATGCCTCCTCCTTAAACAAGCTTCAGACCCAGAACACAAAGCAAGGATCAAGCCCAAAGTTTGTTGGTAGAGTCCAATACATCATACTACATTCTCTAGAATTAGCTTTGAGCAGTACAGACTTTATGCCTGATTGTGCAATGTGATACAGGGATCAGCAGGCTAGCAGAATATTAGAAATTTTAAAAAAATATTAAAAGTCCTGAAAGGTTTCACCTACATAACATTGAAGAAATAAAAGCTATTCTAAACTTAATAAAAAATAAAATATAAAAAGCTACACAAAAGAATATAATTTTCAAAAAGAAACAGAATCAAACTGCAGCTTAACCTCCTTACTCTTTTTTTTCCTAACACATGCCAAATCCCAACTCCAACTCTCCAAGTACTTCCATTCCATATGTTCCCTTACTCCCCTTCATGCAGGTCAACTAACCTCCGAACATCTACCATCCTCATTCCTATTTTAAGATCTTCTCTGGATGCTCTCGATTCTCTCTTATTCTAAGTAGTTTCGAAATTATCTGGTTCTTCAATATCACAAAGAAGAATTTAGTCAAATCCTTAACAAAGACCCAAATGGTAATTGTCTTCAGAATCAGAGAACACCTAGGATACGACAGCCATTAAATTGCAACATTAAAGATTTACACATTGATCACTCACTGCATCCTCCCAAAGAAAGAACCCAACACAACACCCAGCATCTTGATTTTTAGTATCTTGGATTCCACCTCTTATTGACAGGTCTAAGGTTATTTCACTCAAACCTTATATCTGAAATTTCTTCAACTGCGACGCCTTTCATGGATCAAAGAACATTGCATACACACTCAATATGTTATGCAATTATGTCAACCTTCTCTTCAAGGTTTCCTATAGAATGGATATTCAGCTATGTTCATGTGGCAATATCCTTGTCATGGCGGCATGACGTATCGACATCGGCACACTACAAATTTGATGAGAATCCAAGCCCGGATCACAGAGTACAAATTGCTAGTATAGCTTGTTGGGCTTAAAACTACCTTCATTGCTATATTGGAAACCAATGTGGATTTTAACTTACTCTTTGAGTTGGTATTTACATGTTGGATTTCTTTTAGGTAATTTCGTCATTTTTCGGGCCTTGATTTAATTCAAGTTGTAAGGGGTAATTATTAGACTGATTTAGTTCATTAATTAATTAGTTTGGGATATATATTGGGTTTCTTTATTTGCTAGTATATTTTGCTTCCTTTTCATTGCTGGAATAAGGAGCAAGGTAATTAGGTAACTTAGCTATAAATGTAGACTTAGTGTTGCACATATGGAGAAACGAGATTTAATAATTGTGAGTTAGGTTTAGCATAGTTCTTTTGACTTTCGAATTCAAGAGTGAAGGCAAAACCTTATTGTGTTTCTCATTAATGCGAGATTCAGAGTGACAGTATTCAATCTAAAATCCCTAAAAGAAGTTGCATCTCATAGCCAGTTTAGGGTTTTTCATATATTTAAAACCCTGATCCACATCCAAAGTTCCAAACACAAAAAGCCTTAATTTTGTTATTGTTCTTATTCGCATAATCAAGATCCGTATCAATATTGGTTGTGGTTAGATACTCCGGTACCGAACACTATAAATATTTTGAGTTTCCATGAGATGATAGATCTTCAAATCAAATATGACTCTCCATGTCAAGCCAAAGGGATTCAGCCATATGGAACATAAAATGGTAAAAATCAAATATCCCAAGTGGATGACTAAGCTCTCGCCTCTCGGTATACTTCCACTAAAACCAAAATCTTTAAGGTATGCAAAGTAGTTACTTCAAACGCATGGCTTATGCCATCTTATCCCCTGTTTTATATCACAAGGTGGTGGCCGTTAGGGCATCATTTTCTAACATCAACAAACTAATATCCAATAACAACATGCACCACCAACCAACTCTGCTATAAAGGCCAAAATATCTTAAAAAGAAATAAGGCTTATCAATAAAAAGCCAAGCAAGGAGATAAATCCCCAAGTAAATATAATAATTGGGTCTCAAACAACCATAATATAATTAAGATCAAGACTAACATCAATTGTGAAGTTTTCCTCTTCTTTGACACACGATAACATCAATTGTTAGAATATTTCAACTAATACATGCCATCTTGGTGAAGAGAAGTCACTTGTTTCAACATAAGTCATTAACAGATATGGGATGGATAAGCAACTTCTCTTGAAAACACGTCAGATCCCTTCCTTTTCCAATAGTCAACCCACTGTAGCAAACAGTACAGATAATCTACCCATAGTTTTTTTTTCCTAAATATTCGAAATTCATAAATGAAGTTACAGGAGATGGATCACACCCCAAACAGCAATGTGATTTTCTTTTTGATATGATGGGAAGGTTTATCATCTATAGAAACAGTAAAAAAACAGTCTTATCCAGGCCTGGCTAATTGGAAAGTTAAAATGGCATCCCAGAAATAAAAGGAATAGTATTGAATATTGAAGACGAGTGCTTTAATAACACTGTGATTATCAATTGATATTCTTTAGCAGTGAAAATCATACATGCTTTAATGACACAGCACCATAAATTTCAAACCCTACTGCTTACCGGAAGTCTTTGTCATAGAAGCACCTCAAAATCTTTCCAGTTATCCAGTCATATTCATTAGTACATCCTTCTTTGCACCTTAAGCAATAAAGCCTGTAAATCTCAGCAAGTCTATCAAGTGTATATTTCTTCACAAGTAACTGCACAACCAAAGCTAAAACAATAAGAAAACAAGTCAACATCATCACTAAGGATATTCAAAGAGATAGAATTAAATACTGATTTGTCACGAAGACGCTCTGCAACTAGTTTGGCAGTTTCGACAGGAATAGAGTTAAGATCATAACAAGCAACATCGCACACCACAGCAACAACTTGCTTCCGCACATTTTCATCATAGTCCAAGAGCCGATCACATAGAGCAGCTACAGAATATTAAAGTGTAAATCAACAGAATATTCTTTAAAACGGTAAACATTTCATAAAACCATAGAGGCAGATTTTACCAAATATTTGTGCAGCCTCAGGTCTTGCGGGATTTGAAAGAAGACATCTTTTTACATAGTCAAGGGCAGACATCCGAACCTCAACTTCTCTATCGGTTAACCTCTTTAAGAACTCCACAAAAACAGATTGGAATGCTTCAGAGACAGCAGAATCTGGTAACGCAAAAAGTTCACCGACCAGATTAACTGCTCTAAGACGAGCTTCGAACTGGTCATTCTGTTTGTGAAGAAAAGAGTAACAATCATTATACGGAGTAATAGGGAGCATTTTTACAGGATACTTGAGCTAATATTGTGGTGGAAAAGGTATGAGAAATATACCAACAGCGAGGAGAGAGACAGAGAGGGAAGAGCAAGGGGGGATAGATTCCATAAAGAAAAAGTAATAAAAGCACAAGACATGAGCATATATATGCAAAGGCAGTAGTGTCCAAGAAGTATCAACAGCTACCACAGGTAATGAAGGAAGTGCAACAAAGTTCAAATATCTGTCAGAATACAAGCCATGATTCTGCAATTACCAGTAGCTCTCCAGTCAAATAAGGAACAACTCCCAACAGAATTTGAGGTGAACAGCGGTATAAGTTGTAAATAACTTCATGGTAGTCAATTTCACATTTTAAAGAATTTTCCCCGGTCATTGAAGATATGAGAAACTGCTTCACAGCAGGTTCAAGTTTAGCAGCACAATGTTGTATCACATCCATGGCAAGCTTCCTTCCAGCATCTGTAACATCCTGAAGCATGATAAAACAAAGGCCAATAGAAAGGCGCTTAGGATTGGTATGAAATGACAGAAAAATAGAGAAATACGCTTTTAGCCAGATGATTCATCATTGATAGATATAATGTGCCCACCTTTTTATTTCGTCCCAGTGTAGAGAGCAAAATAAGTAGCAGGTCTTCATATATATCCTCACTTTCATCTAGAAGAACATACATAATCGTTCTCATTGATGTTTCAACGTTTTCTGGGTGATCCTCCCTGCATGAAATAGCATGTCAAGTTACAGACATAATCATAACAACAACTGACAGCTATATGAGTAGTTCCTTCCAAATCAGTCTTGATTCCAAGTACAAAAAGCTTTCTGTGATCCCATTTGAGTTTGAGATATAAAATACTCTGGAAGTGGCAAACTTTCATGAATATGTAATCCAGCATGATAAAACAAAGGCCAATAGAAAGGTGCTTCGCAAGTCAAATACATCTAAAATAGTCTTTTTAGTAATCAATTGGTTGAAACATACCTTGCAACAGCAAGAAATGTCCTGAACAGCTCACTAACTAGATCATCGCACTCGAGATCTAACATCACAACACATGATCTGTATCTGGCAAGGGTCTCCAAAATGATGACTCTCCTTCCAAATGATGGTCCACTTGTCTCACTGAGTCCACTAAACGTACCAACAATCAAACCAAAAACATCCTACATAATCAAAAGGAGCAGACAGGTAGCTTTAGCTCTAGCCAGTTAAATTGACAGTGACTAAGTTTATCAAGTAAACAACTTCATGATATAGCATACCTTCAGAATTTCATCACTATAAGGTGCTTCAGGTGCCGTGATACGAGTGATCTCACAAAGACAAGAAGCAACTAGGAGTTTAACATCCTTATCTTGGTGTTTCAGCAGCTCCGGTCTGACAATGGCCTTCAAGAAGGGTTGCATTGACTCCAATATTGATTTTGGTGGAGATTGTTCCAAATCGGAGAGAATCGTAATGGCTTGCTGAGCAACAAAATGCATATCAAATTACCAGGAATCCACAAACAAAAAAATTATCTCACAAGGAAAAGATTAAAGGAAAAAAACCGCAAATACAAAAAGCATATATCAATCAAGAATGTCAAGACAAACATCAACGCTGACTGTTCTAATAATACTATCAAACAACATGATGCATAGACAGTTTTGTCCAAATAACCCCTCTTCTAGTCTAGATCAGTTACGTGTCTACTTGAATGAGAGAGATGCATAGTGAGGGGTTGTTATTATAACTATGAGATGGGTGCAACAACAAAATATAAGAATCGGTATAAAATAAAGCATTACTAGCTCTAATACTACAAACAACTTCACCTTCTTATTTACAAGATTGTAGGATAAAAAGGTAATAACGAGATCAAAGTGCCGTCTCATTATTCCAGGCGGCAGGCGTGGCAAATTTTATGAAGATACACTTTTCCAGGTCGAGCCATGAAGAAATCCCATGTAATCTCGTATCAAAAGTTTTCTTTTCGCTATTTAGTGGGAGGATTACTTTGCCCACCAATCCAACCTTCCCAAAATCACCTCAGGTCACTTTCCTGTCTTTTTGCATGAGGTCTACTAGTGACGTGAGGTTAGAAGGCTTTTCAGATTAAAAAATGTGTGGTTTGAAGTGGATGGTTTCAAAGACTTGGTTATATTTTGGTGGGAGAATTTTCGCCTTTATGGTCCTCATAGTTTTGTGTTGACAAAGGATTTATCCCTCATGAAAATGAATTATCAAGAAATGGCACAAAGATGTTTAAGAACTTAGACAGGAGAATGGACAATCCAGTGGAACCAATGAGACTGTGCATCTTCCATCATCAAGAATAGAGTTAACATCCTGGACATGTCCACTAGGTAGTTGGCATCACCCTTTGGGTATGAACAGCTAGAAAGTCTAACTTTATGCCCGAGCAATAACTGGCGAACAACCTAAACCTCCAAACTAAAATCAATTAATTCCAAATTGAAAAATTAAGAGCAATGATATGGTAAGTATCTAATCTCGAAGACTACTTGGATAGTAAAAGAAATTGTTTCCTACTATAACTAAAACATGTTTTCATTATTAAAATAAGCCAATATGGTAAGTATCTAATCTTGAAGGCTACTTAGATAGTAAAAGGCTATTGTTTCCTACTATAACTAAAACATGTTTTCTTTATCAAAAATAAGCCAATATTCTCATATCATTCCCAAAAAGCTAAACCTTAAGCCTACTAAATAGAAAAAAAATATATTAAAATTGTATCCTCAAATAACAAAACCGATGAAGTGAAATCCTGCAATTCAAATCACTTACAGAATTTGTGAATCATTTCTATTTCAAAAATACAAAGTCAACAAAACCAAAGAATGGGAATATGAGCTCTCTTAGCTATCAAAGATCAAGCATGTTTTGATCCGGATAATCGAATAAAGAGGGTAAATATGTAAGCTCACGAAGAAACTGACGAATGAAAGGTTCTATATAACACCTTGAATTATAGTTCTTTGTCTCTAACCTCTATGAATTTATGCCGACGACACAACTTGATTTTGTTTAAGGGAAAATTTCATAAAACTTCCTTTAAAAAAAAAAAAATTCAAAAACCTCCCTTTTAAAAATTTCCTTTCAAAAAACCTCCCTTATATAACAAATTTGTTTCAATATACTAACCATTTTATCATAAATGGGGTTTGATCACTAATAATTGAGTCATCGTAAATTGCCTTTCTTTCTTCCCCTCTCGTTTCTCTCTTCTTTTCTCGCTACCCCATCGACAAAGACACCTACGCGACTCATTTATTGATTAGTATTAAATATAAACGTAAAATGGTAGTATATTGAAAGGAATTTGTTATATAAGGTAGTTTTTTGAAAGAAAATTTTTAAAAGGTAGTTTTTTGAAAAAAGTTGGTTATAAAAGGTAGTTTTTTGAAATTTTCCCTTTGTTTTTCACCATTTTGATTTATTTTACGTTTTTCCTTGTATTTTACAAACTTCTTCCCTCAACACATTTTATTTATTTTTCTTTTAGGGTTTTCTCATATCTGTCAAGTTCTTTCACATTCGTTTTTCTCTTTACCTTTTTATATATAATTTTCTCAAATTTTATTTTTATATTCCCGTAATTTGATTTTCTCTTAATGCCTCAATCGGTGTTTTTGGTTCCTTAAGTTTTCTCTCGTCTTAATCCTCTCATTTTTACTTCCTCATTTTTCTTTATTTGAACTTTTATTCTTGCACTTTTTTTCGTTTCTTGTGTCACAGAAACAATTCCTCATTAAGATTCATGTTAGCCGACCCCAAATCATTTTGGGATTAAGGTTCTGTTGTTATCTCCAAGCTCTATCAAGTATCAAGTTCTTTCAATTTCTCTTAAAATTCAAGCATAACCACTAGCATTGATCCTTATTCCTCTATAATAGAATGCAAACCTCCTCAGCCACATCTTTAATATGTTGAGCCAAGTTTAGGCTTGTACCTCTGACCAAGATCCGAGTATCACTTCAATACCTACCAATTCCTCTCACCACATTTTAAATCTACGCTTGTGGTTAAATTTTTTTCGTGCCAAGAGTATTTTTCACGTGTCTAGGGTGTCTTTCCCTGCTTCAATTTAGCTTTAATCCTCTAACTCAAAGAACAACCAAGTAATAGGTTGGCAGGGTCTCCTCAGTCCATACTGGGTTAAATATAGCCCATAGAAGTAAGCATGCAGGAACAATAATCTTCCTAGTTTCGCAACATTCTTCTTTCTATGATAAGAAAAATGTTTTCCTTAAATAGAAGGGGAAACTGAAAATTGCAATGAGAAAGGATGTCGTGCTTGTAGAAGGTGTGAGGAAACATACTACAGTAGGTAGGAATTTAATCCTATTAATGAAGCCTTTTTTTTCAAACTATTCCCATCATACTTGGTTCTAGCGTTCATACTATTTAGTTCCTGCTTTATTGTTGGCCTATTAAGTCCAAAGTCATTAATTGATGGTGGCCAAGATAAAATCTGTTAGATGTGCAAACTTATCAAAAGGGGAAACAAAATAAACTATGATATCAAAAGAAAGATAGTCGGTATGCGACATTGAAGAAAAATGGCGATATTTCATAATTGATTCCGTGTTCAAGTCCTTTATTTCCTTATTCTGGAAGTGTTAACAGATTGATTGATGACTGGTCAAGATATGCTCAATGGATGCTCAAGCTTAACGGAAGGGAAAAGGAGAACACGAACGAAGTTATAAGAAACAAGATAGGTATTAAAGCTTTTTAAGATCTGCAGCAAAAGGCAAGATTTAGATGGGTTTAAGCCTTTATGAGGCAACAGCGGTTGCCCCTATGAGAAGTTGTGAGCTTGATGTTATTAAGGTAATAGATAGAAAAGATGGCTAACCATAAAAGGACGAAAGCAATGTGATAGAGGTATAGAACTTATTTGAAGACATGACCCTTGGCAAAAGTTGGTGGCGGTTGTGAGGCTGGGTGGGTGACACCAAGAAAGGAAATTATCCCTATCTGTTCAGACTTTTAGGCGCATCTACAATTCCCCTTTCCCCGCCCTCCTTCCACCCACCCTCCCTATTGGAGTTCATTCCTGTAGTCACATCTGTGCGATGATTGCAAAGAAAGCACCCCTATAGAAACTTCATTTCTTCTCTCTCCAAAGTCCCCGTCCATACATACTTGTTGCACACTCTTCTACCCTATTCTTTAGAGATAACATAAAAGAAGATATTCCATTACAAACTTTCGTTTCTAGGAATTAGTAATAATAATCATCCCCATCAATGTTACCCAGTTGTCCCACTCCTCCCTCTCAAAATTGCATTCTAGAATGTGTAAACTAGATCATGACACTCTCACAATCCAGTTCCCATAAAAGCTGAAACTCCATACATTTCAAGAACCACAAAAACTGGGTTTTGTACTAACATTAAACCCCGTCTGACTACATAATTCCATAACAATATCACAATATGTCATAGTATCTCACAAAAATGGGCAATTAGGTCAACATATTGGTGATTCTTCAGATAAATACCCTTATCCCAACATCATACACCAAGGAATCTCTCTTTCCAGTACAATTCTACATAAGAAGGAACCCAATTCAATTGCATAAATCTATACGAAACGATTACATGTCCAACATAAGCTAAACTTATCATCCCTAGCATCCTTAAATGAAACAACAAATTTAGGTTCATGCATGTAAGGAAAGTCAGGGAATTGCAATACAAAAGAACAAAAAGAGTAATTAAACAAAACAAATAATTCCATATATGCTCATAAACTATAAACTTGGGTTCCAACAAAAAAAAACATTGAAACATGGTTTAGATTCAACAAAAGTAGCTTAAATCGAGAGAAATTTAAGAATTGTAAGAGCAAAAAAAAAGAAAATGCAAACCTTGAAGAGTTTGAGAAGTGAGTCTTTTGAAGAAGGAGGAGTTTCTAACTTGGATCCCAGCTCCTTGAGCTGCAACTCCAGCTTTTGCGTCATTTCTTCTTCTTTTTTTTGTTTGCGATTTTTTGTTTGTTTCTAAAACGCCATTTTCAGTTTCTTCAATCTCAGAAATTGAGAATTTTGTATCTCTGTAAATCTCAATCTCTGAAATGTATTTGTGGGTTTGAAACTGAAGACTCACACTTTGGGTTTGGGTAAACTACTACTAGTTGTTTGTCTGGGTCTGAGGACTGAGGGTTTTCTTTTGCGTTTCGATTTCGAAGAAATTAAAGTCGCAACTCTAAACTTATAACTGAAAAGCAGGGGGGGAAGAACATAACTGGGTCCTATACACTCTTTTAAAATTGGGCGCCTCATATGTAGTTCATAAAAGATATAAGATTCTCAATTAAAAAAAATTTACTTTAATATTGAAAATAATATCTAATTACATCATATTAAAATAATCTAAACACATCTACTTAAAAAGTGTTGCTCTTTTTGCACATTTAGAAGCAAAATCACCAACAACACATTGTACATCAATATGGGAGGAGAGAGAGTTGGAAAAAAGAGTAAATATTATTGGGAAATTGAAAAAAATAATGGGAGGATGAGTAGAAATTAATGAGAGAGAGTTGGAAAAAAGAGTAGCCATTAATGGGGAAATTGGAAATATGAAGCAGCAAAAAAAACGTATGCGTGGATGGTAATTAATCTGATGAGTCATATGAAACTTTCCCAAAGTTGTTGAAATAGCAAAAAATAAATGAATTTTACTCCTACCCAGAATTGAACCCACGACCTTGTTTCCCATCCCTTACAACTTTACCACTGATCCAAATGCTTTGCTTTTGTCTTTCTTTTAAACATTTGATATAAATATATTTCGGGGCCCCTCTATTTTGGGGCCCCTATTCCATCGCCTATACTGCATGGGCCAAGAACCGCCCATGCTGAAAAGAGAAGGTTAAGACTTAAGGATAGTACTACGAGACGAAACTAGTAAGTAGTAACTCAACTACGGAGTACTACCTCTGACTTCTATGCCGTCTCCCACTTTTCTTACCTTTTATCTCGCTCACACTTTCTTTCTTTTCTTTTTTTTTATCTTGGGTAACATGCGACTCAGTAAATATAGTTTTAGGTCCTGTTTGGCAATTAGCGGATAGGTATAGGCATTAGCTGTTAGCTTATTGTATAAGCTGATTTGACTAGCTTATTGTATTAGTTGTTTGTATAAAGGTAAATGGTAAGTAGCTGGTAGATGATTGATACATAATTGTGTAAAATGACCAATAAGGACATGTGCATAATGTATTGTTGTATTTTTTATTGTTTATTAGTGTAATTTCAAAAACTTTAGGACATAAATGTAATTGGTCCACTCATTCCCAAACCTCTAATGTAAAAAAGCTCCTCCCCCCAACTTTTTCAAAACTAGTTGTTGCACCGCGCGCGGCACCCCAAAATAGCGTATTTGCGATATTCGAATTATGTTGGATTTAATTAGCAAAATGATTGTAAAGTAATCGTTCCAGAACAGTTGTTGCTTGCACTTGCTGTTTGGGGTGTATGGGACAAAGCAAAAAAGACAAGGTATACATACACAATCTGTTCATACTCCCACACTATGGGCCAGATAATATTTGCTTCACAAATTAGGCTAGATATAATCAGCGTATTGAATGTGAAACTATTGCTATAAGATGTTTGACGCTTGCATTTGCAATTTTGGTTTTATCTGAGATGTTTGCTTCCTTCCCCGTATATCTTGCTTGTCTTTTCTATTTATATATTTAAACCTTTTTAAAAAAAATCATTTCCACCTTAGATTATGATTTATTTTTCTCCTTGAATTATAGATGTCAAAATAGAAAAGCAACATAAACAATATCCATAGTTCGAAAATGCGACCGTTCCGTTTTGGTTTGGCCGTATTGGAGCGAAATATCAAGTTACTGAATCGATATTTACAGATTCAGATCGAGTTATTTTTTTAACCCCCGAGAAACCGTCCAGACAATACGGACGCATCGCACCAAACTCACCTGCATTCCACCGCATCGAGTCCGACTCGTGCGTTTTCCAGGTCATCTTCTTCCATCTCCATCTTCTCCGGCATTCGCATCTTCTTCGATCTTCAGCTTCTCTTTCTTTTATTCGATCTTGTCTTCCTTTTCTCTCTCCTATGTGTGGATGTGCTTTTTCTATTTTTTTTATCTTTTCTCACGTGCTTTGACAGTTGTGAAGCATATTCTTTTTGTTGTATTATCTTTTCTCTTTCCTGTCTCTCACATCCTTGTTTATTGCTCTGCGTGAGTTTTTTCTTTTACTTCCTTTTTTCCCTTCTGTACCCACATCCTTATTTACTGCTCTCTATCATTTTTTTTAAACATGTTGCTGCTAGTCTTATTTCTTTTCTTTTTTTTTATTTCTTTTTTTTATTATTTCTTTTTATGCTTTGAGTCCCAATTTTTTTATTTCAAGTATACTTCTTATTTGGGCCCATTTCTTGGACCAGCCCACCTATGGTAAAGTTACTAAAATACCCCTACCTCTAGGGAAGGCAATCCTCCACCAGCTGGAGCTGACTAAAATACCCTCATTTATTGGAGGTCCCATCCTCTATAAATAGCGGTTGTCACACCAATGAAAGGGTAAGCAATTCTAAGCTGCAAACCCCAGAGCATCTCTCTCTACATTGATCACTTTCTCTCTCTACCTCAATCATTTGCTGACTTGAGCGTCGGAGGGGCGATCCCGGGACCACCCCCGGGGTAGGCTAACCTTGTTTTGCAGGTTTCCGGCGTACGGATAACGGAGCTCAGGCGTACCTTCTTGGGGCCCACATCAAATCTCACAACATATTAAAATCCTTAATTTCTTAGCAGAAACACTTCTATTTATAGAGAACTATAGAAGTATCAGCATATCTATCAATATTTCGGTACAATTATAAAAACATTTGAAAAGTTTTAAAAACAAATTCTTGTCGTGACAACCGCAACGCGATCCGTGATGAACTTATCTATTCCATTCCAACTATACCGCAGCTGTTCCGCGATCGTTACCTTAAACCGCATTTTCGAACTATGACAATATCCCATAACCTTCCAATCTTATTATGCACGTTCAAACCAGCTAGTCTCTTAATAACTATATTAATTAATGTAATATATAATTAGCTCTGTTGTTAGTTGTTATCCTTATTGTTGATCCCTTTGTCAACCTCCTATGATTTCTATCTTCAACGTCATTCTCATCCTTTCTCCCTCCTTCTCACTTACTTTTCCTCCCTAACTCATATTTGTATATCTTAGAATTGAAAGTGAATTTTACTACTTGCCTGTGCAACCATTGTTTTTAAAAGAAAAACTCAAATGAAAAATATTATCTTCGTAAAAGTGCTTTCTCCTCCTTCCCCTTTGTTCTACAAATTTTAGAAAGATATATGTGTAATATTGTTTCTATCGTAAATTAGGATTTTATTTCTCCATTTTCATTAAGTAACCAAATTTTTAAAAAAAGTCACATATTCGGTATTGGATTATAGACCTTAAAAAAGGGACAACCAAAGTCAAGTTCTGCTATCGGCTTCTTCTACATTAATGAGTGTATTATTGAGTTGAATCTATCTTACTCACAAGTTACATAATGTATCGCGCGCGGCCCCTTAAGGTAGCAAAAATAGTTATAAAATATAAATGTTAAGCATTAGCATAAGCAAGTTACAATAAGTATGCCCTCTAATACAACATTTGCAAGTGTGAGTACATGAGTTCTTCGCATAAAATCAAAGAAACCAACCGAGCGTACACAAATTCTAATTGATTCGCATACTATTATATCAAACTGATATCGTGTGTTTAAAGAGCTCATAGTTTGTTACAGTCAGCAACTACACATGTTCTGTATTACATGCCTTGATATAAGTTCAGGAACAAATGAACCACCAAATCAAGTTGGAAAGAGTCTTTGTGTTTCACTTCCACCCCGAATGCTTGCATCATTACATAGTGCGTGGACCTGATGCACATTGGAATAAACATTAGGTATGCTCTCGTATGTTTTCCCTCTATATTCCCTTCCTTTGTTGCACTGCAGCTCCTCTTTTCTCCCTAAGATGACTTTCTCTCTCGTCTCTTTTCCCGGTGTCTGTCCCTTTTAGCAAATTTAAGTTACTACTAAGCTACTTTCACTATTTCAGCACGTAAGATATTGCACCAATACCACTAACCAAATAATAAAGAATGAGGAAAAGAAAATAAACATGAAACCAATTCCTCTGCCTAAAGAAGCTGGTTAATGGAGAAATTAAATCACACGATTCATGTTCACTGTGAAAAAAAAAAGATTATACTACTATGGGGAGGATGAGATGGAGTAGTATCTAGGCTGTAGAAGTAGTGCCTCAGCAGCAAAGAAAACTCCATGTGGTGGTTTAGCTTGCTGAGGGGAACACACGGCCATTACCTCTAGCATCTAGGAGGTTCCACTGACTTCCCAGTTCCCATTGGGAAGATTCTTCCTAAACTATAAAACTTGTTTCTATCAAACAACATTCAGGGTCTTAGATGAGCATAATTTTATTCAAATGACATGAAAAACTTTATCACCTTTCCAGCAAGGGATGCAAAATAGCTCAGATGTTCAGCTTCATGTGCTTCTGAAGCATAAGTTGTTGAGCAAAGCACACAAAAACCATATGTCAGGACCAATAGCAGAATCAACTATTAAGACAGAAATGACATATTGATTTAAAGTGAGAACTAAGCAATCTAAAAAATACTAAGCTTGTTATCAGAAGGTCATGTAATCTAGCTCTAACTAAAACATTTAGTAAGTTAACGAGGCATCACACAAGCGTATTCATTCACTCCGATGAAGAAAGGTTTTGAAAATCAAAAGCACATGGAGTATATGAGCAACAACCTGTCAAATAGTTAGTGCTACTACCAATAATAGATAAGTCCAATCTTTTAGAAGCTTTATAGATTAAGGCATTCTTAGTATACAAATAATGGTCAAATTGATGGTCAAACTTACGCATCAAGATGATAAAAACCAAATAATTCTAGAAGAGCGATATAAAAAAGACCGAGATAGTATATACAAATCGATAGGATGTGGGGTATTGATCCCCAAACATCTCGCATGCTAAGCGAGCGCTTTTACCATATGAGCTACATCCCAAAAATTCAAATATGGACGAGAGAGAGAAAACAACAAAGAACAAGAATAGGAACACCAACCTATCCCACTCATCTTTAACACTCTTTAACTCAATTTCGGTCTCCAAGACCTCAGGGTGGTTTTCATATTTCTCCTTGAGTAGCTATAGATTCCAGACAAGGTTGTTTTCAAAGAAAAAGGTCAACTTTAGAGCATATCACAACCAACATTGCCCAAATTGAAAAATATACCAAAAGAAGAAGAGCATACCTCATGCTCTTTACAAACAGATATTAATTCTTCTTCCATGAAATCCTCAGTGGGTAAGACCTCATCCATGAGGTTCTCAAGTCAGAAGCATTTTATCCTCCCGCATCTGACCTATAATTGCATTCCATTCCCTCTCATGCTTGTATTGCTGAACCTATACATATTACATAGTGTATCATGTCAGAAAGATATTGAAACTTTCAAACTATAAAGTTTTCCAAGCCAGAACTGGACACGAGAGAATTTTGATCCAACTTGCCATGCGATTTAGTTGTGTGATCTTATAAGTTTGTTTGGCGCAAAAGTCCTCACGCACCACTTCTCTCCGAATCGCTCCAGTCAGAACCTTCTCTACCGGCTGTTACAGTTGTCAATATGCTAGCTAGTGTTAATATATCTAATAAAATGAAAGACAAGACACAGATATATGCACACAGCATACCTTTGGAACTTGTTTCTTAGGCTTTTCAGCTGACTCTGATCTATCCACGGGAACCAACTGTAGATTTGAGGGGTCATTGGCTTCTTTCACATCTCCATAGAAATTCTCGTTCTTGCAATTACTACAAAGATAGATTTTGCCATCTACTTCTCGCATTTCTGTACTGTCTAGTAGAGTTTGAATACCTACATTAACCTTCTCGATAGGTAAAATTGGCTTCAAATCTGCAGGCTTGTATGAAAAACGGAAGGAGCTCCTTCTGAAAGCAGAGCTCTTCCTCTGACCATCACTGATCTCAAGACCATGATGAAGGCTAGCTGCTAGATGTTCAGTAGTGCTACAAGCATTATTGCCAGATAAAGTAGTCATGGCCAGCAGGGAGTTCCTTTGGAAAAACTTTATCAATAATGTTCGTGTGTCCTTGTCTATATTTTTCTGGGATGCAGTTAACTGAAATAGTCGTCTAGTTCGAAATGAGGTGAAAAAAAGATACATAATAACAGTAAGATTGAACAAAACTCAATAGTATAATCTGATTCCAAGGTAAATCTAGTGAGCATTTTAGCTAACTACTTCAAAATCATAAATTTTCACTACTGCAAAAATATGAGGTGCAAGAGGAAGGAGGTACAGTGTCAACTGTCAGGTTCAACTATCAGAATACAACAAACAAGGACATTAGTGTACCTTGTTAGCAAACACTCAAGTGTTAATATCATTGATTGTGACTTTGCCTGCCAATCATTCTTTGCATGAGATCGGCACCTGGTAGTTTCCTAGTGTCCGTACGTGTCTTGAATCCAGCTGCACAGTAGTCAAAATAATATTCCCATGTTCTAATGAACTTCTCATCAAATCCCAGAAAATGAATTTTGCTGGAAATCCACAAACAATTAGAAATGATCAACACTAATGTCAATTAAGTATAGTACTCTACTGTAAAGTAGAACCAAGAAGAAATCGCAGAGGTGACTAACCTTTGGTGGTCCGAGAAAATTTTTTACGCCAAAGATCCGAGTGTTTTATAGTAGTGTATCCCGATATTTTCTATGTGCTCCACACCTGTAACACACGCAGTTTAGTACATATTCCTTCATTGATCGACATTTATTTAGCTTTCGGTTGTTGGACGTACCAAAGTCTAGATGCAAGCAGCCATGGGCGATGTTACTCGGCTTCAAGCAAGGTAGACACCCACCTGGGAAAATGTATTCCTTAATGAAATCTGAGCTTCTCCTGTATTCGTCATACCGTTCATCTGGTATAGAAATGAACTGTAGATGAAACAGTTCGTCAGATACATGGAACAAGCAGAAAGTCACAACACTATATCAGAACTGATTCATTGAGTTCTTGCCATTACCTGAAGAACGAGAAGACCATTAGCTGCCAATAGGGACTCACAACATTGGAAAAACTCCTCCATGTAATCATGCCCTACAACTTCTAACATCTCGCTGCGCAATAATATTATAAGAAACTGAACATCAAAAGGCAAGACTTATATCTTCATTTGATTAGAGCAAAGTCATTTTTGCCAGGAAGGCCTTGAAGTCTCACCAGGAGATAATTCTATTATACTTGTGGACATCTGGCAATTGACGATAATCACAGAGAAGAAACCTTATGCAATCCTGTGAAGACGAAGCAAATGAGCAGTTTGAGTAAATCGATAGTTGAAATTGTTTAAAGAAGATAGGGTTTAGTTGGGACTGTCGGATGTTAGCGAGTAAACTATTCTTCCGAAGATGATAGATTTAAGCACTCCTGTTGATGTTGGCAAGTAATAGATTGTATTACCTGCAAGCCGGCCTCTTTTACCCTTTCCTCTGCATATCTGAGTTGCTCTTCTAAAAGAGTAATGCCTGTATATCTGCATCCAGTTCTCTTCACAACTTCAATAGCTAGGCTACCCCAACCACAACCAATCTCAAGCACCTCATGATGTTTCTCTACCCTGGCCTACATTAGTGCACTGATAAGTCTCAGTTGATCGATAACAACGGATTAATTATAGGAATGCAAGAGATGAGGACTCTTACCTTTTCCAGTAGAAGAGAGATTTTTCTCATTTGAGCAACTTTCAAGTCTTCATTTTCAGACTGTAAAACATTGAGAATTATGAGAAAGACAAGATTCAGGCTTTTCCCATTAAGCTAAATTTATAGCATACCTTAATAAAACATTTAAGACAAGCATGGGTCGCAAATATCCTGCATGGGTATATGAACATAGTCTATGAGCCTCATTTCTACCTAGATTCAACTTGAAATTCTCATTTCAAACACCAACCTAGCTCAAACTATTGGGTTCTCGTTAATCTTTACCCCAACCTCAAAGACACTTTTAATTTCTCAGTTTAAATGGATCAAATACATCAACGTTTTCAGATTGTCAAAGTTCTAAAGCAATTAAGGGAGTAAAAAGGAAATAAAACAAACCCCTTTCATTTCTCACATTATAAGGATCATATACATCAACATTTTCAGACCGTCAAAGTCCTAAAGCAATCATGGAAGTAAAAAGAAAAAAACAAAGGTGGCACAATTTGTAAGAACAAAACTCAATTGTTTAAATTTTACTCATCTCAAGTTCTCATTTCCTTCATAAAAGCTAGAAAAAAAATAACCTAAGAAAATCGAGAACAAAAGAAATGTACTCAGAAACAGAGATCTGTAGATAAAAATACACAAAACAATTCACGAAAATCATAATTTTAGCAATCAACTCCATTTTCACAATGAGACCAGATTTTCGGCATAAACAAAATCAATTTGGAAATATGAGACCAAACTTTCACAATGAGACATGAATTTTAACCGCTATTTCCGATCTTAACAGTAGCTTGCGAAATCTGAAACAATGAAAGAATTGAAAGTCTAATAAGAAATTAAGCAGGGAAAAAAGATAGATCGGAGGAAAGAGGAAGATGAATGTTGATGAAGAAACATTAAGACAAGATTGAGAATACATTAAATTGTTACAGAGTTAATACATTATTATACCTAGAAAAGATCAACAAAAAAATCAAAGAAAGCAAAGCGAAAAGTACCTTGACATCGGTGGGGTGAAAGTAACCAGGATAATTCTGCTAAAATCAGATTTGAAGTAACACACTCGAATCAAATCCATTTATCAGCACGTAAGGTTAGAAAAGATCAACAAAAAATCAAAGAAAGCAAAGCGAAAAGTACCTTGACATCGGTGGGCTGAAAGTAACCAGAAAAAATCTCCTAAAATCAGATCTGAAGTAACACACTTGAATCAAATCCATTTATCAGCAGGTAAGGTGAAACGCTTGCTTTTTATGAGGGAGAAGAACGATTTTTGTTCACTACATAACAATGGGGCGACAGAGGAGAGAGGAGAGAGAAGAGGGAGAAAGCATGAAAGACAGAGTGAGGAGAGAGGAGAGAGAAGAGGGAGAAAGCATGAAAGACAGAGTGAGGAGAGAGGAGAGAGAAGAGGGAGAAAGCGGACAGCGAGAAAGGGATAGAAAGAAACCATGGATGGAGAGCTAAGATGATCGTGCTCAGATGGAGGGCTGAAATCGGTCTTTTCCCTGTGAACAGTAAATTACGGGCTTTTGTGACTCATATCACTATGCAGATGAACAGTGGGTGAAGTTCCCACTTTTAAAGGGTTATGGAAGAGCTTTTTGGGCTCAATCAGCTAAATGAAACCTCTCTTTACCAAACACTCAAATTAGAGGATTGACTAGTCAAATCCTCTAATATTAGTTGAAACCTCTAGTTTTGCCCCAAAACTCTCTTTACCAAACAAGGTCTTTGTTTTCTATATACTTTTATTTTCCCCGTATTTTTAGCTCTATCATTTGCTCTACATTAATTGGTTGTTTTTGTTAATGGTGGAGGAGAGAAAGTGGGGAAGCGGGTTAAGGGAGAGAGATAGGAGGTCAGGGTAATGGGTTTGTGGGTTAATTAGATTATTTAGGGTTAATTAAAAGTCAACGATCGTTAGTCATTGAAGGCAAACTGTAAATTTTTTAAAAATTGGAGGGTATATGGTGAATTTTGAAAAGTCGGGGGTATATGGTGAATAACAAAATTTGTTGGGGTATATAGGTGAAATAACCGCTATTTAAACCATTAACATCTTTATTTATTCTTTTCTGAAATTATATAGGATATATATTTGAAATGTATATATCAAGGTGAATTTGATAAGATCACACTTCACTAAATTTTTTCCTTACATATAAATCACAAAGTTATATAATGGTTAAAAGGAATATGTTGATAATGTAAAAATACGTTATAAATTAAACTGATAAAAAAATTGTGTAAACTAATATAAACATGCATAAACTGATGAATATACATGCATAAGCTGGTAGCAAATATGCATAAATTGGTCACGAAATGCGTAAACTAAAATGTCATGAAGCTATCTTAGAATGATTGAGACGGTCTCAACTAAGACGTCTTTGTAGTGCTATATGCCGAGCCCAGTCAATTCCCGGGGTAAAATAAAGACAAAAATGATTTGATGTTTGGGGTTGTCATTTTGTCACAAGCAGAGCTTATAGCTTGGTGCTTAGATAATGACTTAAAAATTGAGAGGTTACGGGTTTGAGGCCTTTTAAAATCATTTTTTACTTTATTTTATGAGTAACAAAAGGATATTGTAAGAAATGTCATGTCACGCAGGGCACCATGTAAGCATTTTAGAAGAAATGGAGCAACACGTAACGAAGTTCTTTTCGACATATTTCAGTACTATATATTGATTTTAATAATGAGAGTTAGTAGATGGATTGTACTCTAGTTATAAAAGGTTTTGTGGTAGTTAGTGGCGGATCTTGACCAACTATCTCGCAAGGGTTGAGTAGACAATTTAAAGTTCTACTATAAAATTTTAAATGATGAATAAAAACACTAGTAGAAACACATTAAAGTTTAAATATACTATTATTTATGGTTACAAAGAAGTTGTAGCTAATGTAATTGTTATGGATCTCAACCCTTCAATTCGTAAGCACTTTTTTTTCACTTATTTGTTTGATCATTATCACATCTTCAAGGAATTGAAAGAATATACTTCCTCCGTTCCATAATAAGTGAAACACTTACTATTTTAGAACGTTTCAAAATAAGTGAAACATACCTTAAATGGAAAAAAGAAAGTGACAAAATGACAAGAGTACCCATCACAAACTTGTGTGGTTTGTTTTTCTCTCTCCTCCTTTTGATAATAAAAAGGGTATTTTATGACTTTTTGGCTTTTGAAAGTGATGTTTATTAAATCTTGTGCCCAATCCCTATGTTTCACTTATTATGGAACGGAGGAAGTATAGTTCATAATTAAGTGGGTAGATTTATAAGAACTTGAAGGAACACTTCATTAGTAACTAAATCAATTACCAAATTGTTTTCTTAAGTCACAAAAAAAGAGGTGCATTTTTTTTTATGAATGTGAAGAATTATTTGAAAAAAATATTGATTATAGTTTGAAAAAAAATAAGATTTTTTTTAAAAAAGAATAGAAGATAGTAACAATAAATAGGAAAGACTTTTCAAAATTAGGCAAAGGATATAAGCCAAAGATGCATGGGGAAAAAAAAGAAAAGAAAGGCATTTAAAATGAAGAAGAAGAGAATTTGAAAAACAAAGATAGTGCGCATGACTTGATGCCACCCGTTAGATTCGAACTTCGGACCTTGCACACACTATCATTGCAATGTTGCTTTTCATCCAACCACTTGCCACTGTGCCAACATTAACTACATTGCATTTAGCTATTCTTATTTTACATAGACTAAAGAGAGTCAGGCCTCCACCTGCTCCTTTTATAATCCTCCATTGGTGGTAGTATGATGACACTGAAAAGATAAACACCATGTCAATATGTCATAGCTGACGTGGCGCCACGCCAATGTTAGAAGATTAGATGACATCTGCGCGACGGACTCAAATTGCGCCACATACGTTTTAACAATATTTATAGATTGAAAAAATGGTCAAAGGCAAGGTATGTGAATAACACAAAATGCAAACTGAAATAACTACTACAAAACTGATCTAGATATACTTCCTCCGTTTTACATTAATTGCAACATTTTGATTTTCATGCTCGCTAATGCACAAATTTGATTATCTATTAGTTAAAAATATAGAAAGCTAATCAATTGTAAAAATACATTGTAATAAATCCAACAACTAATACTCCCTTCATTTTATTAAATTCTTGCAGAAGATAATGTGAGGAAAAAAAATCACGGAAAACCTAGCTACTTTTGTAATTCCTATCTTACTTTTTAGAATTTTCCTCTTACTTTAATACTTATCTTTTATTAACTATTACCTCTCACTTACTTTTTCTTTGTCCAAATAAGGTAATAGTTCCTCTAGGAAGAACTTTCTAAAACAAAAAGGCTAAATATCAAACTATTTGGTACCAGATAACATAGTATGTTGTCTGTTTTGCCCTTTATTATTTTTGCCAACTAAATTTTTCAGATGTACAAATACATGTTTTGGATGTGCAATTATACATTTTGGATGTGCAAACATAATTATTGATTGTAGAAATATAGTCTTTGGATGTGCAAACATACGTTTTGGATATACAAGCATACCTTAGATGTGCAAACATAATTTTTGGATATGCAAATATAGTCCAGGCCCGTTCCTGACATTTTGGAGGTCCTGGGGCGAACAAAGAAAAATGGGCCCTCCCCAATGTCAACTACTATTCTTGACGTATATTGATTTAATCATATTAATGGTCAAAGTTCGGTGGATAATGGGTTTCGTAACTCATGAAATCTGGATTCATTTTAGCTTACATTTTTTATAAGGCACCCATTGGATTAATGGTTAATTGGTTGCATTTTTTATGACTTGTCTTCCTAAATTAAGTCATATATTGCTTCTTAATTTATCACGGCATCCTCTACATTGACTTGTCAGTTGGAGCTTGTGTTTTGGATTACGAAATTTGTAAGCGTTTATTACCTCTTTAATATTTTTAAGGGTTTGAATTGTGAAAAAAAGGAAATAATAGAACTCCTCACTTTT
Organism: Beta corolliflora; assembly: GCA_947648045.1. Classification (NCBI taxonomy): domain Eukaryota; kingdom Viridiplantae; phylum Streptophyta; class Magnoliopsida; order Caryophyllales; family Amaranthaceae; genus Beta; species Beta corolliflora. Next base: position 76,387 of record CANSZD010000490.1, on the reverse strand, counting down.
TAACAATTCCACTTTGACATTTGCGTTTAATATTAACATCTAATATATTTGGCTATCCTACTTTATTGATTCGTACAATTTTTGTAAAATAGAACATTTTGAATGTAAATATGTAATATACATTGAGATAAATTTAATAACATTTTATATTAACATTTGTTCTTATATATTAGTAACTTCATAGTCGAAGTAGAGCAAAAGAACAATGTAAACATAAAAATTGAACAATTATATAAAATCGAAGGGGGTATGAAATAGCAATAGTTACTCTATACGAGAAGGAAAAAAACACATACTAAAGATTAAGTAGATATTCAAAACCATTATTGGAAATAAAAGAAAACCAAAAAGAAAAAAGAAAAGAAAACAGAAGCTTTAAAATCATTGAAAACAAAAGAAAATAAAAAATAAAAAATAAAAAATAGAAAGATAAAAGACACAAAAAAGAGAACGAAAGAAAAGTAAAAAAGAAAAGTAAAAAGAAAAAATAGCAAGTGAGACAAAAACTATACGTGGGAGGGTTCGAACCCGGGACGGACGAAGTGCAACGGGAACAATCACTGACAACTAACTAATGAGCTACCACTAGTAGTAGATAAATGTAATACAACGCAAATTTATTTATCCAAAAATATATAGCAGATTGCAAAAACAGTAACTTGGGCCTTTTCTCCCTGGCCCTGGGCGGGCGCCCATCCTGCCCAGGCTCAGGGACGGGCCTGATATAGTCTTTAGATGTACAAATATGCAGTTTAAATGTGCAAACAAAGGCTTTGGATGTGCAAACATGGTATTTGGATGTGCAAATATAGGTTTTGGATGTGCAAATATAAGTTTTGGATGTGCAAGAATTGCTATGTAGATATACAATTGTTAGGTGGATCAACAAAAGTTTAAAAAAAGAAAAGGAAAAAATTTGCAACTAATGAAAAAAGGCATACTACCATTGATAACCCCTCTATATTTTTTAATATCTTTCCTATTTACATACAAATATGAATCCTTTTTTTTATATTTATAGATGGTCTAGGGATCACCACAAAGAAATGATTTCTTAAACTTTAATACAAGATGTTATTTTTCATGGGACTTTATATATTCTACTCATTTGAGCCTTGTTTTCCTGAATTTCCCCTTATATCGATTCTAGGGACGACAACATGTCAGATTTGGACCGGATCCTTATGGACCCAGATCCAAATTCTTTTTCAGTCGTTGGATCCAGATCCGCCCCACATCGACAGATCTAAAAAAATAGGACCCATATCCAGATCTTGCGAATCCGGGTCCAAAACGGGTCCAACATACTTTGAACTATTTTACCACTTTTCAATATAATTTTTTTTCTCAATTCATATAAAAATAAACAGAAAATTTAAAATTGGAGTCCTGCGCCCCTGCCAATTCATACAAATTCGAAACTTTAAAAATAAAATCTAAGAAATTATAAATTTACAATAATTAAAATTGTTGATTAGGGCGTGAGGTATGCAGGTGGTGATTGGTACGGCTGGTGGAGGTAGGGTGTGGTGCGGCTAGGGGGCTTGGTGGTGTTGCTGGTTGTAGATGGAGAAGGGGACGGTACGAGCGAGTGACGGTCGTGCACCGGCTGGTGGTCGTGCGGGCAGGCCTAGTGGAGAGAGGAGGGAGCATGAATTGTGAAGCCAACTAGAAGTGAAGCGAAACCCGTGTGCTGGGTGGGCGGAGAGGGATGAAGCATTGTTGGGGAGAGAGAGAGAGAGAGAGGAAAGGGGAAGGCGTGAGAGAGAAGGGGAGGGGGGAGGGGGGAGGGGGTGAGAGAGATGGGGAGAAAGGAGAGAGTTAGGGTTTTGTGTCAAAATGGATGTTAGAGGCTTAGTTGGAGTCCTGCGCCCCTGCCAGCCCATTTTTTTTTAAAAAAAATGGGTATCCGACGACGGGACCCGAATCCAACGGGTATGAAATTTTATGATCCAGATTCAAAAAAACGGATTCAGATCCATGGATCCGGCCGGGTCCAGGATCCATTGTCATCCCTAATCGATTCAAATTTGTATTTGTTATTAAAACCGTTATTAAGTAGATACACAACTAGTTTCAAATTTTTATAGGAATTTGAGTTGACTCTAGTGGTGAGCTTTTCCATCTTACCTAACAAAGTCTAGGGTTCAATTAAATCGGGGGGTTTGGGGTGTACAACTTGTAATGGGTCTCTGGACAGGAGCCATGTGTGAGAGCAACCCAGAGAAATTCTTTTTATTCATTTAAAGAAAAACTATCATCCAAGATTCTAATATATATGTAACTTTATCGCTATAGATTTTAGTTTTTGTTGTAACAATAAAGTTTCCTCAATAAATATTGTTGTAATACTAATTTTGGTTCAGTTGAGTAAGACTGAGTTTTTGAAAGATAATATGTTTAATCCTGTAAACAGGACCTATGATCAAATGATATAATCACATATAGTACATTATACTCATATCTATTACTATATTTATCTAAAAGAAAGACTAAATAAGACCTTACCATTCATACCATTCATCTAATTAAATATATTTTCATGAGTTGTAAAACTCTACTTATTTGGAAGCATATTTCAAGCACTCTTCAATGGTAAAAAATTATAATGTTTTGAATTAGGTAGCAAAAGTTATATTCAATTTACATAATAATTTAGGCTGTTTTTTCAAAACGAAACTTTAAGTAGAACTCTATTTTTAAAATATTTAAATTAAAAATTAATGACATGGCAATCCTACGTGGCCCTCTCTATTTCATAAGTTGTAGAACTATATTGTAAATGGATCTTATTTCGGAGCATATTTCGAGCACTACCCAATAGTACAAAAATTATAATATTCCGAATTACGTAGCAAAAGTTATACACAATTTATATAATATAATTATTTGGGTTGTTCATTCAAAACCAAACTCTAATTTTCGCTTATCCAAAACTCCTTATATATATTTAAATCTTTGTAGAACTCTTTTTTTGTAAAAAAATAAAAATAATTATTAATGACATGACAATCCTACGTGGCACAGTCTATGACCTCGAAATCTTGAGGAGCTCCCTATGCTCCCGAAAAGTTCCTCCTTTATATATATACTAGTATTTGGGGCACGGACAAATGCCAGGCTTTTTCGTGAAGAAGAGGTAGAGTTTTTAAATATTCACACCCCCGTTCTCTTCGTAGAGAAGATGTAGACTTTTGAAATTTTCAAATACCATGTTTGAACGTATTTTTATCCGACATACAACAACAAAAGTTATAATGTAATAACTTTGAATATTCTAATTCTAACATGAATAAGTTTTGTAGAAAAGCCCTAATTCTAATTGAATTTATAATTCTAATTGTAGTTTGTTACTTTAATACGTTAGTATAGTCAATATTTCTTTTTATGCATTACTTTAATATAAAATTTTAAATATAGTATAAATGGATCTTATTTTACACTTTCCAATAGTACAAAAATTGTGACTTTCCGAACTATATATTAAAAGTTATAATCGATTAACTATACTTAAGTTTTTCATTGTGAACCCAGTTTTATTTCTTCTTATCCTAAACTCTATACGTGTATTTTTATTACTTTGTAACTCTATTTATTTTTTTAAAAATGAAATGGCAGTTAATAAGTGCACGACAAATAGTGTCCAATGAGGATGCCAAATGTCGCGACCTCGTATTTGGGACCCGGGTAAATGCCCGTTCTCTTCATGGAGAAGATGTAAACTTTTGAAATTTTCACATACCCTATTTGAACGTATTTTTGTCCAACATACAATAATGTAATAATTTTGAATATTATAATTCTAACATTAATAGGTTTTATATAAAAGCCCTAATTTCAATTGCAGTTTGTTACTTTAATACATTAGTATAGTCAATGTTTCTTTTTATACGTTACTTTAATATAAAATTTTAAATATAGTATAAATGGATCTTATTTTAAAGTAGATTTTAAACACTTTCCAACGATACAAAAATTATAATTTTCCGAACTATATATTAAAAGTTATAATCGATTTACTATACTTAAGTTTTTCATTATGAACGCAACTCTATTTTTTTTCTTATCCTAAATTCTATAGATGTATTTTTATTACTTTGTAACTCTATTTATTTTTTAAAAATGACATGGAAATTAATAAGCGCGACAAATGGCGTCAATGAGGACGCCAAATGTCGCGACCTCCTGAGCTGACTTTTGAACCCTGCTTTATATATTTGTTGCTAGTATTGGGTCCCTGGCATTTGCCCGGGTTGTTTCGTAAAGAAGAGGTATAGTTTTAAAATATTTACACCCCTATTTTTGGCCATTCTTTTTGTCTGACATATAACAATAAAAAGTTATAATATGATTTGTCATTATCATTGACGTTGGTTTCTAATTTATATGTCATGAAGAAATTCATTACATCATTAAGAAACATATTATATCATGCACAAAAACCACATCATTTCTGAACAATCCACTATATAATTTAAACACTCACAATATCATGCAGATTCTCACTATATGATTCAGACACTCACTCTATCATGCAGAAACTACATATTTTTATATGTTAAAGCACATGTCACGATATACTACACAACCTACATCTTCCTGCATGTTAACACATTAAAAATAAAACCTCCACTATATTGCATATTATTTTACTATATGTTTTCCGTTAATAAAATCCAGTATATTGTATAGAAGTTCACTATATCTCTATAAAACTCACTTCACTATATGAATTTAATATGAATGACCAACATTAGTGTGCACCAGGTCCATTTAAGTGTTTTAATAATTGTAGGCACCTGTCATATAAATATGAAACAATTTGTTAAATTATGAAGGATTAATAATATTGCTACGGTATGAAACAATTTGTTAAATTATGAAGGATTGGTAATATTGCTACGGATTAACAATATCAACCCTCTTTCTAATATGTTGACCATGTCCCATCTTATCCAACATTCATGTTTGGAGGAGACGAAGGATGCAACATTTGTTTCTTATCAAAGGAAAAGAAAATATGAGGAGTATATTTATTAGAAACCGTACCTTGGGGAAGAACTCAATGTGCAAAGCTGACCGATAAAAATCTATAATATGTATTTCATGTAATTAGCTTAAGTAGAAATAAAAATATAGGGAAGAAATTTAATTATTAGAAACCATACCTCGTAGCCTTGTTGGGAAAAACTCAATGTGCAAAGTTGACCGTTGAGAATCTAGTATATATAACTTTGAATATTTTAATTCTAACATGAATAGGTTTTGTAGAACAACCTTAATTCTAATTCAATCCCTTATTTCAATTGCAGTAGGTTACTTTAATACGTTAGTATAGTCAATATTTCCTTTTATACGTTACTTTAATATAAAATTTGAAATATAGTATAAATGAATCTTATTTTAAAGTACTTTTTAAACACTTTCTAATGGTACAAAAATTATAATTTTACGAACTATATATTTAAAGTTATAATCAATTTACTATATTTAAGATTTCCATTATGAACCCGACTATATTTATTCTTATCCTAAACTCTATTTGTATTTTAATCAATTTTGAATTCTATTTATATTAAAAAAAATGACATGACACTTAATGAGCGCGACAAATGACGTCCAATGAGGACGCCAAATGTCGCGACCTCGTGATCTAGCTTTTTTACTCTGCTTTATATATTAGTTACTAGTATTGGGACCCGGGCAAATGCCCGGGCTTTTTCGTGAAGAAGAGGTAGAGTTTTTAAATATTTTTACTTCTTTTTATGCCGTTATTTTTGTCTGACATAGAACAACTAAAATTTATAATATGATTTTGTCATTATCTTTGACGTTGGTTTCAAATTTATATGTCATGAAGAAACTCACTTTATCATGCAAGAACGACATCATTTCTTAACAATCCACTATATCATTTCGACACTCACTATATCATGCAGAAACACACTATATCATGCAGAAACCACATATTTTTATATGTTAAAGCACATGTCACGATATACTACACAACCTACATCTTCTTGCATGTTAAAACATTAAAAATAAAACCCTAATCCATAATTCATTAGCAATGTGCAAAGTTGACCGCTGACAATCTAATATATATAACTTTGAATATTCTAATTCTAACATGAATAGGTTTTGTAGAACAACCCTAATTCTAATTGAATCTCTTATAGCAACCCTAATTCTAATTGAATCCCTAATTCTAATTGCATTAGGTTACTCTAATACTTTAACCCTAATTCTAATTGAATTGCTAATTCCAATTGTAGTAGGTTACTTAAATACGTTAGTATAGTTAATATTTCCTTTTATATGTTACTTTAATATAAAATTTTAAATATAGTATAAATGGATCTTGTTTTAAAGTACTTTTTAAACACTTTCTAATAGTACAAAAATTATAATTTTACGAATTATATATTAAAAGCTATAATCAATTTACTATATTTAAGTTTTTAATTGTGAACCCAATTCTATTTATTCTTATCCTAAATTCTATTTGTATTTTAATCAATTTAAAACTTTATTTATATTCAAAAAAATATGGCATGATACTTAATGAGCGCGACAAATGACGTCCAATGAGGACGCCAAATGTCGGGACCTCGTGAGTTGGCTTCCTTTCTTTAGTACTCATTGTGATTACAAATCAAATAAAAACATCTGTCATATAGATATGAAACAATTTGTTAAATTATGAAGTATTGGTAATATTGCTACGGTATGTTGCTAAGGTATGTTGCTACGGTGCAAACCGTACCTTGGGGAAGAACTCTGTAATACCCCGAATTTTCAAAGATTATTTTATTATTTATTAAGGTTTAATATTATTTCCACTTAAAATTTATTTTATGATAATGCGATTTTATTTGATAACTATGTTTATTAAAATAATAATTTCATTTAGTTTTGATTTATTTAACAAGTTTTATTTAAATGATTATTTCTAAATAATTTAACTATGGTAAATTAAACTCTTTATTTTTTATTATGGGTATCCTTGTACAAGTTGTCCATCCATTTTTAGTAATCCAAAGCCCAAATACAAGTCCATAGCCATATGTCTTTTAGCCAGAAAGAAAAAGGAAAATAAAAAAAAGGGTGAAAACTGATTTCACCATCTTCCTTCCCTCCATTCTCTCACGTCTGAATTCCAGCTCAAAGGAGCCAATTTTTCAACACAAAATTCGGCCTTTGTCAGTGCAAATTGAAACTCAATCCACAATTTTCAGATATTAGGGGCAACAATTTCAAAGGCCTAAACACCATAGCCCTCACACCTTACACATCCACCATTAATGAAGCTAGACCCAAAGTTCAAAATTTCTGACCAAACTCCTCTATAAATACTGAACTTTACTCGCCAAATTACTCAAGCAAACAATCTCAAAAGGTTTGCTTCAATTCATTTCTCTTCTTCCTTAATTTCTGATTTTTGATTTTGAAAATTGAAAATGAAATTTCAATCCACCGGAAACCACCGTCAACCACCACTCGAACCACCTGACCCCACCTGACTTCGTCGTTAAACGCCGCCCCAACCGCTAGCTCTCGCACGCCCAAACATCACCCTCCCCGCTCGCGGCGCCCCTGCTCGCCTCCTCCCGGCCGCGCCCGGCCACCCCCCCCACCCGACCCACCGAGCCCGCCCGACTTCATCGACGGCGCGCCACCATCAAAACCACCAGCCTCCCTTCCTTCCTCTTCTTTTCCTCCTTGATTCGTCTCCCCTGTCCTTCATCCCCTTCTTCGTTTTTTTTTTGGTGTGTTTTCTCAGTTTTGAGAAACTGATTCAAAGAATCAGTAAAGCCCCACTTTTCCCCTTTATTAGTTTTATTAAGTTTTATTATTTTTAAAACAAAACAAATGACTTTCCTAAACTAGCTTAATTTATTAAGTTGGTGAATTTAAGATTAATTAACTTAGACTGTTATAACTTGAAAACACTTCTTAATTTTTCTAAGACAAAGTAAGAAGTATAATAAAGTTAGTTTTTATATTTAAAATAATTGTCTAAGTTAATAAAAATTAAGTTGAAGTAATCTTTGAGTACTTAAAATGATTTCATAAATAATTTGAAAACCATAAACTTTGATTTATAAACTCTCTTAAACCATTAAGAACTCTTTAAGTTATTTAAATTATTTAAATTGTTTATTTTATATATAAAAAGGGGTTATTTAGGTAACTAACTTAGATATCGTTAATGTCTATTGTAGACTCCGATTGCGTAGACGAGGAATATCAAGAGTGTTAATTCGTTCGTGAACTTAACTTTTGGGCACGTGTCACGAGGTAATCTCCGATGTCCATCTAAACGTAGATCCCGTTAGAATAAAACGAATTAATTATGTGATTATGGGATTTAGAATATGGATTTGAATATGGTTTATAGTTATGGATTATGCACGACGAATGAGTATGACAAATGAAATGACTTGTATAACGGACAATATGACAATGATGATTATTATTATAACATTGTTAACACGTCAATAATAGCAACTTAATCACTAAACTTTTATTCTTGTGATCAACATCGCTTAATGTCATTTAGTAAAGTTATTATTATTATTATTATTATTATTATTATTATTATTATTATTATTATTATTATTGTTATTATTGTTATTATTGTTATTATTATTATTATTATTATTATTATTATTATTATTATTATTATTATTATTATTATTATTATTATCATCGTTATTCTTACCATTTATAGTATTACTATTACTAAGATTATTGTTATCGTTATTATTAATATTGAAGTCATGAGTGAAAGTTGAAAATTATCAAGAACATGTGATAATTGGATGATTATGAGTTAATCAATGTAACCAAGTGACGGTTATGATAATGAATACGAATGGGCTCTCGGATTAAGCTACGTATGAATTGAATTATGGATTTGGAAAAAGTGTATGTATTCACTCTTGATTAAATGAATTGACGCATATGTGTACATGTGATATGTGATGACTTGAATTAAAAACTATTAATCACTTAAAGTGAAATATCGGAGGGAAATGATGAACAGGTTGCCCTGTATGGGAGGTTCAGCGGCCACCTACAGGTTATCTGGTTACCATGCTGATTTTCTGTTACTTGTCTTCCTTCTATCTTGTTGTGATCCACGTAGAAGGGGTGTGCACACTAGGGACTCTGTTATTATGGCCATTATGTTATCCGTAGGTGGTTATAGGGGATTGACCCCGGCCTACAATGTTGAAGTAAGTGGTTACAGGGGATTGACCCCGGCTTACTGGCGTTCTCTTTCCTCTCCTTCAATAACTGGATTAATTGAACTTATGCGATTATTCATTGTATATAAACGTGTATGTGTGCTATGCCTTATAACCCTATTAACCTTTTATTTTACAAGGTATTTTCAACTTAAGTATTTTACGAGATGGAGTTGGAATTACTCAGTTTTTCTGATTTTTGGGAGCTTGTCCCTCTTGTTTCTTTTCAATGTATTAGTGCAGGTGGGTGATCGACGGGGGAACAAAGGGAGATCATTTAGAGTTGTCATCCACTTAGCTTATGATTTAGCTTCCGCTGGAACTCTGAAACACTTTAGTCTTTAGTAATATTGAATGAACGATATACTTGGTTGTAAGGATTAATTTATTTTGAATTTAGTATGCTTTAACCTAGCCTTGCATTTATTTCCAAGGAGATAAGTGCGGCGGTAGCACGCCCGTTGAGTCGAACCCTCGTGGATTTTCCCCCATCTCGAGTTTTATTAAATGAAAAAGGGTTCGGGTTGGCGGGGGTGTTACAAAATGGTATCAGAGCGGAGCTTAGATTAACTAGGGAAAGATTAAAATTATTAAAATATAATAATTAGGGAAAATGAATCAAAGAGGATTAAACTTAAAATTGGTTTAGGAAGTCAAAATAATAAAAATATTTAAGAAAAATGAACTAGGATTAAAATATGACTTAAGGGTTTAGTATGGGTACGAATGGGTTATGTGTACATGTATGAAAGTACTCGCCAAAGGTACTTATTAATTGTTTATGATATTTTATTAGATGGCCAAGATACGTTTGACCGCCAGGAAATGCACCAGAACCCCCTCGTCAAGGACCTTACCTTCTAAGCATGAGGGTAGGAGAGTGTGTTTCAGCTTATATTTACAGGTTACGGTTAACAATGAAGTGTTACCACCTCAATGAAGGCCACGGGCATTCGGATTACCTCACGCCACCTAAACAGGCCGATGTTCTGATTCACACTCTCCCCAACGATGGTCCTTATGCTGGAATCAAGAGTGAATACTCTGATGTTCTGATAAATGGAAGGCCAAACTATGAACGATACACATTGAAAGGGAAGTGGTATCTCACGTTGAGTTACCTGGAGAAAAGAATGCTTGATGCTAGGGCCAAGTGGCTTAATGACTATTTACCCACTGATGACGAGGAACCCAACCATAGTGACAATGAAGAAGTAGGAAGCAACCCTGCCTCACCCGTTGTAAATCTCAATGGAGATGGAGACGGAGAAGAAGGTGAAGACGAGGATCCGTCCGAGTACGCTGACTAGAAACCCAAATATCTAGCCCTGACCCTTAGATTTCTAATTAAGGTCGTAAAAGACCAATTAACTCGTTAACTTAGTTAAGGATGGTGCGACTAATGCTTATTTGACTATTTGAAACAAACTCTTATGCTACTATGAACGATTTGTTATGGCACTTTTGGGGTAATGAATGATGAACTTTTGACATGTGAATTGAGTGTGAAATGAATGATGAACTTTTGATATGTGAATTGAGTATGAAATGAATGAATGGTGTGAACCATGGTTATGTGAATTAGCTTTTATATAAGTATCAATGTGAATGGTGGAAACACCAATGTGAATAACGCAGGTAGCTTATGCAATACGTTTATACGCGATCTAGAGTAAGACGACCAGAAAACCAAATGGCCGAAACTCCCGAATAAGTTGCAGCACGACTTAGGACTCTCGAGCAACTAGCTCAGAGCTTTGGCTTAGTCCTTCAAAATCAGATCAACAACAATCACCATGGAGACGATCCGCAAGCTGTCATGGCGAAAAATATTTCCGCTTTGAAACCACCAACCTTCGTTGGGAGAGAAGACCCACAACTTCTCGAAAACTGGATAAGAGACTTCGAAAAGATTTTCACGGCCACGGGTACGCCTGAGGCCCAGAAAGTAGATCAAGCAACCTTTTATCTGCATGAAGATGCTGATACTTGGTGGGAAAGTGTAGGACCTACTTTTAAAGCTCAAGAAAACTTTAACTGGGAAGCGTTTAAGGTAGCGATTAAGGCTCGATTCTTCCCCGAGCACATTTGTAGGCAAAAGTACAACGAGTTGAGTAGGTTTAACCAGAGTTATAACATGAGTGTGCAAGAGTATGCTCAGAAATTCAATGAGTATGCCCGATTCTGCCCGACTGTAGTGCCAGATGAAGGAACTAAGGCCCAGAAGTTTGAAGACGGACTTAAGTTTGATCTTCATACTCGAATGGGAGGTAGCACCTCTACTACTTTCGCGGAAGTGTATGCTAAGGCCTCAAACTTGGAGAAAATCTTACAGCGTGAGAGAGAGGTGCTAGGTAGACACAAAAGGAAGGAACCTACCGGCAACAGCAACAGCCAAGGGTATGACAAAAGGCCCAACAATGGTGGAAACAACAACAACAATGGTGGACGCTACAACAACCGCAACAATCAGGATTATGGACAACAAGCCCAGCAAGGAAATAGGAACCAAATGAACTTTGTTTGCAGGAAGTGTGCCAAGAGTCATCCAGGGTTCACTTGTCAGGGTGAAAGGATCAAGTGTTTCGAGTGTGGAGAAGTAGGTCACAAATCGTTCAACTGTCCAAAGAAGCAAGCTCAAAATGGACCAAATGGGAACAATGGTAACAATGGAGGTGGAAACAGAATTCAAAACTTCAATAACAACCGCCCTCTTTGAGGAAATGCCGCACGTAACGGGAACCGGAACAACCGCTCTTTTGGAGGTGGAAATGGAAACTATGGAAAGAATGGCAATGGAGGCTACACCAATGGAAGAATCAATGTCATGAGCCGAATTGAAGCTGACACTGATGCCAATGTTGTGACGGGTACATTTCTCGTAAACTCAAACCCTGCTTATGTACTCTTTGATTCCGGAGCGTCTCATTCCTTTATTTCTAGCACTTTTTTTAATAAGTATCCCCTCAAGTCTACCCAGTCTTGTCGAGCCAATATAGTCATGCCCACCGGTGAAACTATTTCTTGTAAATCTCTTTTCCAAAGTATCCCTGTAGTCATAGCTGGTACTGAATTACCGGCCGATCTTATCCTTTTTTACCTAAAGGACTTTGACATTATCTTGGGAATGGATTGGTTAGCTAAGTATAAAGCGAAAATCAAGTGTCATAACTAGAAAATATCTCTTAGGGGACCAAAAGGGAATAAGATATCCTATAAGGGTATAATTTCTAAACCCGATGTCAATATAATCTCAGCCATGAACCTTCAAACCCATCTTAGAAAAGGCTACCCAGTCTACCTGTGCCAAGTAAGGGACGTAAGCGTGGAAAACGAGGAGTTGACTCAAATTTTGGTAGTAAAGGAGTTTCCGATGTATTTCCCGAAGAGCTTCCAGGAATGCCACCAGAGAGAGAAGTGAGCTTTAAGATCGATTTAGTCCCTGAAACTGGACCTATCTCTAAGGCTCCGTATCGAATGGCACCTGCAGAAATGCAAGAGTTGAAGGTGCAAATAGAAGAGTTATTGGATAAAGGGTACATTCGACCTAGTGTCTCACCTTGGGGAGCGCCGGTGTTGTTTGTCAGGAAGAAAGACGGATCTTTGAGGTTGTGTATAGATTACAGAGAGTTGAATAATGCCACAGTGAAGAATAAGTATCCACTCCCGAGGATCGAGGATTTGTTCGATCAACTTCAGGGTGCAACAGTGTTTTCCAGGATCGATTTACGATCAGGTTATCACCAACTACGAATCGCAGAAGAAGACATTCCTAAGACAGCCTTTCGTGCGAGATATGGCCATTATGAGTTCATTGTCATGCCTTTTGGACTCACTAATGCGCCAGCAGCTTTCATTCCAGCCGTACCTGGACAAGTTCGTGATTGTGTTCATCGACGATATATTGGTGTACTCGAAGGACAGAGAAGAGCATGAGGATCAGTTGAGGAAAGTTCTGGAGATTCTTCGAGAAAAGAAATTGTACGCGAAGTTCTTGAAGTGTGAATTTTGGTTGGAAAAGGTTTCATTTTTGGGTCATGTGATATCAAAAGAAGGCGTTTCCGTAGATCCATCGAAGATTCAAGCAGTGAATGATTGGCCTCAACCTAAGATCGTCACCGAAGTACGGAGTTTCTTGGGTTTAGCTGGATATTACCGGAGGTTTGTGAAAGATTTTTCGAGAACGGCCCAACCTCTCACTAACCTGATGAAGAAAACAACAAAATTTCATTGGGATGATAAGTGTGAGGAAGCATTCCAAGAGCTGAAGAAGAGGCTTACAACGGCCCCAGTATTGACTTTGCCCTCTGGAGTAGAAGGATTTGAAGTCTACAGTGATGCCTCAAAGAAAGGTTTTGGGTGTGTCTTGATGCAACATGGTAAAGTAGTGGCCTATGCGTCGAGACAACTCAAACCGCATGAGCAAAATCACCCTACTCATGACTTGGAGTTAGGAGCAATCGTGTTTGCGCTCAAGATCTGGAGACATTATTTGTATGGAGTGCAGTGTAAAGTCTATACAGATCACAAGAGTTTGAAGTATCTGTATACGCAAAAGGAGTTGAATATGAGACAGAGACGTTGACTCGAGCTTATAAACGACTATGATTTGAAGATAGTGTATCAAGAGGGAAAAGCGAACAAAGTAGCTGATGCGTTGAGTAGGATGAGTGCTCATTCACTAAATGTGTTGATTTTGGCAGATGAACTGTGTGAGGAGATCAAGAGATTGAGTTTGGAAATAGTTGAGCTCGGTTATGTGAAAGCTCAGTTGAATGCTCTTACTGTTGGACCGGACATATTTGAGGAGATTCGGGTGAAACAAGCTGCTGATAAGTGGTTAAGCAAGTTAAGAGAGATGAAGGAATGTGGTCAAGCACCGGAGTTCGAGATCGACGACAATGGCGTTGCAAAGTATAAACGGAGATTGTGTGTGCCACAGGATGAGGAACTCAAGACGAGAATTCTAAGGGAAGCCCATAGTTCACCGTATTCCATACATCCAGGAGGAGATAATAAGCTTTATAAGGATTTGAAAAAGCATTTTTGGTGGCCATGGATGAAGCAAGAAGTAGCCGACTTTGTCGCAAAATGTTTAACATGCCAGAAGGTGAATATATTGCATATGAAGCCTGGAGGGAAATTGCAACCTTTGGAAGTGCCAGGATGGAAATGGGAATCTATCTCTATGGATTTCGTCATGGGGTTACCGAATACGAGGTCGGGAAAGAATGCAATATGGGTAATAGTGGACCGTTTGACTAAGACGGCAAGATTCGTGGCAATGAAGGATACTTGGTCGTTGAAACAGTTGACGGATGCTTACTTTAATGAGGTGGTTAGGCTACATGGTGTTTCGAAGGACATCGTTTCGGATAGGGACTCTAGATTCTTATCTAAGTTCTGGAAACAGCTTCAGACAGCCGTGGGTACACTATTGAAATTCAGTACATCCTTCCACCCAGCAACAGATGGTCAAACAGAGAGAACCATTCAAACCTTGGAGGATATGTTGAGAGCATGCGTGATGGATTTCGGAGGATATTGGGATGATCATTTGATGTACATTGAGTTCTCGTACAACAACAGTTATCACTCGAGCATAAGAATGGCACCTTATGAGGCATTGTATGGACGAAAATGTAGAAGCCCTATATGTTGGAGTGATGTGAACGAGTCGTTGAATTTGGGTCCAGAAATGATAGAAGAGACTACCAACAAGGTGAAGTTGATTCAAGAGCGTATGAAATCAGCTCAGGATCGACAAAAATCGTATGCATATCAAAGGAGACGAGATTTAGAGTTTGAAGTTGGAGAAAAAGTGTTGCTGAAAGTTTCACCAACCAAGGGAGTAATGAGGTTCGGCAGAAAAGGAAAGTTGAGTCCTCGTTATCTCGGCCCTTACGAAATACTCGAAAGAATTGGGGAAGTGGCTTATAGATTAGCCTTACCTAATGTTCATAATGTCTTTCATGTGTCTCAACTTCGTAAATATGTCCCTGATCCCTCCCATGTTATCCAACCTGAAACCATTGAACTAGATGAGACCCTCACCTTTGAAGAATGTCCTATTAGAATCCTTGATTCCAAAACGAGAAATACCCGGAACAAGGCAGTAAAGTTAGTCAAAGTTTTGTGGTCTAATCATCAAACCGAGGAAGCAACTTGGGAAGCGGAAGATGACATGAAAAAGCGTTATCCTGAACTCTTTTATGAGGTACGATTATCGAGTTTCGGGGACGAAACTCCTTAAAGGGGACCGAATGTAATACTAACAAAGCGCAAAGCTACTGTTTCGTTAATATTAAACATCTAACTTTAAAGTTCGAGGACGAACTTTGTTTTTAAGGAGGAGTAGATGTAATACCCAAAATTTTCAAAGATTATTTTATTATTTATTAAGGTTTAATATTATTTCCACTTAAAATTTATTTTATGATAATGCGATTTTATTTGATAACTATGTTTATTAAAATAATAATTTCATTTAGTTTTGATTTATTTAACAAGTTTTATTTAAATGATTATTTCTAAATAATTTAACTATGGTAAATTAAACTCTTTATTTTTGGTTATGGGTATCCATGTACAAGTTGTCCATCCATTTTTAGTAATCCAAAGCCCAAATACAAGTCCATAGCCATATGTCTTTTAGCCAGAAAGAAAAAGGAAAAAAAAAAGGGTGAAAACTGATTTCACCATCTTCCTTCCCTCCCTTCTCTCACGTCCGAATTCCAAACTCAAAGGAGCCAATTTTTCAACACAAAATTCGGCCTTTGTCGAGTGCAAATTGAAACTCAATCCACAATTTTCAGATATTAGGGGCAACAATTTCAAAAGCCTAAACACCATAGCCCTCACATCTTACACATCCACCATTAATGAAGCTTGACCCAAAGCTCAAAATTTCTGACCAAACTCCTCTATAAATACTGAACTTTACTCACCAAATTACTCAAGCAAACAATCTCAAAAGGTTTACTTCAATTCATTTCTCTTCTTCCTTAATTTCTGATTTTTGATTTTGAAAATTGAAAATGAAATTTCAATCCACCGGAAACCACCGGAAACCACCACTCGAACCACCTGACCCCACCTGACTTTGCCGTTAAACGCCGCCCAACCGCTAGCTCCTGCACAGCCAAACATCACCCTCCCTGCTTCGCGGCGCCCCTGCTGCCTCCCTCTCAGCCCGCGCCCGCCCCGCCCCCACCCGACCCACCGAGCCTGCCTCGACTTCATCGACGGCGCGCCACCATCAAAAACCACCAACCTCCCTTCCTTCCTCTTCTTTTCCCCCGATTCGTCTCCCCAGTCCTTCATCCCCTTCTTCGTTTTTTTTGGTTTGTTTTCTCAGTTTTGAGAAACTGATTCAAAGAATCAGTAAAGCTCCACTTTTCCCCTTTATTAGTTTTATTAAGTTTTATTTTTCCTAAACTAGCTTACTTTATTAAGTTGGTGTATTTAAAATTAATTAACTTAGTCTTTTATAACTTGAAAACACTTCTTAATTTTTCTAAGACAAAGTAAGAAGTATAATAAAGTTAGTTTTTATATTTAAAATAATTGTCTAAGTTAATAAAAATTAAGTTGAAGTAATCTTTGAGTACTTAAAATGATTTCATAAATAATTTGAAAACCATAAACTTTGATTTATAAACTCTCTTAAAACCATTAAGAACTCTTTAAGTTATTTAAATTGTTTATTTTATATATAAAAAGGGGTTATTATGGTAACTAACTTAGATATCGTTAATGTCTATTGTAGACTCCGATTGCGTAGACGAGGAATATCAAGAGTGTTAATTCGTTCGTGAACTTAACTTTTGGGCACGCATCACGAGGTAATCTCCGATGTCCATCTAAACGTAGATCCCGTTAGAATAAAACGAATTAATTATGTGATTATGTGATTTAGAATATGGATTTGAATATGGTTTATAGTTATGGATTATGCACGACGAATGAGTATGACAAATGAAATGACTTGTATAACGGACAATATGGCAATGATGATTATTATTATAACATTGTTAACACGTCAATAATAGCAACTTAATCACTAATCTTTTATTCTTGTGATCAACATCGCTTAATGTCATTTAGTAAAGTTATTATTATTATTATTATTATTATTATTATTATTATTATTATCATCATCATCACTATTCTTACCATTTATAGTATTACTATTACTAAGATTATTGTTATCGTTATTATTAATATTGAAGTCATGAGTGAAAGTTGAAAATTATCAAGAACATGTGATAATTGGATGATTATGAGTTAATCAATGTAACCAAGTGACGGTTATGATAATGAATACGAATGGGCTCTCGGATTGAGCTATGTATGAATTGAATTTTGGATTTGGAAAAAGTGTATGTATTCACTCTTGATTAAATGAATTGATGCATATGTGTACATGTGATATGTGATGACTTGAATTAAAAACTATTAATCACTTAAAGTGAAATATCGGAGGGAAATGATGAACAGGTTGCCCTGTATGGGAGGTTCAGCGGCCACCTACAAAGTTATCTGGTTACCATGCCGATTTTCTCGTTACTTGTCTTCCTTCTATCTTGTTGTGATCCACGTAGAGGGGGTGTGCACACTAGGGACTCGTTATTATGGCCATTATGTTATCCGTAGGTGGTTATAGGGGATTGACCCCTACCTACAATGTCAAGTAAGTGGTTACGGGGATTGACCCGCCTACTCGGCGTTCTCTTTCCTCTCCTTAAATAACTCGGATTAATTGAACTTATGCGATTATTCATTGTATATAAACGTGTATGTGTGCTATGCCTTATAACCCTATTAACCTTTTATTTTACAAGGTATTTTCAACTTAAGTATTTTACGAGATGGAGTTGGAATTACTCGGCTTTTTCGATTTTTGGGAGCTTGTCCCTCTTGTTTCTTTTCAATGTATTAGTGCGGGTGGGTGATCGACTGGGGAACAAAGGGAGATCATTTAGAGTTGTCATCCACTTAGCTTATGATTTAGCTTCCGCCTGGAACTCAAACACTTTAGTCTTTAGTAATATTGAATGAACGATATACTTGGTTGTAAGGATTAATTTATTTTGAATTTAGTATGCTTTAACCTAGCCTTGCATTTATTTCCAAGGAGATAAGTGCGGCGGTAGCACGCCCGTTGAGTCGAACCCTCGTGGATTTTCCCCATCTCGAGTTTTATTAAATGAAAAAGGGTTCGGGTTGGCGGGGTGTTACAAAATGGTATCGGAGCGGAGCTTAGATTAACTAGGGAAAGATTAAAATTATTAAAATATAATAATTAGGGAAAATGAATCAAAGAGGGTTAAACTTAAAATTGGTTTAGGAAGTCAAAATAATAAAAATATTTAAGAAAAATGAACTAGGATTAAAATATGACTTATGGGTTTAGTATGGGTACGAATGGGTTATGTGTACATGTATGAAAGTACTCGCCAAAGGTACTTATTAATTGTTTATGATATTTTATTAGATGGCCAAGATACGTTTGACCGCCAGAAATGCACCCGAACCCCCTCGTCAAGGACCTTACCTTCTAAGCATGAGGGTAGGAGAGTGTGTTTCACATTATATTTACAGTGTTACTTAACAATGAAGTGTTACCACCTCAATGAAGGCCACGGGCATTCGGATTACGTCACGCCACCTAAACAGGCCGATCTTCTAATTCACACTCTCCCCAACGATGGTCCTTATGCTGGAATCAAGAGTGAATACTCTGATGTTCTGATAAATGGAAGGCCAAACTATGAACGATACACATTGAAAGGGAAGTGGTATCTCACGTTGAGTTACCCGGAGAAAAGAATGCTTCGATGCTAGGGCCAAGTGGCTTAATGACTATTTACCCACCGATGACGAGGAACCCAACCATAGTGACAATGAAGAAGTAGGAAGCAACCCCGGCCTCACCCGTTGTAAATCTCAATGGAGATGGAGACGGAGAAGAAGGTGAAGACGAGGATCCGTCCGAGTACGCCGACTAGAAACCCAAATATCTAGCCCTGACCCTTAGATTTCTAATTAAGGTCGTAAAAGACCAATTAACTCGTTAACTTAGTTAAGGATGGTGCGACTAATGCTTATTTGACTATTTGAAACAAACTCTTATGCTACTATGAACGATTTGTTATGGCACTTTTGGGGTAATGAATGATGAACTTTTGACATGTGAATTGAGTGTGAAATGAATGATGAACTTTTGATATGTGAATTGAGTATGAAATGAATGAATGGTGTGAACCATGGTTATGTGAATTAGCTTTTATATAAGTATCAATGTGAATGGTGGAAACACCAATGTGAATAACGCAGGTAGCTTATGCAATACGTTTATACGCGATCTAGAGTAAGGCGACCAGAAAACCAAATGGCCGAAACTCCCGAATAAGTTGCAAAAGACGACTTAGGACTCTCGAGCAACTAGCTCAGAGCTTTGGCTTAGTCCTTCAAAATCAGATCAACAACAATCACCATGGAGACGATCCGCAAGCTGTCATGGCGAAAAATATTTCCGCTTTGAAACCACCAACCTTCGTTGGGAGAGAAGACCCACAACTTCTCGAAAACTGGATAAGAGACTTCGAAAAGATTTTCACGGCCACTGGTACGCCCGAGGCCCGGAAAGTAGATCAAGCAACCTTTTATCCGCATGAAGATGCCGATACTTGGTGGGAAAGTGTAGGACCTACTTTTAAAGCTCAAGAAAACTTTAACTCGGGAAGCGTTTAAGGTAGCGATTAAGGCTCGATTCTTCCCCGAGCACATTTGTAGGCAAAAGTACAACGAGTTGAGTAGGTTTAACCAGAGTTATAACATGAGTGTGCAAGAGTATGCTCAGAAATTCAATGAGTATGCCCGATTCTGCCCGACTGTAGTGCCAGATGAAGGAACTAAGGCCCAGAAGTTTGAAGACGGACTTAAGTTTGATCTTCATACTCGAATGGGAGGTAGCACCTCTACTCCTTTCGCGGAAGTCTATTCTAAGGCCTCAAACTTGGAGAAAATCTTACAGCGTGAGAGAGAGGTGCTAGGTAGACACAAAAGGAAGGAACCTACCTAAGAACAAAGAATGACCAAGGGTATGACAAAAGGCCCAACAATGGTGGAAACAACAACAACAATGGTGGACGCTACAACAACCGCAACAATCAGGATTATGGACAACAAGCCCAGCAAGGAAATAGGAACCAAATGAACTTTGTTTGCAGGAAGTGTGCCAAGAGTCATCCAGGGTTCACTTGTCAGGGTGAAAGGATCAAGTGTTTCGAGTGTGGAGAAGTAGGTCACAAATCGTTCAACTGTCCAAAGAAGCAAGCTCAAAATGGACCAAATGGGAACAATGGTAACAATGGAGGTGGAAACAGAATTCAAAACTTCAATAACAACCGCCCTACTGGAGGGAAATGCCGCACGTAACGGGAACCGTAACAACCGCTCTTTTGGAGGTGGAAATGGAAACTATGGAAAGAATGGCAATGGAGGCTACACCAATGGAAGAATCAATGTCATGAGCCGAATCGAAGGCGACACCGATGCCAATGTTGTGACGGTACATTTCTCGTAAACTCAAACCCTGCTTATGTACTCTTTGATTCCGGAGCGTCTCATTCCTTTATTTCTAGCACTTTTTTTAATAAGTATCCCCTCAAGTCTACCCAGTCTTGTCGAGCCAATATAGTCATGCCCACCGGTGAAACTATTTCTTGTAAATCTCTTTTCCAAAGTATCCCTGTAGTCATAGCTGGTACTGAATTACCGGCCGATCTTATCCTTTTTTACCTAAAGGACTTTGACATTATCTTGGGAATGGATTGGTTAGCTAAGTATAAAGCGAAAATCAAGTGTCATAACTAGAAAATATCTCTTAGGGGACCAAAAGGGAATAAGATATCCTATAAGGGTATAATTTCTAAACCCGATGTCAATATAATCTCAGCCATGAACCTTCAAACCCATCTTAGAAAAGGCTACCCAGTCTACCTGTGCCAAGTAAGGGACGTAAGCGTGGAAAACGAGGAGTTGACTCAAATTTTGGTAGTAAAGGAGTTTCCGATGTATTTCCCGAAGAGCTTCCAGGAATGCCACCAGAGAGAGAAGTGAGCTTTAAGATCGATTTAGTCCCTGAAACTGGACCTATCTCTAAGGCTCCGTATCGAATGGCACCTGCAGAAATGCAAGAGTTGAAGGTGCAAATAGAAGAGTTATTGGATAAAGGGTACATTCGACCTAGTGTCTCACCTTGGGGAGCGCCGGTGTTGTTTGTCAGGAAGAAAGACGGATCTTTGAGGTTGTGTATAGATTACAGAGAGTTGAATAATGCCACAGTGAAGAATAAGTATCCACTCCCGAGGATCGAGGATTTGTTCGATCAACTTCAGGGTGCAACAGTGTTTTCCAGGATCGATTTACGATCAGGTTATCACCAACTACGAATCGCAGAAGAAGACATTCCTAAGACAGCCTTTCGTGCGAGATATGGCCATTATGAGTTCATTGTCATGCCTTTTGGACTCACTAATGCGCCAAAAGCCTTTCATTCCAAACGTGCACCGGACAAGTTCGTGATTGTGTTCATCGACGATATATTGGTGTACTCGAAGGACGAGAAGAGCATGAGGATCAGTTGAGGAAAGTTCTGGAGATTCTTCGAGAAAAGAAATTGTACGCGAAGTTCTTGAAGTGTGAATTTTGGTTGGAAAAGGTTTCATTTTTGGGTCATGTGATATCAAAAGAAGGCGTTTCCGTAGATCCATCGAAGATTCAAGCAGTGAATGATTGGCCTCAACCTAAGATCGTCACCGAAGTACGGAGTTTCTTGGGTTTAGCTGGATATTACCGGAGGTTTGTGAAAGATTTTTCGAGAACGGCCCAACCTCTCACTAACCTGATGAAGAAAACAACAAAATTTCATTGGGATGATAAGTGTGAGGAAGCATTCCAAGAGCTGAAGAAGAGGCTTACAACGACCCCAAAGATTGACTTTTGCCCTCCGGAGTAGAAGGATTTGAAGTCTACAAGTGATGCCTCAAAGAAAGGTTTTGGGTGTGTCTTGATGCAACATGGTAAAGTAGTGGCCTATGCGTCGAGACAACTCAAACCGCATGAGCAAAATCACCCTACTCATGACTTGGAGTTAGGAGCAATCGTGTTTGCGCTCAAGATCCTGGAGACATTATTTGTATGGAGTGCAAGTAAAAGTCTATACAGATCACAAGAGTTTGAAGTATCTGTATACGCAAAAGGAGTTGAATATGAGACAGAGACGTTGACTCGAGCTTATAAACGACTATGATTTGAAGATAGTGTATCAAGAGGGAAAAGCGAACAAAGTAGCTGATGCGTTGAGTAGGATGAGTGCTCATTCACTAAATGTGTTGATTTTGGCAGATGAACTGTGTGAGGAGATCAAGAGATTGAGTTTGGAAATAGTTGAGCTCGGTTATGTGAAAGCTCAGTTGAATGCTCTTACCGTTGGACCTGGACATATTTGAGGAGATTCGGGTGAAACAAGTCACTGATAAGTGGTTAAGCAAGTTAAGAGAGATGAAGGAATGTGGTCAAGCACCGGAGTTCGAGATCGACGACAATGGCGTTGCAAAGTATAAACGGAGATTGTGTGTGCCACAGGATGAGGAACTCAAGACGAGAATTCTAAGGGAAGCCCATAGTTCACCGTATTCCATACATCCAGGAGGAGATAATAAGCTTTATAAGGATTTGAAAAAGCATTTTTGGTGGCCATGGATGAAGCAAGAAGTAGCCGACTTTGTCGCAAAATGTTTAACATGCCAGAAGGTGAATATATTGCATATGAAGCCTGGAGGGAAATTGCAACCTTTGGAAGTGCCAGGATGGAAATGGGAATCTATCTCTATGGATTTCGTCATGGGGTTACCGAATACGAGGTCGGGAAAGAATGCAATATGGGTAATAGTGGACCGTTTGACTAAGACGGCAAGATTCGTGGCAATGAAGGATACTTGGTCGTTGAAACAGTTGACGGATGCTTACTTTAATGAGGTGGTTAGGCTACATGGTGTTTCGAAGGACATCGTTTCGGATAGGGACTCTAGATTCTTATCTAAGTTCGGAAACAACTTCGAGACCAGTGGGTACACTATTGAAATTCAAGACATCCTTCCACCCAAAGAACAGATGGTCAAACAGAGAGAACCATTCAAACCTTGGAGGATATGTTGAGAGCATGCGTGATGGATTTCTGAGGATATTGGGATGATCATTTGATGTACATTGAGTTCTCGTACAACAACAATTATCACTCGAGCATAAGAATGGCACCTTATGAGGCATTGTATGGACGAAAATGTAGAAGCCCTATATGTTGGAGTGATGTGAACGAGTCGTTGAATTTGGGTCCGTAAATGATAGAAGAGACTACCAACAAGGTGAAGTTGATTCAAGAGCGTATGAAATCGCCTCGGGATCGACAAAAAATCGTATGCATATCAAAGGAGACGAGATTTAGAGTTTGAAGTTGGAGAAAAGTGTTGGTTGAAAGTTTCACCAACCAAGGGAGTAATGAGGTTCGGCGAGAAAAGGAAAGTTGAGTCCTCGTTATCTCGACCCTTACGAAATACTCGAAAGAATTGGGGGAAGTGGCTTATAGATTAGCCTTACCTAATGTTCATAATGTCTTTCATGTGTCTCAACTTCGTAAATATGTCCCTGATCCCTCCCATGTTATCCAACCTGAAACCATTGAACTAGATGAGACCCTCACCTTTGAAGAACGTCCTATTAGAATCCTTGATTCCAAAACGAGAAATACCCGAATAAGGCAAAGAAAGTTAGTCAAAGTTTTGTGGTCTAATCATCAAACCGAGGAAGCAACTTGGGAAGCGGAAGATGACATGAAAAAGCGTTATCCTGAACTCTTTTATGAGGTACGATTATCGAGTTTCGGGGACGAAACTCCTTAAAGGGGACCGAATGTAATACTAACAAAGCGCAAAGCTACTGTTTCGTTAATATTAAACATCTAACTTTAAAGTTCGAGGACGAACTTTGTTTTTAAGGAGGAGTAGATGTAATACCCAAAATTTTCAAAGATTATTTTATTATTTATTAAGGTTTAATATTATTTCCACTTAAAATTTATTTTATGATAATGCGATTTTATTTGATAACTATGTTTATTAAAATAATAATTTCATTTAGTTTTGATTTATTTAACAAGTTTTATTTAAATGATTATTTCTAAATAATTTAACTATGGTAAATTAAACTCTTTATTTTTGGTTATGGGTATCCTTGTACAAGTTGTCCATCCATTTTTAGTAATCCAAAGCCCAAATACAAGTCCATAGCCATATGTCTTTTAGCCAGAAAGAAAAAGGAAAAAAAAAAGGGTGAAAACTGATTTCACCATCTTCCTTCCCTCCCTTCTATCACGTCTGAATTCCAGCTCAAAGGAGCCAATTTTTCAACACAAA
This sequence comes from Beta corolliflora, assembly GCA_947648045.1. Classification (NCBI taxonomy): domain Eukaryota; kingdom Viridiplantae; phylum Streptophyta; class Magnoliopsida; order Caryophyllales; family Amaranthaceae; genus Beta; species Beta corolliflora. The sequence goes on along the minus strand of CANSZD010000490.1, from coordinate 51,654 downwards.
ATTCGGCCTTTGTCAGTGCAAATTGAAACTCAATCCACAATTTTCAGATATTAGGGGCAACAATTTCAAAAGCCTAAACACCATAGCCCTCACATCTTACACATCCACCATTAATGAAGCTTGACCCAAAGCTCAAAATTTCTGACCAAACTCCTCTATAAATACCGAACTTTACTCACCAAATTACTCAAGCAAACAATCTCAAAAGGTTTACTTCAATTCATTTCTCTTCTTCCTTAATTTCGATTTTTGATTTTGAAAATTGAAAATGAAATTTCAATCCACCTAAAACCACCGAAACCACCACTCGAACCACCCGACCCCACCCGACTTTGCCGTTAAACGCCGCCCAACCGCTAGCTCCCGCACGCCCAAACATCACCCTCCCCGCTCACGGGCGCCCCCGCCGCTCCCTCTGCCGCCCGCGCCGCGCCCGCCCCCACCTGACCCACCGAGCCTGCCTGACTTCATCGACGGCGCGCCACCATCAAAACCACCAACCTCCCTTCCTTCCTCTTCTTTTCCCCCCTGATTCGTCTCCCCAGTCCTTCATCCCCTTCTTCGTTTTTTTTGGTTTGTTTTCTCAGTTTTGAGAAACTGATTCAAAGAATCAGTAAAGCTCCACTTTTCCCCTTTATTAGTTTTATTAAGTTTTATTTTTCCTAAACTAGCTTACTTTATTAAGTTGGTGTATTTAAAATTAATTAACTTAGTCTTTTATAACTTGAAAACACTTCTTAATTTTTCTAAGACAAAGTAAGAAGTATAATAAAGTTAGTTTTTATATTTAAAATAATTGTCTAAGTTAATAAAAATTAAGTTGAAGTAATCTTTGAGTACTTAAAATGATTTCATAAATAATTTGAAAACCATAAACTTTGATTTATAAACTCTCTTAAAACCATTAAGAACTCTTTAAGTTATTTAAATTGTTTATTTTATATATAAAAAGGGGTTATTATGGTAACTAACTTAGATATCGTTAATGTCTATTGTAGACTCCGATTGCGTAGACGAGGAATATCAAGAGTGTTAATTCGTTCGTGAACTTAACTTTTGGGCACGCATCACGAGGTAATCTCCGATGTCCATCTAAACGTAGATCCCGTTAGAATAAAACGAATTAATTATGTGATTATGTGATTTAGAATATGGATTTGAATATGGTTTATAGTTATGGATTATGCACGACGAATGAGTATGACAAATGAAATGACTTGTATAACGGACAATATGGCAATGATGATTATTATTATAACATTGTTAACACGTCAATAATAGCAACTTAATCACTAATCTTTTATTCTTGTGATCAACATCGCTTAATGTCATTTAGTAAAGTTATTATTATTATTATTATTATTATTATTATTATTATTATTATTATCATCATCATCACTATTCTTACCATTTATAGTATTACTATTACTAAGATTATTGTTATCGTTATTATTAATATTGAAGTCATGAGTGAAAGTTGAAAATTATCAAGAACATGTGATAATTGGATGATTATGAGTTAATCAATGTAACCAAGTGACGGTTATGATAATGAATACGAATGGGCTCTCGGATTGAGCTATGTATGAATTGAATTTTGGATTTGGAAAAAGTGTATGTATTCACTCTTGATTAAATGAATTGATGCATATGTGTACATGTGATATGTGATGACTTGAATTAAAAACTATTAATCACTTAAAGTGAAATATCTGGAGGGAAATGATGAACGAGGTTGCCCTTTGTATGGGAGGTTCGCGGCCACCTACAAAGTTATCCGGTTACCATGCCGATTTTCACGTTACTTGTCTTCCTTCTATCTTGTTGTGATCCAAGTAGAAGGGGTGTGCACACTAGGGACTCCGTTATTATGGCCATTATGTTATCCGTAGGTGGTTACAGGGGATTGACCCCGGCCTACAATGTTGAAGTAAGTGGTTACAGGGGATTGACCCCGGCTTACTGGCGTTTTCTTTCCTCTCCTTAAATAACTGGATTAATTGAACTTATGCGATTATTCATTGTATATAAACGTGTATGTGTGTTATGCCTTATAACCCTATTAACCTACTATTTTACAAGGTATTTTCAACTTAAGTATTTTACGGGATGGAGTTGGAATTACTCAGTTTTTCTGATTTTTGGGAGCTTGTCTCTCTTGTTTCTTTTCAATGTATTTGTGCAGGTGGGTGATCGACGGGGGAACAAAGGGAGATCATTTAGAGTTGTCATCCACTTAGCTTATGATTTAGCTTCCGCTGGAACTCTGAAACACTTTAGTAATTAGTAATATTGAATGAACGATATACTTGGTTGTAAGGATTAATTTATTTTGAATTTAGTATGCTTTAACCTAGCCTTGCATTTATTTCCAAGGAGATAAGTGCGGCGGTAGCACGCCCGTTGAGTCGAACCCTCGTGGATTTTCCCCCATCTCGAGTTTTATTAAATGAAAAAGGGTTCGGGTTGGCGGGGGTGTTACAAACTCAATGTGCAAAGCTGACTGCTAAAAATCTATACTATGTAGTTCACGTAATTAGCTTAAGTAGAAATAAAATATAGGGAAGAAAACTCAATGTGCAAAGTTGACCGCTGACAATCTAATATATATAACTTTGAATATTCTAATTCTAACCTGAATAGGTTTTGTAGAATAACCCTAATTCTAATTGAATCTCTTATAACAAATCTAATTCTAATTGAATCCCTAATTCCAATTGTAGTAGGTTACTTTAATACTTTAACCCTAATTCTAATTGAACAGCTCATTCCAATTGTAGTAGGTTACTTTAATACGTTAGTATAGTCAATATTTCCTTTTATATGCTACTTTAATATAAAATTCTAAAAATAGTATAAATGGATCTTATTTTAAAGTACTTTTTAAACACTTTCCAATGGTACAAAAGTTATAATTTTACGAACTATATATTAAAAGTTATAATCAATTTACTATATTTGAGTTTTTCATTGTGAACCCAACTCTATTTATTCACATCCTAAACTCTATTTGTATTTTAATCAATTTAGAACTCTATTTATATTAAAAAAAAAAAATGACATGGCACTTAATGAGCGCGACAAATGGCGTCCAATGAGGACGTCAAATGTTGCGGAATTCAAATTGGATCGCTAATTCCAATTGTAGTAGGTTACTTTAATACGTTAGTATAGTCAATATTTCCTTTTATACGTTACTTTAATATATAATTTTAAATATAGTATAAATGGATCTTATTTTAAAGTGCTTTTTAAACATTTTCCAATGGTACAAAAATTATAATTTTGCGAACTATATATTAAAAGTTATAATCAATTTACTATATTTAAGTTTTTTATTGTGAACCCAACTCTATTTATTCTTATCATAAACTCTATTTGTATTTTAATCAATTTAGAACTCTATTTATTTAAAAAAATAATATGACATGTACACTAGGCGAGAACTAATGGCGTCGTAGCTGCGAATGTCGCCGTGATCCGACTTTTGCATCCGCTTCTATATATTAGTTATATGATATGATATGATATTTGATTAATTGATTGATTAGAAGTAGTGGATGAGTCACAGCCTTTTTTAAAAAATGTAGAAATAAGGTGAAGAGAACATACCTTCAATGACATTATTAAAAGTGCAAAAGTGTAGTTAGATGAGGTGATGAGATTGAGATTGGAGCAATCGGGCCAAATCCCCCCCCCCCCACCCAAGGTGAAATTAGAAGTCATAAGGGTGAAGAGATAGAGATGGGCCCACAGATATGTTTGTGGTTTCTTGGGGATTTGGAAAGGGATCACATGAAAATGAAACCATTCCTCCTACTCCCCCCCCCAACCCCAATTCATCATTCATTCAATCAATCGCTTAACCTCGAGAGTTAGGAGACCAACACCCATAACTTTTACTACTTACTTCCCCCATTTTCATTATCTTCTTTCTTTCTCCGCGACATCAAATCAATCATAAACTCTTTCCTCCGCCGCCCCCCGTAAGTTTCAATTTGCTCTTCTTTATTTGTTAATTGTTAGTTATGGTTTTATTATTGTGCTAACTCAAATGAAAACTTGTATATCCAACTTATTTTCAAATACAAATAGTCAAAACACGGGTTTATCAATGAGTTTTGACATAGAATATTAGATCCTCAAAAGATATACACCTAATTTTTGTTTGTTCTGCTTGATTTGCTTTCAGGAGGTGATCTATGGCTTCTAACTCACCAAATGATGTACCCGCAGGTCAGTCCACTTTTATTATATGAAACCTTGTTTGATTATTTCATCTATTTCATATAATATGTCTTGTTGTTCAAATAATGTTCACTCTATTTGCAACGTTCACTCAATTGTCCATCATCACATTTTCAATTTTACCTAGGTTTACTGATTTTGTATGCTTATGTTGTAAATATGTTTAGTCATAGTTGGTTGGTGAAGTACTCTGACCATCTCCAAGGTATTTGTGAGAAGTTCAATGCTGTAAGGCATCTGCTTTTGAATCGCCCTTTTTCGCAAAATCCTTGATGATTTCCGTTCACTCGTTTTTTGTGGATTCAAAGGGAGTGGGTTTGTTTGTAATATTTGAATGAGGACATGTTATTCTTGTGCTATGTGCTCTCTCCTTACTGGCTTTAGTATAAAAAAGATAATAGAAGTAGTTTCTCGGAGTGTATTGATCTTTGAATCTGCGTTTTTGGTGGCAAGCTGTGAATATACTCAAGTGGGAAGGATTATGAATTAGTTTTGGGAAAAGATATGAGTGCTTCACATGCTTGCTTTACAAATTCAATTACTAGCCTGGTTGGTATCATGTTAAGTGCGGTTCTTCTCTTGAGGACAGGTACTCAAGAGCCCAAAAATTCTGCAACGGAAGCATCCTCTGAGCAGCCACAATCAGGACAAACAACATCTTCTCCGGCTCCTGGACCTGCAATTCCGCCAAATCCTTTTGATTTCTCAGCTATGTCAGGCTTGCTTAATGTACATTGTTCTTCCTCTTTCAAAATCCTTTGTCATGTTTCTATGTATAAATTAATTCATTGAATGTGGTATAATAGCAGTTGTTGGGAATTTGGGATAATGTCTGTGTTGTCACCCTCCCTTGCTCTTAGAAAAAGTGGTTTTGAATTTCCAGCAGCTAGGCTTTACCTATGTTACTTTTATTGTTTTCAAGTACCCATGACATATGCTTGTTACGGTGACAAGGGTATGGAATCCTTATCCCACAATTCAAAGTCTGAGCTTATAAATTATACTAAATGAATGTAGAGTGGGATAGAGAACAGAAAATAATGTGATATAAAAAATAAGCTTGAGATGATTTTTAATAAGAACTAGCTAACAAGTCTTGCGTTTATATCGTTATTTGTATTTATAATATGATAAGCACATACACAAGTCTTTTGACATCAGGATTATGTTTCATCAATGCTAATACACATGTTCAGATTTAGGATAGTTTCCTCGTGTCCAAATTCTAAATGTTGGATACTTGGATATGTACTCGTGCTTGACACTCGTTTACGTATATGAGATGCATTGATCTACTGAAGATCTTACTGCTGTTCTTTGATGTATATGATGTCATGAATGCAGGATCCGAGCATCAAGGAACTGGCTGAGCAGATAGCTAAAGACCCTGCATTCAACCAGATGGCTGAGCAATTGCAGAAAACCTTTCACGGGGGTCCTGTTGAGGAACCACAGTTTGATCCCCAGCAGTATTACTCTACTATGCAGCAGGTGATGGAGAATCCTCAGTTTATGGCCATGGCGGAACGTCTAGGTGGTGCTTTAATGCAGGTGAGCTTGCATTATTTACTGGAAGTAGTGTTTCTTAATATAAGACAAAAACATGAAATCATGTTGGTTTTGATAATCGCCTAGGATCCATCAATGTCTGGGATGCTCGAAAATTTGGTCAATCCAGCCCAGAAAGACCAGCTAGAAGAACGAATGTCTCGTATCAAAGAAGATCCGGCATTGAAGCCTATATTGGAAGAGATAGAGACTGGTGGTCCTGCTGCCATGATGAGGTTGGTTTTTAACTCTTGTCTTTGAATAATTCTTCAACCACTCTCATTACTCTAATAATTTTGCTTTGCTTATTTCAGGTATTGGAACGATAAAGACGTTCTCCAAAAGTTGGGTGAGGCTATGGGTCTAGCAGTTACGGGAGAAGGAGCTACATCTACTGAGCGTGCTGTACCAGATGAGTCAGAGGAAGGTGGAAATGAAGAAGATGAGTCGATTGTTCATCACACTGCTAGTGTTGGCGATGTGGAGGTAAAGATAACTCATAATTCATAATAACTATTTACCATTCTATGTTATTCTAACCTGAGTACTTGTGTTCAACACAATCTCCAAGTGTTAAGTCCGGCTATGTGAAGTAATCTCCATGTTTCTAAGTCTAGAATAAAGTATCAAAATTTTCATTGCCATCATGTCAGAGCGTCACAGGATCCAGCTCAGGTACTTGAGGTGAAGTGAAGAGCCAAGTAATGTAACAACCTTCTGCTTATAAAAGAAGATGCTACTGGGTGTTTAGTGTCTGTGGAAATTAAATTTGTCCGATTACTTCCTAAAACATGAACTGGATAAGAGAAACCTGTGTGTTTATTGATGATCATGTGAATCCAAATGTGGAGATGTTCCCTTGGTTGATGAAAGGGCTTTTCTGATAGGTCCAAATAACCAATCAATTATGTGTAACTCCTTTTTGTATCTTTCAAATTTACTCGAATGTCTTCTAGAAGACTGAAAACTGGAGCTCTTATCCTGTGCATTGTAGGGTTTGAAGAATGCATTGGCTGCTGGTGCTGACAAAGATGAAGAGGATTCTGAAGGCAGAACAGCATTGCATTTTGCTTGTGGATATGGGGAGGTATGTTAACGCTGTAAGCTAAATATTTTTTAAATCAATTTGCTGTTCTGATTAGTCCCTGAACTAGTGCTTGATCTTTGTGCCTACCTTCCTTTTCATCGGCCTTGACATGTGCAATTGACCACCTCTATTCATAAGAAAGAATGATCCGGCTTTATAGGATAACGAAACACCCGAATGGGCGAATAGCGTATCTATATAAATTATATTTGGTTTAAAATCTTAATGCAAATTAGAGATACGGAGTAAGTACGTTTATAGACGGATTTAACAATTGGCTATCTCTGTATTCAAGGACCTTTTGGATATTAAGCCCTCATTTATCATCTACAAATGCCTTCATCGTGCTTAGCTGTAGAGCTGATCCTTTGTGTTTATCTAGTGAGTCTGTCCATACTTGCAACATCAACCTCAATGATGAAAAGTATTTTGTCTATCTTGTCACCGAAAACCTTCTTCTATTGACAAAACATCCTTTTATTTTGTTGTACTGGAGGCAGGATTGTGGACTACATGTGTATAGTCATCCTTCCTCTTTTTCAACAAGAGAAAATTTACTTCTTGTGATAGATGATACAGTATAAAAATACAGAAATACTGGGACACTTTGATTTCGACAATGGTAATTACACATCAAATACCTTTCAATTATCATTTTCTTTAAGCATAACCTTTGCTATTTTTTTATCAAGATGGAAAGTCCTTTTGGAATAATTCAGACGCCTATTTACATCCCTCTCGGCTCATTTTATCCATTTCAGTAATTTTGGGAACTAATGGAAATAAGAGCTTAAAATGGGAAACTAAGTTATTTGTAACAAGAAGCTGACATTGCTTCTCTCTTCTGGTCCTGCATTGACACACCTTTCAATAGGCACGTTGTGTTCTTAATAACTTCCTATCGAAAAAGAAAAAAGGAATGTGTTCCAACTCTTAACCATATGGTGAAAATACTTACAAGCTGTATGCATACATGATTGTTAATTAGGAAAGTGATTAATCAATGTCTTAAACGGATGTATGGAGTTCTGTTAGTGACTCTGTTGTGAGTTTTCTAAAGAGTAGCAGTAGTATGAAAGAAAGAGTTCATATAATTTGTTCATATAATTTGGAAGTGATTGCATTCTAGTTTGATTGCTTGTGTCAATTTGTGGTAAATGAGTTGGATTATGATGGGGTGCTTCTATTTTAGGTCAAGTGTGCTCAAATTCTTCTTGAGGCTGGAGCAAAAGCAGATGCATTGGATAAGAACAAAAACACTGCCCTTCACTATGCAGCTGGTTACGGGAGGAAAGAGTGTGTAGCCCTTCTGCTGGAGAATGGTGCTGCTGTGTAAGCCCAAGATTTCCCTTTGTTGTTTGATTCTTTGTTTTTTCTCGAAGTTGGTTGTTTGCAGCAGCTTATAAGATTATACAAAATACTTTGTGCAGTACTCTCCAGAATCTGGATGGAAAGACCCCGATTGATGTTGCCAAACTGAATAATCAACACGAGGTGCTCAAGTTGCTAGAGAAAGATGCATTTCTGTGATTTTGATGGCGTCTTAGCGGGGAATCAATTATACTTCTATGATGTTATGTGCAACTGAGTGGACTTGCATTACATTCCATGGGGAAATGGGGTGGGGTTGTAATTTTCTATTATAGGCCATAGATACAACTCCCTCAATGCCATTGCTGCTACTCAGCGTGCTGTTAGATATTTGGTATTTTGCTACATTTGTTGTTCATGTGTGCCATATTCGAAGTTCTTTTGTCTCGAATATTCAGATTATTGTTCATGGCTTATTATTTACTGATATCTTCTTATTACGTACTAGTGGTTATTTTGTTTCTAAATGTAGATTTAGAATCCCATTAAAGTTCCTCTAAACAAAAATCCATTAAAGTTCTACTTGATTTATTAGTTGTGCTCTCTTTTTTTCGAAAGTGAATACATGTTTAGAACGCAACCTTTGAGTTCCTGTAATTTGTTAAGTATATAGGTTGAAAATCTTTTTATAGTCCATCTGAATATTATCCAAACTCTTTCCTTTTTTAAGTTGAAAGTATTCTGTCTTTATCATGTCAATACTTATTTCTTACTTAATTTCAATTTTCTCTTTATTCACTCTACATCTTAATTTTTAGATGAATAGCCAAACTCTTTACTCTCATTCTATGAATTCCTCCCCATTTGCAATTTCGACACAATTCGTAAGTAAAGAGATTTTTTTTTCCCGATACATATGAAAAAAATGAAAAAAAATAGTCAATGGAATTGATTTGATTCGATCCCAATAATATGTAATTGAAAAGATTAATGATGTAAAATATGCATAGACAAATATAAATGAAACTATTTGCAGATATTTCGTTTTTATGAATAATAACAGAACAATAAATACTATCATTGCCTCCATAGCATAGTGGTAGTGCGTTCGCTTCGTAAGCGAGAGGTCGCGAGTTCGATCCTCGCTGGGGGCTGGAATTTTTAAGTTTTCATATGTCCTAGTTTTCAACCCAGCTGGTAGTCAAATTATCGAATCAGAAATCAGGAATATGCACACGATAGCTAGCAAACAATAAAACGTGAAAAATCAGTCAAGTCTAAACAGTACTCGGCTAACTTGTTCATCCTTGACAGTTAACATCCTCTAATCGTTCTCCCTCTGGCCTCTACCACTAACCATTAGCAAATTAGCAATGGGAGGGAGATGAAGGAAGATCAAGGGAAATCGCTAGAAATTAAAAGGAAAAATAGTTACTTCCTGTCCATATGTTAGCAGTACTCAACTCACAGCAAGACACCGGAATTAAAGTGGTTATTTGTGGTGACCATATGGCTCGAAACTGGTAACAGAATTAGCAGCCGGCCCTCCAGCAGCGACAGTAGCAGCAGCAGCCGGAGGTTGCGAAGGCCCAATTGTAACTGTATCAGACACAGCAGCAGCAGAAGCTTCTTTCAAGTATCCATTCACAGATGATGGCCCCGGCCCTCCATAATAGCCTGGATGATGAGGATGAGGCGGCGGTAGTCCAATGTGAAAGACTGGCCCAAAAGCTGCATACTGATCCATGGCTGCCCTACTCAGTTTGAGGAGTGGCTCACAAGTGCGGATGGAACCACGTTCCCCCTCCAGCTCCCTGTAGCGATGCAAGTAAAGTGTTAGTGGCTCAATGTAGTCGTCGAAGCCCAGCTTGCTCATGGCCCATAGCACATCTTCTGCGGTTATGGTCTTACGTTGCTCCCTCTGGCACCTCTCGTTTGCTTCCCCTGTTATAAAGCTTATGTACTCTGACACACACTCCTGCAATGATTTATTTAGTAGTTGGACAGGAACTGATTGGATCTGAAAAGTAGAATGTTCATTAGATGTAGATAATAATAGAATGTACCTGGATTGTTTCCTTGGCATCATCAGATATTTTGGCATGGGGCGGAAGAATCTTGCGCATGATGCGTATGACATTGGCTATGGGCATAAAGCGATCCTGCTCCCGCACTGTGCACTCGTTGTTATCGGTTTCAGTTGATGCTGAGTGATTATTGTGGTTGCTATGACTTCCATTGTTAAAGTTAGCGTTATTATTGCTGTTGTTGCTGCTGCTGTGATTGGTCATGTCATGGGATGACACCACTTTCCCATTGCTAGTTGCTCGTATGTGATTCATCTCAGCAGCAGGTAGCGCCTCTGATGAAAGTCTCATTTCTGTGGGAAACAAACAGAAACATACTCAATTGTCATCTCACTTGCTGGTTTAAATTGATCTAGTTTCTGTCCTAATATATAGCAGTACTCTTATTTCTACAAAACTATAGCTAATCTGTTGCATTTGCTGTTTACATACACGCATAGAGTTGCATTGATGTTTACATGCATGCAATAAACCTTAATACATTTTCCCACTTAACTTTAATGGCTTAAAATAACTTTCTCACAGCCTTCAACACACAATTTTGACCAACAATATCTTTAATCATGTATTAGTAAATATTATATAAAAAGTCAATATTTTAATAACCCACGTTTAGACAGATCCAACAAGATCCCACGTGGTAATAGTATTTGATCGATATGAGTGGAAAAATCCAATCGAATTTTCTAGTTTCACCCCCTAAACAGTGAAAATAAAAGTTGTCAATATATAACATACTGGAATATAAATATTTTGAAGATAAAGGTGTTCACAATTTTGGCATAAGACATGAAACTACATATTATTTTTCAGAACAAAAAGAGTTTGAAGAAAAACATAAAATGAATGGCTAAAATCCAAAAAAGATAGCTCACTTGAAACAATTAACAAAATATACACTGGTAATTTTTTGAGCTCTCCCACTCTTATTTGTTTGGTCATTTGTAGCCCTCCAAATGAGAATAATAGTCTTAGGTATACCACGCTTACGGTTCTCCCGAGTATATCTTAGAAAGTGTACACTTCCAAACCGCAAAAAAGAAGAAGCCAACTGAATGATGAACCAAGTTCAAAGGCAACATTTTCAATAAGAACAAGAAAGACAGACGGAAAATCAGGGACAAGGAAAGCAAAACACGGAAGTTCATTGCTGGCTATACCAGATTCGAACACGCCACGCCTTGTAATCTTTACTCCATATATACTCATAGAGCTAGATTATGTATTTCCCAAAATAATAATCCTTAGACCTTAATGCGCTAAAGAAGTAAAAAGAACTATATTAATTAGTAAATTAAGGAAGATAAACATTAATTAGAGAGACTAAGTGAGTCAAGGAAAAAACTTTGACTATACCACTAGAGATAGACATTAATAATTAATAGAGTTTAATTCAACAGAGTCAAATTATATTTAGATTGCCTATTTCCAAGTGGGTAAATGTATCAATCTTCTCTTCGTCTTCGTGAGTGATGATGACTCCAAATAAATTCTATAACCAAATAAATTACACAATTTTCTGGGAAGAACTTTTTTCAATTCCCATGCTGCTTTATATCAACTATCAATCAAAAAAAAGAAAAAAATTCACAAATTTAATTTGTATCTTACCCTCCCTTTATCACATGCTGCTTTAATTTGATCTAGTTTTCCGTACAGCATAACAATATTATTTCTACAGAAATATACTCATCCGTCACAAAATGTAGACTTTAATTTTTTGTCTCTCAAAAAGATTTCAAATAGGATAAACAAAAGAAAACATAGAGGAAGTAGTTAATCTGGTGAATTAATTTTCGTTTTACATGCATGGATGGAGTTGCATTGATATTTACATGCATGCAGTTGGAGTTATTTTGATCTACTTAACTAATCATCCCTCTTGATTAAAAGGTAATAGCTATATATATAGCATCACGTAGTATATTTATATTTACTCAGAAATATGTAAAAGAATATAGACTCTCATATAGTATATCACTAGATCTGGTGAATGTATGTAAATCTTATTACATGCATGTAGTTGCTCGCATAAGCATTCATGTTTATCCTACAAACTACAGTACCTAATTTGGTATCATGCATGCTAATTGCTAATTGCTAATTGCTAGAGTAGTCTGTCAAAGAATGAAAGAAGAGTAGACTCACCCAACACTCTCTCTCGGTTACTCCAATTCTGCATCATATATCGTCGAATTAAAGAGTTTAATTTGGGCAGACTAATCTTCTCCTGAAAATCCCAAATTGTGTGCAACAATTTAAGTTTTTAGATGGGAAGTTGGAATGCATGAATCTAGAGAGAGAGAGAGTGTTGTAATAAAGTGTCAAAGAAAGAGAGAGGGGTTCTAATCTAGAGAGAGAGTGTGTGTGTTGGTAATTTCTGCATTTAAAAATGGATCCTTCTCTCTCTTTTAACTTTTTTTGGGTTTTGGGGTTATGTATAGTACAGCTGTAGAAGACTGCATGGAAGCCAAATGGTTAATATTTGAAGATTTTCAGTAAAATTTCATCACCCCCATTGGCTTTGGCTCTATTCCCTCTCTCTTAGCTTTATAAGTATTGATGTTTTTACCACATGAATCGATGCATGCAATGTGATTGGCCCTATTCAAATTCCATCATCTGTCAACTACCTTTTACTCTATCCGTTCCATAATATTATGTTTGTTGTTGTTTTTCTCCCTTGAGATCAAAATTTAAAATTTTTGACCAAATATTCTCATTAATATATTAAAAAAGGAAATAAGGCACTATATTATGGGACGGAGGGAGTACCATTTTTTGTCGTGGTAATTGGTAAAAATCATTTCCTAAATAGAAAATTTTAGATAAATAACAAGTGGACGTATATATAGTAATGGTAGTGATCGAGTCTTGACTGATATTCTTAGATCACGTACCAAATGCAAATAGGAAAAAACTTTGTCTACCCAGCGCATATAAATATACCTATTTCGATATTTATATAGGCTGCCAAAATACGAGGAGAAAATATATATGGTCGTTCTAGCTAGGGAGATGGTAATAGAACCCGCCACTAACATCCATGTCTCATTATCAATGTGTGTCTGTCGGACTACTTAATAAGCTAGGAGAAGAGAGAGTGCGGGTTAAGTAATTTGACTACACTTGCTAATTGCTACCATTTTAGTTGCATTACAATTGAGATTTTAGTTTTTGTTTTTGTTTTTGGGGGGATGCATGCATATATGATGGGAGTAATATTATTTGGCAAGCATTGAGTTGGCATCCAAATAGAGAGGCCAAATCTTTCAAAAAATACTAGTTCTCATGCAACTGCATGGTGGACTCCACGTGCCACTTCCTTCTCCTTATTACATGCCCTTCATACATCCCTTCAATTCTAAGCGCTACCCAACCTAGCTACCTGCTGTGCTAACTAACATTATGCTGCGTATTCACTAGTAACTAACTATAGTCTATAGGGTATAACTTGATTGGATTAGATACCTAGTAGTAAAATTATGTTCACTGTCTATTAATTTACCCAATCACTCCTTCGCACTAGCTTGTGAACCGCATCTTATTCAATTACCAATAGTCTAAGCTATACGTAGCTGTTTGGACCCCTGATCTGGTCCAACAGTGTTATGCAAAGCCTAATTAACTAACTTAAATCAAACCCTAATCCTAACTCTAACCTAATTCACTAACTTGGGCCTTAACTACTAACTTGGGCCCTAACCACTAACTTGGGCCCTAACCCTAACCACCCCTTACCCCCACTGCACCACCACCCCGTCATCACCACCACGTCACCACCACCACCCCCCCCCCCCCTTCCCCTTCCCCGTCACCACCACCACCCCCCCTCCCCTCCCCTCCCCTCGCCGCCCCCTCCCCCTCCCCCCCTCCTCTTCCCCCACCGACCCCTCCCCCGCCGCCCTTCCCCGTCACCACCACCATCCCTCCCCCTTCCCCCCCACCCCCGCACCCCTCCCATGTAGCCCCACTCCCCCTCCCCTGCAGTCGCCCAACCCTCTCCCCCCTCTCCCCCCCTTCCCGCAAATCGCCGAACCCCTCCCCTCCCTTTTCCGCGCAACCCCTCCCCCTCCCTTTCCCGCCGAACCCCTCCCCTCCCCCGAAATGAAAAAAAAAAATTCGAAAACGCCAAATACGTAACGCCCGAACCAAGCGACGACGGGGGAAGGGGGAGGGAGGGCGCGCGACGACGGGGAAGGGGGAGGGGCGGCGCGACGACGGGGAAGGGGGGCCGCGCGATGATGGGGGAAGGGGGAGGGTGGGCTGCGCGACGAAGGGGGAAGGGGAGGGGGGTGCGCGACGACGGGGGAAGGGGAGGGGGTCATGGGGAGGCTGCGGTGGTTGTGGGGGGCCGGTGGGGATGCGGTGGTTGTTGGGGGGCCGGTAGGTGGGGTTGGGTTGGGTGGGGGGGCTGGTGGGGCTGGGTTAGAGAGGGAGTTAGGGTTTAATTAGGGTTAGGGTGGGGGAGGGGTGTTTAGGGTTAAGGTTAGTATTAGGGTATTAGATTAGGGTTTGATTTAAGTTAGTTAATTAGGGTTAGGGGAGGATTAGGGCCTAATGACTAACAGAAGTCTAACACCGTTAGTCAAAAGGGTAAGTGGATGTATTTTTTGAAACGTGGAGGGTATATGGTGAATTTGGAAAGTTGAAAGGGTATATGCCTATATGGTGCAAAAAAAAATTTGTCAGGGGTATATGGTGAAAAAACCGTTGATTTTTACATTTGTTGTCAGATTTGAGTCAATGTCTTCAGTGTTAAATAGATTTCTCTATGTAGCTTTCAAATGAAACAATTATCCAAAATTACATGCTTTCAGAAAGTTAATCTTTACATTTGTTTTCAAGGAAAAAGTTTGGTTGATTAAGGGAAGCAAAGATTCTTACATTTTGTGAGAAGTTTTACTTACCAAGGGAAAATTACTAGTTAAGAGCTATATTTTGTGCGAGGTAGAACTTAGTGATTTACACTTGCCTCCTGACTTCTATATATTTGTCAGCCAAACAGTGCTCTCATTTTCTAATCTTCAATAACTCCCACGACCTGTTTATTTTAATGTGAACTAAACAAGCACTTCGATACTCCTCTCTAAGGATACCATACTTGATTTAAGGTGCAAAGGAGTAGCAGATGACATAATTTCTTAATTTTCCCATTGGATAGCTCTACAATGAGAAGTTGCCCTCATTGATGACTCCACATATCAGCTGCAACCACAGCAACAAGTGCTGCTGCAAGGCCTGCAATAGGGAGAGCAGCCTGCATATGGGCATTTTCTACTCTTTCCCTTTCCTTCTTCCTGAAAGAGTTGTAACTTAATTTAGAGTCCCTATGAGGGTGGTCTCCTTGCTCATATGTTACATGGAATCGCCAAATGGATGTGATACTTCCATATTATTTGAGTAAATTAACGAAGGGAACAAGGGTGATGGTATTTACCCTCATGTTAGATTTTTTAGTTACATTAGCTAATTTTACAGATGGTATTCAATTTGTCAGAAATGAAATCTTCTTTGTTTTTCTAGTTGTTTATATTGTATAAAATGACTGAGAAGTCTAGCATATATAGTTAATTTTCTTTGGTGCAATATATGCTTCATTTTGTTGCTTTAATGTGCAGGAAAATCCTAATGCCTCTGCATACTTGAACAAGTGTATTGAAAATTGGGACGATATAGTTACTTTATTCGCTTTGGATAGAGCAACCGATCATGGGGTTGAGCAGCACGAGGAGTCCTCTATGGACACTGAAACTCAAGGGGCAAGTACATCGGAGACTTCTTCTGGAGCAAACAAGAAGCTTAAGAGAGATCGTCTAGCGGATGCCGTTAGTAGCTTTGCAGACTCTTTCAAGGAGTATGTGAGTAAAGCACAAGGCCCTCCGAAACCAAGTTCCCAAGAGATCTACGATGTAGTCTCTAG
Source organism: Beta corolliflora (assembly GCA_947648045.1). NCBI lineage: Eukaryota > Viridiplantae > Streptophyta > Magnoliopsida > Caryophyllales > Amaranthaceae > Beta > Beta corolliflora. Next base: position 35,450 of record CANSZD010000490.1, on the reverse strand, counting down.
TGTTCTTCAGATTTCGCGTCAACAAGTGCTTAAGGTTGTGAAGAGGTTTATGAATGGGACGGTGAATGAATTTGATATGCTAAAACATTTACCGGAAGAGCAAAAGTTAGACTGGGTTTTATTATGTATTAGTGATTAGTAGTTTTATTTTGGTGGTTGTAGAGATTGAATTACAATCCTAAACTTTAGCTTGGTTTGCCAAACAGTATTTGAATTTGGAATTCAAGATTTGAAATTCTATGTATTCCCAAACAGCTTGTTAGAACCTCAGGGGAACCTGAGGAAATTAGTTTACATTACTAAATATAACTCATAAAATTAATACTTCAACCAAAATAAAATAAGAAAATCAGGCACATGATTATCTAACTAAACATGATTAGCATTTAATAATCACTTTTAAAGATGAGGCTGTTACATACTAGCAACCTTATCAAAAGTTTCGTCCTCGAAACTTGCAAATAATTATTTAAATAAAACCAAAATCTCAAGCTCCCAAGACATTATTGTCCAGCCTCCATTCTACCATCATCTTTTGTATCTCTATTTCAACTTGACTCACGACATCAAGGAGCAAAGAAAATAAAAGGGGCAAACTTGTTGATTGGATTCCAATCATCCCATTTGCAGAGATCTCGTTTGAAATTCATTTAATGAAGCAAATCATAGAAATTTTCTTGAAATACACACCCTATAAGTAAATAATATCACAAACAATCAAGTCATAACAATATAACATTATACACGTTAGCAAATATACAAACAAGTAATACCTATGCAGATAAATGGATCCACATAGCACAAGCGTCAGCGCAAACACTCAAACGACTTGATTCATTTATATACTTAACGCTTTAGCCAATCCTTTAAACCTAATTTCAACCTCTACGCCATGATATGGAGATCACAACGTATCTAAAAATACTCAAGCTCTGATACCACTTGTAACAGCCTGAATTTTCCCAACCAGCTTACAAATAATTAAGCACAACAGAAGAGACATTGGTCGAGCTAACCCAGACTATTACCATCACACTCACCGAACAATATCGGAGAGTGTGGAACTCAAATCCAAACTCTATTCAATTTAATTTAACTATTACAACAACGCCCTGATTCTCAGACTCTATCCTCATAAAATTCCTATAGAAAATTCGACAGAGTTTCCTTTGAAAATAGGACAATCCTAACGCGGGAAATAATATGAACCTATTTCAATTTCAATAGACAAAATTCAAAATATATTTAACCATAACAACATAAATAAATTGCAATACAACAAATTCAGATTTCATAACTATGTTTAAATTTTTAAAAAATTAAACTTTACATTACTAAATATAACTCATAAAATTAATACTTCAACCAAATAAAATAAGAAAATCAGCCACATAATTATCTTAATAAACATGATTAGCATTTAATAATCACTTTTAAAAATAACGCTGTCACAGCAGGTGGTTTGACTGGATGCCTTGTGCTGCTGGTCAACCACCTTAATAATTTTTTTAAAAAAAAAAATTCTTTTGTGAAAATTGAGTTTTAATGTTGAGCATAAATCAAAATTTCCTTTAATGTAAATTAAGATTAATAAAGATTATTCTAGCCATATTTAAATAAGTAATTGAATTAAAATAATAAAGTTTCCTAAATGATTTCTAACTTAAATTTGTTAAGTTTTATGATTATTATGGGAAGTTTTATTTGCGTATTAATTGTTAAAGTAAATAGTTTGTGTTTATTTTATTATGATATTATAAATGCGTGGATGTTTAATGTAATATGTATGATATTATATTTTGCATGTTATGACTAATATAGCCCAAATTAGGATAGAAAATACGATCTGCAAATCGTTTAATTTGAATGTAAATTAAATACAATATGCGAATAGTTTCATTTTTGTAACTTCAAATTTTCGTTGTTTATTCAATTCACATCATGTAATCAAGCATGAGGATCCAAGGAGTTTCAAGGATGGTGATCCATGGAGATTCAAGGTAAGATTCATGAAGATTAGTTATTTCCTAAGTTTAGGGGGCCATACTAGATCATTTTAATTATTGCTTTTATTAGTTTTACATTTATTTATTTAAAGGCTTGCTTCTAAGTTTACATGTGGCTAGTTGGTTTATGTCTTCACTATTGATTGACCATATTAGTAAACTTAGGTCCCTAAAAGCAATATTGAGTTTTAATTGCTTTTCCAAACAACACCTATAAAGCCTTCGATCATGAGTAAGAGGTTCTACCAAAGTAGGGTGTTGCTCATAATTCCGGGGATAGTAGGGTAGGTTTTTAACACTTACATGTCAATGTTTGGTTTAACTTAACAAAATCATCAAAAGATAAAGTTTTGGGTTTTGAAGCTAAGAGATAAGAGTAAACAAGGAATTGTTGAACAGTCTAGATACCAAGAATTATAATTAGTTATAATTAGTAAATATTTACTTATCTTAACTACTATACAGTGAAGACAGGGCCAAAGTCCATTTGGTTGTAGTGGGAGGGGATCTTGGTTATTTCTTTATTCAATAGGGGACTTTCATTTTGGATAAAGGGTAGTAGTTAATAAAAATTTGTTTTACTAGTAGAATAATTGTTTATTGCTGCGGTTTTACCTATACGCAGCAATATATCACGTAAAAAGAAAAGATAAAATATAAAATAACCATATTGCTGCGGTTTCGTGCCGAAAACCGCATCAATATGGTTTCAACGGAAAGAAAATTGACTATTTGACCAGACATATTGCTGCGGTTTCTGACAAGAACCGCAACAATATATTAAAATAATATTAAAAAAATAATATTTGAACCTATTGCTGCGGTTCTTATATAAAACCGCAGCAATAGATTTTTAAAATTAAAAATAAAAGCGGCCCAGCTAGGGTTGGCACGCGTCACAACTCCTCCTTCCTCATTTCACCAGCCGTTTTTCACTCCTTCCCTCATTTCACTCCTTTCTCTCTCCTCCTTCATCTTCTTCAGATCTGCTCCTCTCTCACGCACGATCCTTTCTCACTTCACTCTTCCTCCCTCTCTAACCGCCGCGAAGTCTTCCTCCTCTCTCATTTCACCGAGCTTGCCTTCGTCGTCGTCGCCGAGCTTGCCTTCGTCGTAGATCGTGCGCGCGAAGAAGATAATAACGAAGAGGAGATTTCGCTTTTGCCACCGTGTAAGGTCGTGCGCGCGTGATTTCAACCGAAGTTTTCACATCTCAGTTCGCCGCCTTCTGCGAAGTTTTCAGCCTCCACGTTCGCCGCCTTCAGCCTTCGCCATAGAACAACCCGCGTGAAGAGAGAAAGGGGTCCGAAGGAGAGAGAAAGGGGTTCAAAGGTTCATCGGTGTCGCGCGAAGGTTCTTCGGCGTCGCGCGAAGTCGATGCGAACAAAATATAACGATGGCTCGTTGGTTTTGTTTAAAGGTGATTGTAAATCGAGTTTTTTTTGTTCAATTAATTTTGAGTTTTAGGTTTCTATTTTTTCTGGTTTAATATTGTTCCTACCATTTACTTATGTCGATTCTCATCCTTTTCCGTTTATTTTCGGGTTAACGAATTCATTTGTTATTTTTACTTGCATTAATTGTCTCTTGTAATGAAGTATTGATTGAGAAATTTGTTGAGAAATGTTTAACATCAACGTAATTTCGTTGGTTTTGTTTTGTTTTTTTAAACTTTTTTTTAATTTTTATTTTCTAAAAGTCAGATTTGGAGAATGAATTTGAAACCAAATTTGATTTTTTATTTTCTAAATGTCAAACGAAGAGCACCGCACCGCCATATCTGTTTTTTTTTTGGAATGAATTTGATGTTAGGGTTCATGAATTTGTAATTTCGATTTTGATATGAATGTGGTGAATGAATTTGTTTTAGCATGCAGTGGATTGTTGTAGCTATGTTTATATTATAATTGTACTATAACTACAAAAATTCTACACTTAGAGAAATGAATTTTTTTTTTACCCGGCTATGCATTTATTGCCGCGGTTTTGGGAAGAAACCGCAGCAATATACCTGTATATTTAATATTAAAAAAGAACCTATTGCTGCGGTTTTGGCTAGAAACCGCATGTGGTTTTTGCCAGGAACCGCAACAATAGCTTGGCCTATTGCTGCGGTAAAAACCCGCAGCAATAGGTTAATTACCTATTGCAGCGCCCTTAATTGTTGCGCGGCCAAAACCGCTGCAATAGGCCACTTAATGACCGCAGTCCGCAGCAATAAGCATTTATTCTACCAGTGTTTAATTGATGCTTTTTGATAAACATTGATCGAATTCTTGCTTTATTATTTGTTGTAGTAATCATGTCTATTAACAACACCAACAACACCAACAACTTTTTACTTGTAATTTGCGCTCCATCCTTTTGACGGACAAATTGAATGATGAACGTTTCATTGCAAGTGAAAGGAATATATATGAGAATCGTTCTCAAAACTGAAAAGTTCAAAAGCTTTCACATGCAAGGAGAGGAAACAACGATGCAAGAGATGCATGAAATGCTAACTCAGACCAAGCGAAACATCCCTAACAAGCCAGAAAAAGAACATAAGGATGTTCTTATGGTTAGTAAAGGGCAATCGCTCAATAAAATTGGGATTGTTATTAAGAAGGACGAAAGCAAACAAGTTGCCAAGTCTGAAACTTATAAAAAGCAAAAGACTGCACCAAAACTAAAAGTTGCTGATGAGCACTATTACTACACGCCTACACCTGTTTGTAACAACATTGGTCACTGGAAGAGTAGTTGCCCCAAGTATCAGAAGGATCAGAAGAAAGGAGTTTCTACTTCGGATATTTATGTTATAGAAGTTAGCTTAGCAACTTCTGTTTCTTAGGTATTTGATACCGCTTGTGGTTCACACATTATCTGTAATATGCAAGACCTCAAAAGAAGTAGAACATTAGGAAAGGGAGAAGTAGATCTTCGCATTGACAATAGAGCACGAGTTGCTACATTGGCAGTGGGAATATAGAGTATAGTTTTACCTTCAGGATTAGTTTTAGAACTTAATAACTATTATTATGCTCCTGATATTCATTATTTGTGCAAACTATAGTCATATGAAATATTAGACAAGCTTAGTGAACAAAAATCAATCTTTTATTAATGCCATTAACTCTTCATTGTGCAGTAAAAGAAGAGAGAGCTTGTGGCGTCTGTCTTTGGAGAAGACGAAAAGGGCAGTCGTCAGAGTCGTCTTACAGTGCAGGATTTAACATACCTGTTTATGGCATGAGTTCGGTAGTGTCACTAGGATATGATATATTTGTCAATTAACATCAGTGCTTTCATTCCTTAATATCAAGAAGAATCCCTGACAATAGATGACATCAATGGACAGAGTAGATAAAGAGAAAGAGTTGGTAACTCATAGTGAGATGCAAAAATGGCATCTCACAAATTTTTGGTACCAAAGCTAAGTCAAAGTGGTAACAAAATAGAGTCATTTGGTACCAAAATATAACCTTGGTACCAAAGTGAAGTTTGGTACCAAAATAGAGTTATTTTGGTTTTGGTATCAAATGACTCTTATTTGGTACCACTTTGACTTAATTTTGGTTCTAAAAATTTTGTGAGATGCTAATCCAAGCTCGTAGATAAATTGGCTCCTTAAAGAATATAGGATATAGAGTATAGGATAGAATTGATTCATTTTTCAGTTATTGGTCAAATGATCATGCTTCTGTGAGCATGCAATAGACTTTCCTTGTATAGTTTAGCATGATAGTGTCAGGCCACATAAATTTTTTGGAATTACAATTGAATGAATTTTTTTCGATCAGTCGGTATATAATAATTCTTTTTTCTATCAAGGTGGATGTAGTGTTTGTTCGCAGTCGTCACATTTGATAGCCAAGGCTATAACTTATTTTTGATATACTCAGTTTTTCTTAACACTTTTCCTTATATTTTCAAGAGATGCCTTAATTTCCTGAAATGCAACGAACTTCTTTTTATTTTTAAAAAAAATTGAACTTTTTAAATCAGAGTTCCATAGTTAAAAATTCTAATCATTTCTTAATATCTCTAATCATCAATCAATCAATCAATATATCATATAACTAATATATAAAACAGAGTTCAAAAGCCAACTCACGGGGATGCGACATTTGGCATCCTTATTGGACGCCATTTATCGCGCTAATTAAGTGTCATGTCATATTTTTTATAAATAAATAGAGTTCCAAATTAATAAAAATACATGTATAGAATTTAGGATAAGAGTAGATAGATTTGGCCTACAATGAAAAACTTAAGTATAGGAGTTAAGGAGTATATCGATTATAACTTTTAATATAGGTAAAATTGGCCATAACACCTTGAACTATAGCTCGGGTGCACCCAACACCACCAACTACGACTAGTAGCCTAAACACCACCAACTATGGGGTGGGGTGCATTTTGTACCATAAATGAGGCCGGAAGCCTAAAATGTTGCCGATAACGGTGGGTTTTTATGGTAAAAAAAAACCAAAAAATAGTTGTTGGTGGGGAATTACCCCCCCCTCCGTAGTTGGTGATGTTTAGGCTACTAGTCGTAGTTGGTGGTAGGGGTGTGCCGGTCCAACAACCGGACCGGACCGATTTTGGCCGGTTGGCGAATAATATTTTATTATAAAAAAACTTTTCTTAGATTTAAATATATTAATAAATTCAATATATTAAAATATAATAATTCTAAAAGCAATAATCTTAAAGGCAATAAATATGAGGTTTTTAACTTTCTAACTTTTTAACGTTTTAAGTTGGTGGTCGACGGAAACCCGAATCTCAACTTTTCATGGACCGGGGACCGGACCCGGAAAATTAGGTCCGGTCCATTCACCTAGTTGGTGGTGTTGGGTGCACCCAAGCTATAGTTCAGGGTGTTGAGGCTAATTTTGCCTTTAATATATAGTTCGGAAAATTATTATTTTTGTACCATTGGAAAGTATTTAAAAATTAATTTAAATAAGATCCATTTATACTATATTTAAAATTTTATATTAGGGTAACATATAAGAAGAAATAAACGTACTAAAGTAACCTACTGCAACTAGAATTAGGGATTTGCTACAAAACCTTTTCATGTTTAAATTGAATTAGAATATTCAAAGTTATATATAAGATCTATCTATAATATTTTTCAACTCTGTATTAGAGTAAAGTATAAGAAGAAATATTTACTATACTAACATATTAAAGTAACCTACTGGCGCTACTGCAATTAGAATTAGTGATTTGTTTTCAACTCCAACTTTTCTACAAATCCTATTCATGTTAGAATTAGAAGATGTATAAGAAGTTTTCCTAAAAAAATGATGTATAGGAAAAAAATATTTTCCATAGTAACATATTAAACTAACCTATTGCAATTACAACTAGGGTTATGTTTCGAACTCCAACTTTTCTATAAATCATAAGAAATTAAAGTAACGTATTAAAATAATCTACAAAAATCCAAACTGTTTAGTCTACTTGTCCAGCAAGTAAACTATAGGTTTAGCTTCCTTGTCCAGCAAGTAAAACTAGTTTCCCTTAGATGTTCTTCACTTGGAGACTTGTGCAACAATGTCTGAGTCTGTCCTATCCGAGCCTGAGCTTCGTTCCCGAACCTGCAAAAAGGGACCCACCTTGGAGGTTTGGGTGGTGGTTCCCCCTCCGAAGCTTAAGTCAGATATCAGGAGTTGGAAGGAAAAAGTAGAGATAGAGAGAGAAAGTGAGAGAGTATTTTTACAGAGTAAGTTTGCACTGTTTGCATTGAATGATCTTTCTCCTGATTTCAGGGGTATTTATAGCGTTTGTAGTATGACTGCTATCCTTAAAAGTTGCCTTAGAATAGTGGCACCTGATTGGCTAGGCAACCAAACCATGACACTTGGCACACTAGGATTTGTGAGGGTTTATCAACCAATCACCTGCAGCCACCTTTAAGGATTTGGGCTCTGACTAACCTTTGGGCCAGAAAGGTGAGTCTTTTCTCCCAACTGGGTACAACCCAATGGTTAAATCTTTTTTTCTTTATTTTTTCTGAGAGGACACGTGTACGACCCTGATGGACCCAAGTGTCTCTAAAGGAGCAGTAGATATTTTAGGCTACAACATTTGCCCCTAAAAGGGTTTTTACTTTTGGCCTATCTGACGGTTAAGACCCTTTTACCCGAGGTGGTTAATTCAAATTCAAAAAAGAGGCAAAGACGCGCCCTTTTCTGGGCTTTACCGGTCATAATCGACCGTTTTAAGCTTTTCCGGTAATTCTTAACCGGCTCAGCGGGTTTTTTACCCTCCTATATATATGCTTGGTGTGTCTTCATTTAATCATTTCACACCTTGAGAGAATTTTTCTAGAGAGAGAAGCTCTGCATTTTTTCTAGAGAGAGAGAGTGATCGTCCAATCTCAGTCTTCTTCACCGAATTGTCCAAGCGTTTCGTCAGGTATCTTTTCTTTCTTCTTTTTTACTTTCCTTTATTCTTTATTTTTTCTTAGAAAATCAATAAAATGGAATCTTCTTCTTCGTCAAATAATCCTAGCCGACCAAGAGCTTGTCTTGACCCTAGAACCGAGAGTACTTCTTCTTCGGCACATTCTAGAGTTGGGCCTCTTCTGGCCGAGTATATATTTTTTTTATGGTTTTGGCCGAAAAAGTCAGACGACCCAGTCTTTACCTGTGAAGGGTAATCTGGCGCGCGTCAAGCAAACGGCCCGTCTAAGACGAAGGGTAATACTCCCAACAAATAGTTCCGAAATGGAGGAATCTACTGGACGAGTTCCAGATGAGACGAGGGAGGCCCAAAGTGCTCAACCTTTGGGCGGGCCCCCTTCCCCTGACCGCAGTTTTGAAGATCCTCAAATAAACCCTGAGGCCAGTCCTTCTGGCAGGGACGTCAATATGGAGGAAGCCGGTGAGGACAATAACGGGAGTGAATCCGGCACTGCCGAAGAGTCGGACGAACCCTCCACTACCTCGTCTGAGATTAGGAGACGCTTTGGTCCCCTTTCTGACCCCACATTTATCTTGGTCAATCGTAAATGGTTAGAGAAGATAGGACCTGACCCTAGTTATTTGTCCACTTATATGCCCATGCCGGGCTTCTCTTTCGTCATACCAAATAAGGATGCCACAATTCTGAGCGCTTCCAAGAGCCACTTCACCGTTTACAAGTTAGCCTTGGACGCGGGGTTGAGGTTCCCCCTCCATGACTTTATAGAGCAGGTGCTAAGGTATTACAACATCGACCATAATCAGTTGGCGCCTAATGCCTGGCACAACGTGCTGACCTTCATAGCCGTCTGCGAGCTACGCGGCCTGGCTATTTCTCTCCAGGCCTTCACCCACATTCATTTTGCGGCTAAGGTTCCAGGGGCTGTGGACGGAACGTGGCTCAGCATTTGCAACCGCCCCGACTTTCTCACTGCTTGGGGCAAGCCGTCGAAGATGCACGAGTGGAAGCCCGACTTCATCTTCCTACGAGCGACCAACGACTCCGCCACTGAGGGCTACCGTTTCTATAATCGAGCCGTCACAAATACTGGGCGAAAACAGTCCTGGTTGGAGTTGGAGGACCAGTATGACGAAGAAGTGGTGGAGTACTTTAGAATAAAGGAGTATTCCAGGCCCGGCCAGACATCCTTTAAAGGGCCAGCTAACTGGATACCCTTTAAAGAGATGTTTTATAGTGACGACTTCTTGGTCGCCGCCGGCTTGCGGTTGGCCGATGATAGAGGTATACATTCCAAACTTCCAAGTAAAATGCCTCGTCCATAGCCCGTATCGGACTAACCCTTTTCCTTTCTTTTTTGCAGACTCAGCCAGAGCACTTCTCAAACATTCTTGGACGGGAGATATCAGTATGTCTAAGTTTACCGATAACTTATGGAAGGAGTTCGCCAAGAGTAGTGCTGAGAAAAGGGTGGAAACCCTAGTAAATATATATATATATATATTTTTGGACGAGGATCGTTCTGGCTCGTCAAATATTGATTTCAAATCCTTGGACGAAAATCACCCGAAGAAGGAAGGCGTCCATACTTGGACGGCCACCTTCTTTGGGCCCTTCTCGTCTGAGATGCTGGCCTTGGACGAGGACCATTCGAGTTCGTCCGGATTGACTTCCAATCCTTGGACGAACATCACCCGAAGAAGGAATGCATCCATGCTTGGACGACCACCTTCTTTGGGCCATCCTCGTCTGAGATGCTGAACGACTTTGGACGAGGACCATTTGGGTTTGTCCAGATTGTTTTCCAATCCTTGGACGAGGATCACCCGAAGAAGGAATGCGTCCATGCTTGGGCGACCACCTTCTTTGGGCCCTTCTCGTCTGAGAGACTTTGATTTCCAATACTGGACGAAAATGCTTCTGCTCCGGCTTCCTGCTTTGCACCACTCTCGTCTGGGCATGAAAAATACTTTGACGAGGTTCCCTTAGGGAAGGGGTTGTCCATACTTGGACGCCTTCCTTTCCGGGGTGATTCTCGTCCAAAGCTTTATAGTTTGATTATAACTTTTGTTCTTTGGACGATCCGGATAATAACTTATTTATTTTAAGAAAAATGCCCCTACCAACAAGCCCCCGCCTGGGAAGTCCTCCTCGTCCAAGAAGAGGCCTACAAAGGCCGTGGATCAGCCTCCAGCCAAAAAGACTAAGGGCTTTACCATGAAGAAGACGGAGAAGACTACTCCGTCTGGCAAGGGGGTTGGAGAGAAAACCATGCCTCCTCCAAAGGACAAGGTCCTGAAGGAGGAGCCGTCCACTGCTTCCCCCACTGTGGAGGAGAAACGCTCCGCTCCTACTGGTCAGTTGGATGTATTGCCTGCTGATCCAACAAAAATGAGACCAGAGTCGGCTTTGGCTCTGGTTATTCCGGAGCCAGAGACGGCTACTGACAACTTCCCGGGCTTCAGCGGCTAGGTGGCGAAGCTGGTCTCACAGATGCCGCTATCCGTTAGGACGACATCCTTATCGTAGGGTGAGTCGTATTATCCAAATAGAGTTAGGACGGTGCGGGTCAGCGAACGGTCCATGAGTCCGTGTAATAGACAAGCCATAGTCTTTCCCATCAAGAGAACTGACTCCCCCCCTCTTTCAGATAAGGGCAAAGGACCAGCTTTACCCACAGCTGCTCCCACAATAGACTCGGACGAGGAGTCTTCTGCCGCTTTTGCCAAAATGTCAAAAGTTGAGCGAGATTGGCTCAAACAGGAGCTGTTCAAATGTTACCCTGAATCCTATATAAAAGGGTTGAGGGGAGCATCAGCTGGACATGTGGGCTACATGTCACAACTTGCTGCTGAGGTATAATTTGTTGCCGCTGTTGTTTTATACTTGTACAAATTTTTTCTTTTATAACTCGTCTAATGACTTGCTTTGTTTTCGTTGTTCCAGCTTCTGGCTCGCAGTATATTGACTGAGGAATGGACGAGGGAGCTTAGGAAGGAAAACAAGCAACTCGTCCACCAGGCTACGACGGCTGGCGACAAGGCCATGCACGACATCGAAATGGCCAACACTCTCCACCGCCAATCAAGGGAGGCCTGGGAGAAGAGATCAGCAGAACTGGAGTCCAGCAACAAGAACTACCTTGTTGCTATCAACAATCTGTACAAGGAACAACACCAATTGAAATTAGCCTTGAACACTGTCTTAGCCGAGTTGAAGGGCGAAAGAGATACTGCTCTACTGGCCGCGGTCCAACTGAGGAGGGAAAATATCCTCCTAAGGGCGAAGAATGCCCGTCTGCAAAAGGAAGCGGCCCAGGCCTTTGATGACGCTAAAGAAGGCTTGAGTCAAGTCATTGAGACGTCCAAAGTCTGGGCCGTCAAAGCTTTTGAGATGCTGGCCGAGCCCAGTGAGTTCCCTAGCTTTGTTCGACGTCTGGAATTTCAAGAGAGCGTTCACCGTGCCATGGTGTCTGCTGAAGAACCTCCTGAATTCCTGGACTCGGATGAAGAGGTTGAGGACGAGGAAGAAACTCCTGAGGACGACCAAGAAACTCCTGCTGAATGAGATGCCTAGCTTTAGGTTTATTTTTCTAAGTTTCTTGGCTTGTTTGCCGTCGTAGCTTTGTCTCCTCTAGTTTTATACTTAAGCTGTGAGTTTTGACAAGTATATAATGAAATTCCTTTTGCCAATTGCTTGTCCTTTCTTTTATTGCACTTAAATTTTTATCAAGTATAACTGAGACTCGTCCATCTCTTCTTGGACGTCTTTGCAACTTACTGAATCAGCAGGTGCCTCTTGCCCTTGTCTTTAGACGGCCTTCAAACATTCCACAAATTATAAAGTACAGATGAGACTCGTCCTACTTGTTTTTAGACTCGTCCTGACCTTTGAGCGGATTTTAAGCTTTGTGAAGGAAAAGGAGAGTATCATCCTTGTCTTTGGACGATCGTCAGACTTTATAAATGTAGCGAAGTATAAATTGGTACTCGTCCTGACTTTTGGACGATCTGCAAACTTGGTTAAGGAAAGAGTATCATCCTTGTCCTTGGACGATCGTGAAACTTTCCAAAATGTAGCCAAGTATAAAATGAGACTCGTTCTGATTTTGGACAGTCTGCAAACTTGGACGAGCCTTGCCCCAAGAAGGAAAGTGGCCAATATTGGCCGAGCAAACCTACACTCCTTTATTTAGGACAGGCTTATTTTCTTGTGGACGATCTATATATTGCGGTTTATGGACGAGCCACGCTTTAGCCGGCTTCGTTGAGGAGGCAACCCTCGTCTTGGAGTAGCTAACCTTTACTAGGGCTTTTATTGCTTAGTTGGTCGTGGCCTTTGGACGACCTTTGACTTCCCTCAAAAGAGGCCAAGGATGACTGTGGCTCGTCCTACATACTTGACTCGTCCTAGTAAATTTCATGGTGTATAGCGTTACCCCCCCTTCTTGGGCTTAGCTCAACCTTGTATTATGGGCGAGCCATGCACCAAGAAGGAGAGCGGCCAACATTGGCCGAGCCTGCTGAAATTGTTTCGGACGAGCCTTATATTAATGGACGAACGATGTTTTGGCCGGCTTTCTTGAGGGAGCAACACTCGTCTTGAAGTAGCGGATCCTTACTAGGGTCTTTACTACTTAGCTGTCCGTGTATTCGAAAGTAAGATTCCTTTACTAAGGGTTGCTTACTTCAGTGTCAGCTTTCTATTAGAGACCTTGACGTTTCTCTTACTAGAGATTCTTGTCAATTTGTTGACCATATATGCGATCTAATCTTTAGGTTTATTACACTTTGGCCGGTCTCATTGAGGGAGTGATGTTCGGTAGAGAAGTGAGCATTTTTGACGCTCTATTGTTCTTTGTAATTTTGTCCAAGTTACCGTCACTTTTAGACTACGAACTGGTTAAATGCCCCAAAGTGAATCAGCTTGGTAAAAAAAAACAAAGATAAGAAGGAAGTAGAGATTGTATTATATGAATTTTGCTTGACTAAATGTCAAGATACATGTTTACAATTCTTTTTCCCTTGTTTGTGCCATGGCACTTTTGAGTGATTACAAATTACTTGCCGTTTTTTCTGGCGATTAACTGAGTTAGACGTGGTACTTCTTCAAAGTATTCGAGTTCCAAGTGCGCTGTATTGGTTGTCCATCCATATCTTGGAGACAAAAGGTTTCGCTTCGCACCTCTTGGACAATTAGATAGGGTCCTTCCCAATTTGGTGTTAGTTTCCCCAGCTCCTTAGCTCGTCCAACTGCCTCCATCTTCCTTAGAACCAGGTCCCCTACCTTGAGTGGTCGTCTAGCGACTCTCTTGTTGAAGTCCCGAGCCATTCGCAACTTGTACAATTGCATTCTGAGTAAAGCATTGCCCCTGACTTCTGGTACTTGATCCAAAGATGTGCGCAATGCAGCCCAGTTGGCATCTTCCCTGTAAAGCATAACTCGTAGGGTGGGTTCTTCAATCTCAATGGGCAAGACGGCTTCGGTGCCATAGACTAACATGAAGGGTGTCTCCCCTGTTGAGTTTTTGACGATGCTTCTGATGGACCATAACACCAGCTGTAGTTCTTCAACCCATTGTCCCTTAGCATTATCCAACATTCTTTTGATTCCATTGGATAGAATCTTGTTGAAGGACTCAACTTACCCATTGGCTTGTGGGTGGGCAACTGCAGCAAAGTGGGCTTTGATTTCTCTTTCTGCCAACCAATCTTTCAGCTTAGGCGTCAGCTTAGGCGTTTCAAACTGTGGACCATTATCAAAGACGATGGACCGCGGCATACCAAAACGAGTTAAAATGCTCTTCCAAATAAAGCCTTTGGCGTCATTCGTTGTTATACCCCGCATGGCTTCAGCCTCTATCCATTTAGTGAAATAGTCCACAGCTACAATTACAAACTTCTTTTGCCCAGCGGCTATAGGGAAAGGTCCCAGAATATCCAGGCCCCATTTGGCAAAAGGCAGAGGGAACAAGATAGGAGTTAAGTAATTGGACGGCTTCTGATGCAGATTTTCGTGCTTCTGACAACTGTCGCACTTCTTTGCATAGACGAGAGCATCCTCCTTTAAGGTAGGCCAGTAATACTCCGTCCTTAAAGCCTTTTTTCCCAAAGCTCTTCCCCCAATGTGAGATGCACAAGCTCCTTCATGGAGTTCCTTCAGAACCTCTAGACCATATTCCCTGGTGATGCACTTGAGAAGAGGATGATTGAATGACTTCTTGTAAAGGGTCTCATCCCATAGTTCAAATCATTTGTCTCTGGATTTCACATACTTTGCCTCTACAGGGTCTGCAGGCAGTCGTCCTGTCTTCTTGTACTCTATTATAGGATTCATCCAAACTGCCCCTCGGCTAAGAAACATGATTTGTTCTTGGTCAATGCTCTTTTTTGGTTTAACTTTCCAAAACACTGTCCTTGGCGCATCACCTTCAGCCGAGCTGGCCAACTTTGAGAGAGCGTCTGCTTGATGATTTTCTGACCTTGGTTCTTGGTCGAGAACAAATCGTTTCAAAGGCTCAATCTCATCCTTGATCAGACGCATATATTTTCTCATTGATGCTTCTTTACATTCGAAGTCTCCATTGACTTGACTGACGACCAAGAGAGAGTCTGATTTGGCCTCAATCTCTAGAGCTCCAGCCGCCTTACACATTTTGATCCCAGCCAGAAGTGCTTCATATTCAGCTTCGTTGTTGGACGCTTGGAATTGGAACCTTAGCGCATATTCAAACTTGTCTCCTTCTGGAGATTGACAAATGATTCCTGCCCCACATCCGTTGACAGTGGACGATCCATCAACCATGAGCGTCCAATGCTTCCTCCCTTCAGCTGGATCAAGTATTGGTTCTATAGTTGGCCGAGTAAGCTCAACTATAAAATCTGCCAAAGCTTGCCCCTTAATGGCTTTCCTTGGTTCAAATGATATATCGAACATGTTAAGCTCAACAACCCATTTTAGCATCCGTACGGCGGCTTCCATCTTTTGAAAAACTTGCTTCAAGGGTTGGTCAGTGTAGACGAGTATACTGTGAGCCAAGAAATAGGGCCTTAACTTTCTGCTGGCCATAACGAGTGCCAACCCAAACTTCTCGACCGGAGTATACCTATTTTCCGCGTCCTTGAGCACATGACTCACGAAGTATATTGGGACTTGCACGGATTCTCTTTCAGCCAGCAGAACAGCACTCACAGCCTGAGTGGACACAACCAAGTATACAAACAATTTTTCCCCCTCGGCTGGACTGACCAATCTAGGGAGCTGACGAAGGTGATCGTTGACTTGCTGAAGCGCTTGTTCAACTTCTGCTGTCCACTCAAACTTGGCCTTCTTCTTGATAGTAGCGAAAAAGTGATGGCACTTATCGCCCGACTTAGACAAGAAACGTCCAAGGGCAGCTAAGCAACCCGTCAATCGTTGAACTTCCTTTATCTTTGACGGAGATTTCATGTCTAGAATAGCTTGGATCTTTTCAGGGTTGGCTTCTATTCCCCTCTGATCTACTAAGAAGCCTAAGAACTTCCCAGACAAGACTCCAAAGACACATTTGCTGGGGTTCAATTTTAGTTTGTATTTTCTGAGAGTTTCGAAAGTTTCTCTCAAATCACCAACATGACCTTCCTCTTGCCGACTCTTGACTATCATATAGATCATCAATATATGCTTCCATGTTTCTTCCCAATTGTGGCTAAAAGACAGTATTAATCAATCTTTGAAAGGTGGCCGACGCATTACGGAGGCCAAAAGGCATCCTCAGCCAGCCATACAGTCCTTTCTCAGTAATGAAGGACGTTTTGTCCTGATCATTTGACCACATGGGGATTTGATGAAAGCCTGAATATGCGTCCATGAAGCTTAACAAAGCATGGCCGACTGTGGAGTCTACCAGTCGATCCAACTTAGGCAAGGGGAAACTGTCCTTGGGACAAGCCTTGTTGAGATCAGTGTAGTCCACACACATCCTCCAAGTGCCATTAGGCTTTGGCACCATGACCACATTCGCTATCCATTCTGGATAATAAGTCTCTATGATGAATTTTGATCCCAACAACTTCTAAACTTCCTGGTCGATCGCCTGATTCCTGGCCGGTCCTAAATGCCTTTTCTTCTGACGAACAGGTTTTAAACTTGGATAAACATTCAGCCGGTGGACGGCTATCTCTGGATCAATTCCAGGCATTTCTTCAACACAATAATTAAACACGTCTTGAAATTCTTTTAACAAACTGATTAAAAGGCCCCTCAAATCAGGAGAGAGTGAAGACCCAATCTTCAAGATTCTTTCTGGACGAGCTTCATCCAAACATACATCTTCTGGGACTTCCACCGGTTCTGGACGTTCTAGTGCCAATCCCATAATGGCCATTACTTCTTCAGACGAGGGTGGCTCTTCCTTGACGGGCTCATACTTCCTTTTCTTGCTGGGGAGATGCTCAGACGTTTTCCTTGAGGGAGCAACTGGTGTCTGAGGACTCTCAATTGTCATTCTCAGCGAGGCCACTTGGTCCTTTACAATTTCGGACGTTTTCCTTTCGCCAGCGGCCCTCGTCTTATCTTTCCCAATTTCAGACATGTTCCTTCCGCCAGCGGCCTCGTCTGGTTTTCATTGTCTGCTTTCCATGATGACGGCTTGAGGGTAGTTAGGTAACATTCCCTAGCCGCCTGCTGATCTCCATACAAGGAGCCAATTTTGCCACCATCACATTCAAACTTCATAAGCATCAAGTGAGTTACTATTACAGCTTTAACATGATTTAGAGTTGGTCGTCCAAGTATGACATTATAGGCTGTCAAATCTCGGACAACCAAGAACTTGATAAACAAAGTCCTTGAGGCATCCTTCTCTCCAATTCGGACAGGCAAAGTAACTGTTCCCATAGGATGAATGATTCCTCCCCCAAACCCTATGATGGGATGGTGGACGGGAACCGAGTTCTTCTCATCGAACTTCAATTTAGACAAGCAATCTGCACTAATGATATCTGTTGAGCTTTCGGTGTCGATCAGAATTCTTCTTACTCTCAAGTTGTCTATCTTCATTTCTACAACCAAAGGGTCACCATGGGGAGTTCTCAACTTCCCCCGATCTTGCTCACTGACTACCACTTTTGGTAAGGGCTCGACCTTTGTCTGATCAGTTAGTAAGACTTGGTCGAGCTCCCTGAGATAGTTTTTGTGCCCTCTATTGGTTGGTCCCCCAACGGCAAATCCTCCGGAAATGACAAGAACAACATCCTCGTCAGTGCTCTCACTTTCCTTCTTCTTGGTCTGCCGATCATCCTCTCTCTGAAACTTCCTTCCCCCTTGAGGCAAATATGAGTTCATCTTTCCTTTTCGAGCTAGATCCTCCAAAGCCCTCTTAAGATGCTTACATTCATTGGTCTCGTGACCGCAGTCCTTGTGAAAGTGACATTATTTTCTCTTGTCCCTATTTCTGTAAGGAGTCTTCATCTCAGCTGGAGCCTTCAGCTCATATTGGTCCTTTATCTCCATGAGAATGGAGTATTGGTCCTTGCTGAATTCGATGGAGTTGGATGAAGAAGGCTCAGATTCTTTCCTCTTGCTTCTCCTAGACGAAGTAGTGGTGGAGGTTATGGCCCATGTCTCAGCCTTTTTGGGGTTGTTCTTCTTTGGCTGAGCAACCTCTTCAGGCTTCTTGGACTCGGGATGCTTTGCCTCAGCACATACTTCAGTAGCGTGTATAAACGCTTCGGCTTCCCTTAAAGCTTCGGCAAGAGTGGTGATTTTCTTCTTAACAAGATCGAACTTAAAACTTCCTGGCCTTAGTCCCCTGACAAAGGCGTCAAAGGCCACCGCAGCATTGAGATCTTGAATCTGAAGGGCTTTTAGATTAAATCTTTTAACAAAACTTCTGAGGGCTTCCTTGGGTCCTTGGACGATTTTACCCAAGTGCATGCTTGTTTTCTGTTCTTGCCGATTGGCAACAAAGTGACTAGTGAATAGGTAACTGAGCTCAGTAAAATTGTTGACTAAATTAGGGGGGAGATTGTTAAACCACTTCTGAGCTACTCCTTTCAAAGTAGCCGGGAAATTTTTACACCATGTAGCATCATCCACTGCTTGGACATACGTCTGATGCTTATATGCAGATAAGTGATCGTCTGGATTAGTAGTTCCATCAAAGGGTTCTATGGTAGGGAGTTTTACCTTTGGGAAGGGGGCACCTCCATGATCCTGGCCAAGAATAGGGTCGGCCAGTTGATTCGGAGGGCTCCCAGCTGTCCCTCAATGGGTATGAACTCCTTTCTGTGTTCTTTCAACACAGGGTTAGATGAAGTGTTTGCAGGGGATGGACGCCTATAAACCATGGGCTGAACCACCGTTTTTTCTTATCTCGGACGAACAAGAGAAGGGCCCAGACTTCTTCCTTCTGTTCATGATGGTATCCTCAAAGGGGGGTCTCTCAAGTACGGGGTAGACCCTGTAGCCGACCGTTGTAATGCAACAGCTTTCTCTGCCTCTAGGTATTCCCTGGCATCTGTTTTCATTCGGTGACCATTTGGACGAACATTATCCTGAGTCCTAACCACCAGGTTCCAATCCATCTTCCTTCGCTGCTCACTGCCTTCTGGCTGCTTTTCTCTGGCCGTCCTCCTGGAGGGTTCCTGACGAACAGGCCGACTTGGACCTGGACGGTTTTCTTGGGAACGTCCCCTAAGAGGAACCGGATTGTTAGCTGCCGGCTCCGGGTTAATTTGGAAGAACAACATGTTGTTTTTGATCTGCTCCTGGACGACTACTGCCATCTTAGTCTGGAAGTCATTCTAGACGTTCTCTTGATGGGCAGCAGTCACTGGACGTTCAAGATTCTCTTGAATGACAGGTTGTTGGCTTGGTCCAGGGACATTGATGATGGACGGGGGTCTATCCCTTCCTCGAGGCGGTCTCTCATGATCTACTGTGTCTTCGACATTGATCTGAAAACTTCGATTTCTAGCCACGTTGGACGATTGACAATCAGTCATCGTTGCGTCTCCCCACAGATGGCGCCAAATGTTTAGTCTACTTGTCCAGCAAGTAAACTATAGGTTTAGCTTCCTTGTCCAGCAAGTAAAACTAGTTTCCCTTAGATGTTCTTCACTTGGGGACTTGTGCAACAATGTCTGAGTCTGTCCTATCCGAGCCTGATCTTCGTTCCCGAACCTGCAAAAAGGGACCCACCCTGGAGGTTTGGGTGGTGGTTCCCCCTCCGAAACTTAAGTCAGATATCAGGAGTTGGAAGGAAAAAGTAGAGATCAAAAGAGAAAGTGAGAGAGTATTTTTACAAAGTAAGTTTGCACTGTTTGCATTGAATGATCTTTCTCCTGATTTCAGGGGTAATTATAGTGTTTGTAGTATGACTGCTATCCTTAAAAGTTGCCCTAGAATAGTGGCACCTGATTGGCTAGGCAATCAAACCATGACACTTGGCAGGCTAGGATTTGTGAGGATTTGGGCTTTGACTAACCTTTGGGCCAGAAAGGTGAGTCTTTTCTCCCAACTGGGTACAACCCAATGGTTAAATCTTTTTTTTTTTTTTTTTTCTGAGAGGACACGTGTACGGCCCTGATGGACCCAAGTGTCTCTAAAGGAGCCGTAGATATTTTAGGCTACAACACAAACAATATACATAAAATAGAACATGGGAAATTTCACTTTTATGAGATGTTTCAATTTTGGGAATTGCAGTTATGCACATAAAATAGAACATGGGAAACTTCACTTTTATGAGATGTTTCAGTTTTGGGAATTGCAGTTATGCACATGACTTATAATCTCCTTTCTCAATTTTCTTTCTCTCTTCTATCCTTTGGGTCACCCCTTTTGCGCTCATTCTCTCCTCTCTATATTTTAATCTTTGTTTTTTCTAAAAACCAAATAGTTTGGTCATGTGTAAGAAATTTGAACATTTTTGCCTATAGATAGAATTGTTTTCCATTTTCTCTTTTGCCTTTCTAATTATTGGACAAAAATGTTAGACTTTGTGCAATTAATATTGTGAGTTTATCAATCACTTAAAAAACATACATCAAACTCAAACAACCTACACCAAATGCAACCATTATATTCCAAACCAAATCGTAAAAAATTACATCAAACTCAAACAACCTACACCAAATGCAGTTACAACCATTAAAACTGCAAGTACAAAATTTAAAAGTATTACACCTATTAGATCTATAGATCATATGAAATGAAGAAATGATCCACACAAATAGATGAAAAAAGAAAAGACCTGACAAAACTAGGCTGGAGTTTACTCTATCTGCCAAATGAAATAGACATTAATATTTTCCTTCTTCTTCCATCAATAAAGAGTCGAACTTAGGATATTGCTGTCCGTTTTGGGCGACGTGGAGCTTACAGAAAAAGCAAAAAGAAAAATAAAGAAGTAGAACTCCAAATAATTCTTACCTTCATGTCTTAATCGTCCAGGTGTTTTTTTCTCATATATTGTTAGGTTACTTTATAAGTCCAAAATGGATCATTAAATAAGTTTTTTTTATTATTACATATTTAACCAATCAAACTAAAAAAAAAAAAATGAAATTTTTACTTATTAAATTATAAGTATTTATTTCTTATTGAAAATCAATTAATAAAAGAAATAAAATGAAATACCAAAATAGTTGTACCATTTTTTCATAATTTTGGACATTTAAAAACCTAATCATTAATATCTTTGAGTTTATATTTTATAAAGAAAATGACAGTTGATATTACCAATATACATATAGAAAAATACAATAAAATACGATCAGATAGGATATGTAAAAATTTCAAAAAGTCTACATTTTCTCCACGAAGAGCACGTGCATTTGCCCGGGTCCCCAATACTAGTATATATATAAAGGAGGAACTTTTCGGGAGCATAGGTAGCTCCTCAATATTTCGAGGTCATAGAGCGCGCCACGTAGGATTGCCATGTCATTAATTTTTATTTTTATTATTTACCTTAGAGTTCTACATAGATTTAAATACATATAAGGAGCTTTGGATAAGCGAAAATTAGAGTTTGGTTTTGAATGAACAACCTAAATTATTATATTATGTATTTTGTGTATAACTTTTGCTACGTAATTCGGAATATTATAATTTTTGTACCATTGGATAGTGCTCGAAATATGCTTTGAAATAAGATCCATATACAATATAGTTCTATAACTTATGAAATAGAGAGTGCCACGTAGGATTGCCATGTCATTAATTTTTGTTTTAAATATTTTAAAAAATACACATATTTATATACATAAAAGGAGTTTTGAATAAGGAGAAATTTGAGTTTGGTTTTGAACAAACAACCTAAATGATTATATTATGTAAATTGAATATAACTGTTGCTACCTAATGCAAAACATTATAATTTTTTTTTATCATTGGAGAGTGCTTGAAATATGCTTCAAAATGAGAACCATTTACAATATAGCTTTACAACTCATGAAAATATATTTAATTAGATGAATGGTAAGACATTTTTTAGTATTTCTTTTAGATAAATATAATAATAATTAAGCTATAAGTATAGTGTACAATATGTGATTATAGCATTTTATAATAGGTCCAAATTACAGGATTAAAAATATTATCTTTCAAAACCTCAGCCTTAATTACTCAATTGAACCAAAACAATTTATTGTTACAAGAAAAACTAAAATCTGTAGCGATAAACTTACATATATATAAGAATTTTGGATGATGAAAAAATTTGAGTTTGATTTTAAAAAACAACCTTAGAATATTATAGAGAGCTCCATCTAAACAAGTCATGTTATTGTTTTTAATTTTTAATTTTTTTAAATTAAAATAGTGTTCAACATAGATATAAATACATATAAGGTGTTTTGGATAAGTGAAGATTACTGTCTGATTTTAAATAAACAACCTAAATTATTATACTATGTAAATTGATAATAACTTTTGCTACAAATTCGCAATATTATAATTTTTTTTTACCATTGGAGAGTGCTCGAAATATGCTTCGAAATAAGTTATATATACAATATAGTATTACAACTTATGAAAATTTATTTATTTAGATGAACAATAACGTATCATTTATTCTTTATTTTAATTACATATAAAAATAACTATAACAATAGCGTATTATATGTAACAATTCAATTATATCTTTCAAAATCATACTTTTAAAAATTGAGTTATATAAAGATGAAAGAGTACATATTTATAATTTTGAACCTATAGCATACCATGGTGGCATTATATGAATCAAATGAAAGTTTGTCAACGATATTGCAAAGGTATTATGCAATTGACTAATTATTTTATTCCTAGAATATTTATTGTATACATAATTATTTATGTTTGTATTTTCCATATATCTATATGTCAGATCTTATTCTTTTCTCCGTGAACTTGATTCTACTAAACTAATTGGAAATCAAGGTTCGCGTTTCTAAATTATTTGAGGCCACAGATCATAAAAAAGGAGAAAGTTTGATAAGTCCTGGTATGGTCATGATGGATGAAGAGGTATTTTTTCTCTTAAATAGTATTTTTCGCTTATTAGTAGAGGTTAGTTTTATATTTAATTAATTTTATTCATGATACCGTCATTATGATATTATTTTTTTCGTTTTCCCATCTTCCATTCTATATTTAGTATTTATGTGCCATTAAAAGTTAAAGTTGTGGCCGACACTCATATTTTTCGCTAATTTTTCTGTCCTGCATCTATTAAATAAGTACTCTCTACTTTCTTCAAATATCATTTCAGGAGTTCTTCATGTTAAAATTGTGTTAATTTTTGTTAGTCATACCAATTATAGGGATACCATTTAATAATAAACTTAGCTACAATATTTAGTTGAATATTAAAAAAATATATAACAAATCTAAAAATTAGAGTATGATGATAAATACTTATATCCGTTCTTTTTCTACTGCAACAATGGGTTTGTGCATGTTTTTTAAGGAAAAGAAAAAAGGGTAGTTTAGCATAGAGGTACCCATTCAATTAACAAGAGTAAGGGATAAGTAAATATTTAATAAAGTAAACGCAACTTTATGGGGCAATTTGATGAGTAATCAATGATGGTTTAATTAACATAAAGTAAAGACAATATTGTCAATTATAGTTGTTTTTTTACTAAAAGTGAAGTGACAATAGATGAAACTACCCAAAGTGGTGATTATTGCAATTGAAAAAGAACAGAGGAAGTATGTAAATAAAATGGTGTTGAAAAATCTCATTTTACAGCAACAGAAATTAACAAAGTTTACAAAAAATTTGCAATGAAATAATATAAACAAGAACCCGTACAACGCACGGGCTTCAAAACTTGTAAATGAATAAAGTTGAACAAAGCAGATTAATGATGGATTAGTCAAGGAAATTTTTTTAAATTCCTTTTGAATTGAAATGGCACTCCTCATTCACCACAAAAGGACACTCTTGACTTTTTATAATTGGACAATGAATTCTGCATGATGTCATTCTAGACATTGTTGGACCAAGCCCAAATGTAATGGAGGATGAGCCTTCAATTGCTCCCGTCAAAATTTGTGCTCTTCTTTCTCTTTATGCCATCTTGTGGCTATTAGAGCACCCCTAAACGCCCCTCGTTAAAGTTTAATTCTTGAAACTAGCTTTTTGACCCGTGCAAAATGCATGGAAAGTTTTTTGTTTTATAAATTTAAGATTTTAGGATGTTTATCCTAAAATCATGGGGTTAATATTAGTTCGTCGTTTAAGTTTTTAATAATCACATCGTGCATTAAGAATATTTTACAATTGACTTATGACCCATGCGTTCAGTGACTGATGTACGTAATATGATGATGGAACACGTGACCAATCGTTTTTTTCAGAAAAAAAAGTTGACTTAAAAAGTCTTCCGTCTGCCCTAGAGGTGATCATGGGTCGGGTAGGGATTTGCCAAAAAAAAGTGACCTGTTACGGGCAAAAGCCTCGAACGAAAATTCCTGCACCGAAACCCGTTATTGTGGGCCGGGCCAAACGGGCTTTATGGGTCGGTCAAAAGTAGCCTTATTTTTCGGATTTAGGTTGTTGGTGGCCCGATTTTCATGCCCAAAAATCGGGTTAGCCCCGAGCCATGGGCTGAAAAATCATGTCCAAAATTCTCTCATTTCGGGCCACGTCGGGCCTAGTTGATCACCATTACTCTGCCAGCCCATTGATTAGATAAAGATTACAATTCTTCCCACTAACTGGCACACAATCATGCAACCACTTTTGCTCCCGCTATCTGTAGTCCCACTCACCCCCTCTCTCTTGTTGTAAATATTTTGTTTTATAAATGTAAGAAACTAAATTATTGTAATCTTCTTTGCTAGATAAGTCTATAATCATATCACCCAACAAACACTAAAAACAAATGCAAATATACACATAATCGAAACAAAAAAAAGCACCCAAATAATGATAAGAACAAAAAAATGTGGTAACAAAGACACAAAATAAAAAATGTGGTAAAATACCTTGAACAATAAAATTAGTGATTAGTATTATACAAAATTAAATAGCAAATTTTATAAAAAGAAAACAAAAAGAAAAAATTGAAACCAGGGGGGCATTGGTTCGAAAAATTTCCAAAAATTTGTACCTGATAGGAAAACTTGTTTTGTCTAAGGGGGTAAATGTCATGCGCGGAATGAATACCTTATTTTCCACTTAGTTCTGAAAAGTCACCACAACTTCAATAATGTTATTTCCAAGATGCTTGACGACAAAATCATATCGTTACAAAACCAAAATTCTAGTAAATTTTCCTTAAAAGAATCACCATTGCACCAACTTTCAATGTTATGTTGTGATTCTGTAACCCCCAAAACACGATCGTGTTAAGAAATTCAGTAGAGTACATCTAATTCATTCAAAGGGTTTAATTTTGTGTTCATTAGCTACCGTATCACGTCTTGATAGTAATACTTTGTTAAGCAATATATAAACTTTTAGGCATATTATGTTATTTTCTAAATTTGTTCTCGATATTGCAACTTACGTATTACAGCACCTAGAATTTTATATAGCAATTCTTTTTCAGATTAATATACCCTTGATTTATTTATAAATAATTGAAGTGTATGAGGACCACTCAATATGGTTATCAAAACTAATATACAATTACTATCGTTTATGAAATATACGTATTTTGTTGGTACACTTATGCTAGTTTCACAGAAAGTTTTTTTTGTTTAATAAGAATACAAACTATATTAAAAGCATATAAACGATTTTCTAAGTCTACTCGATCAGAAAGAGGGTTATATACTATTCGAAGCTAAAATGAGTTTAACAACTAAAACATATATTTAAGAAACTTTAATTAACATATTGAAATACAAATTAATCCTACACATATATATATTTTAAAAAAAACATTAGTGATGCACCTTACACAGTAGACAAAAAACGGTCACTAATTTATTTTAGGAATTTTTCTTCCATTTGAAGGAGTGAGTGTCATTTTGGTGTAAATACCTTATCCCGCTTATTTCTACCTGAATGAACATACTTATTCAATGATTTGATTTCCTAGATGCTTAATTACCAACCTAGTAGCGTTACACAAACCAGGCGTCTGGTCAATATTCTTCATTGGTATCATTGGTGTACTAACCTTTAGTGTTATATTGTGAATTAATAGACAGTAACATCTAATGGTATTAGGATTCATGTGGAGTAAATTTCATGCAATATCAAGTTGCCCTCTTCCTCGGAAATTGCATCTAAACTCAAATATAATACTGGATGAACACTCACCATCTCCACTATCCTATAAGTCGGGGCAAGAATAGCCCTCTCTTTAAAATACTTAGGTTCTCATAAATGATCATTTGAGAAGCTAAGGTATATCTACTTTCCACTATAGCTGATGTATAGGATCACTTTTCCTATCTATAAGAATTGACAATAAGTATAATTCCCGTGCGATACATGATTTATACAATTCAAATATTAACCTTGTAATATTTTAGATATTTAAAATGACCAATCATATTTAACTCTTTTATTTGAAGTTAAATAACTTACATATCATTAAAAAAAACTTAATTATGATAGAGATAATGATCATAATTGTACGACTGAGTATAAATCAGCTTGTCGCAACGAAAAAAAAATCATGTTACCATTTACAATACAAAACTCATCAATTACATCGTTTTTATTTTCGTGTCATATTGTAGACCCTTAATAGGTTGTTAATTATTGCATATTAATTTCAATCTTTCTTTAGTATTTAGTGTTATACGCCCATTTGTATCTTACTTTATTGATATTTGTATATTTTTGAACTGCATAATGAATATGGAGTAAATAAATGATAAATTTAATTTTACTCCTATAGAATTTGCTCTTCACAGTTTCTCAAAAGCAATTCCCTGCTTTCTTCTCAAAAGCAATTCAAAGGAACAAAAAACTATGGAGGCAATATTTAAATATATATAGAGTCAGCCAAAGTTTTTATATTAATTAAGAGTAATTAAGAAAATAATAACCTTGTACAACTGTACAAATATAAATATGTAGTACTTGTACTATGTATGTGAGTTTCATAGGTTTTCCGTATGGTTTTAAATAAATAAAATGATGAATGTGAAAACAAAAGTACGTAGACAAAATAACAACTTATTTAATAACCCTATCATATCCTTTCACGGTGGTTTTACTCTCTTTTCCTCTACATCTCGAAAAAATAGCTCAATCCTTTTAGTCGATCTATCTCTCTATAAATACATAAAGTGACAAAACCACTAAACTTAGTACTCGTTTATTAGGAGTAAAACCAACTAACGTTGAATAGTTACAAACCCCCTCCTTTAACATATAATGGTTGGAAACTACCTCATTTTGTTGATTCGCCCTGTCTCCATTGTGTCACGATGCTCATCGGATATCCCTATTTCGAGTTTAATACCCATGCAATTTCTTAATGTATATGGTTTACAATTGTAATATTATTACTTTTGTAGAAAAATTTAAGGTAAATATATAGTTAACTCCTTTCCAATAACAAATTAATCATTACATCATTATTTAATTAAAATAATAGTCGATATATAATTAAGGAATGAGGGAACATCGATGAACCCGGTTATTGCAATTGCTCAAGATACCCTTTCTTTTAGCTTCTAAAGTCTATTTTTTAGTTCAAGATAGTTCTTACTAATTGGAATCAAAGAATTAGTATAGATCTGTACGCCAAAATGAGAATGGGCTAGGGTTATGAACTTATAATCTAGAATATGATGATCGAGTCGGTTGCATGATTATAAATTCATTCCATACTGGACCAGAATAGCGTTATAGGTTCTCACTTTGAATAATACCACCTAATATAATTTTCATATATGCATAATCAGAACATTCTTATATTTGACATACATTTTACCATATCCAATCATGAAATATGTTAGCTAATAGATTTGATAAAAATGTTAACAAAAAAAGTTAGTCATTATGACTTATATTAGCCAATCAATAGATTAAGTAAATATAAATGGGCAAGTATGATTTACTATTAAAATCATATTATCAAAAGGTATTGCATGCATCGGGTATATATCATTATAATATTTTGAGATGCAAATATGTCTGTATATGAAATTAAGCAACATGCATGATGATAATCTTGAAACTCAATTTGCTTTAACATGAATTGTTGGCGCACTTCCCAACCTTGGCATGTGTTCGAATCTGTCAGCTGCAATACTTTGTAACTACTTCTTTTTCTTTTTGTGGCGTCAGCAATAAAGTTTAAGTCATCGTAAATTATTTGTACTATTATATGGGAAGAGTTGCTTATTTTCTTTAACTTTTTCCTTTTAATATTTTCTTTTCATCTTCATTACTCTGGTTAAACAAATTACTCTATAATTATTTAAAATTACCTTAAAATAAATTAAAATGACTCTAAAGAAATAAAAGTTATCCTCAAATTAATCCAAGTTAGCCCCTAAATGTACCGAAGTCACCCTATAATATATTAAAGTCATCTTAACTTGTATTGAAGTTAATAAAAATTATCCTTAAATTAATTCTTCGTTGATTACAAAATACTATTTGCAAACACCTTGGTGATGACCCTCTTCTTGAATTCCCTATATGTAAAGACTGATTATTTGAAGTTTCGATTGCTAAAAAATAAAAACCGTCATTTGTACCCAATACAACTCGTAATCCATCTCCATTCTCTAGTACTTCAAATTTGGAATATATGCCAAGGAAATCTCATTGGTGGTTGAAAAGTTGCCCTTGTAAGTAAAACCTTCACGAATATAATTAACTCTATCAATAGAATGTTTTCAATAACTATTACGAAATGGAGGTGTCGAGGATTCATTCACATATTTCTAGATTGTTTTTTCTTCATTGCAAATTGTAATGGCCCGCGGTTTTTTAAGCACGTCTAATTGTGGAAGCTAACAAATTTCATTATAATGATTATGTTATGATATTTCTACTCTCAAATTTTATTTTAGAAATATGGAGTTTTTATTAAATATTATTGAAAATTTAATGGTTTGAATTGGAATTGATTCACCAAACCAAATTAAAGCAAAGGTATTATATAAATGTCCTTATTATTGTTTGGGTCAAGCTCAAATGGCTTAATGAAGCATAATCTAATACCACAAACACTTGTAGGATTTTATTCATTGTTAACTAACCCCAATTCATTCATTCTCTCTTCTCTTCGTGGCCTTCATTGGGAGAGCCAAATCAACCCTCTTCTCCAACTTTTTTTCTCCCTCTTTCAAAATATGAAGGTGGCAGTACATGCTCTTTTTTTTGTCATTTCCCCCAAGCTCACCTACAAATACCATGAACATCAAGCTAAAAATCTCTGTCTTTGAGGAACCAAAATTCCCTCATTTAAATTCAATTTTCGGCAAGATTTCCTGTCTAGTTTTCACTTGCAAAGAGTCGTGAGAAACCCTTGCATTCTCTGATTCTCATCTGGGCCAGTGTCGATACGTTGAACCACCATGTTCCGCTGCTGAGTTGCTTCTGGTTCTTCTCTGTGCTGATTTTTTTTTGTGAAATCTATCTTGATCGTGCAGCATATGGTGCATTATATAGTAGTAAGGATTTAGTCTTTTTTATTTTAGTTTTTTTAAAGAAAATTGAGGAATCAATCTTTGACAGCCGAAAATCAAGGGATAAATCTTCAAGTTATTTATGCTAAAAAAACTATAGATTGGTATTTGTTTAAATTAGGCTTTCATTTTTGGAAGTAACCGGGTTGAATTTAAGTCTCTATCATATAAGCCAAGGGGGGAGCTATGGTGTCCCCTTGGAAAAGTCCAAAATATCCCTCACGTTACCTTAGCGATTAAATATATTTTGCAAATTCAAATAAAGCATATACCATAATAAGGAAACTTTTGTAAATTAAAAAAAACAAGCAATCTTATACAACTATGAACATTTCATATTCAAATACATATGAAACAAAATAAGGAAACAAATACATTGCATATCAAGGCCTAATCAAATAAAATTTATAACACAATCAATGCAAATCATTAATTACGTTTGACAAAAAAAAAATTGAAATTTACCATAAATTAACAAAGACACATTAAAAAACTATTTAGGATAATACATTAGATAAAAATGTTATTAAAAATACAAACTTAATACTTTTTCCTACTAGATCTAAAAAATTTATTGTTTATATATATGTATATACTTATTTTAAGTTGTTTAGATTGACAAGTGTGCGTGGTTTTTTATGAGAATTAATAAAACTTGAAATACCAAGAGTTATGAAACAATTTTTTTTTGCCTATTGATTTGTCAATTACTATGTATTTAAATAGTAATTGTTAGTACATCAATTATTTTTTTATTAAATCAAAAAATGTCTGCACCCTTAAACTGTCATTCAACCAATTTTTTAACGCTTGAATATCAATATTCTTACTAAAATATTGCCGCACGCATAGCGTGCACATTAGGCTAATCTCTATTATATAAAGGAAGGGGGGAGCTATGGTGTCCCCCAAGGATATTATTTTACTACCCTCATGAATAAATTAACTACTTTGCCCAAAAAAAAGAAAAAAAAATCAAACTCAAATATAGCATAAAAAAGTTAACAAAAATGTTGAAAACATTATATTATAACCGAGCCACCATAAATGATGACAATTGTCTACAAGTATTAATGCATTCATACTAACAAAGTAGATATGAAAATTATATTAGCCAAATATTTTATCAATTAGTACACAATTAAGTACTCCGGTATTACATTAAAACTATAAAATTCAATCAATTAACAAAGTGAAATAGTTTCATTAACAAATATTATATAAATTAACTATGGTGTCCCCCAAGGATATTATTTTACTACCCTCATGAATAAATTAGCTACTTTACCCAAAAAAAAGAAAAAAAAAAATCAAACTCAAATATAGCATAAAAAAGTTAACAAAAATATTGAAAACATTATATAATAACCGAGCCACCATAAATGAAGACAATTGTCTAAAAGTATTAATGCATTCATACTAACAAAGTAGATATGAAAAATTATATTAGCCAAATATTTTATCAATTAGTACACAATTAAGTACTCCGTATTACATTAAAACTATAAAATTCAATCAATTAACAAAGTGAAATAGTTTCATTAACAAATATTATATAAATACAAACATGACATATTATGTAAATGCAGACATGACAAACCTTTTGCTAAACAAACATTCAAATAAAAAATGACACAACTCTCAATTCCTGACTTGAAATCAAAGTATCCACTTTCTTCACAATCTATGAAGTACTATCTACTTTCATTCAAATAAAGTATCCACTTAAGTGACATAGACTAAACCAATTAAATTTTGCAACTAACAAAAATTATACTTGATGTCTAATGTTCAAATTTTGACTCATATGCAAAAAAAAAAAAATTTCGAGTTTCTGTCTCGAAAAATAACCAAGCACGCATCGCGTGCAAAAAATGTTAGTATTAATAACAATAACCGGTTTTATAAAATTTGATTTGTTTTCCTAAAAAAGTATATGCTTGATTGATTAATTGATTCACTGATTTATTTTCCCTTAAATGCTACACGCTTGATTGGAGTAATTGATTCATTCTTAAATTCCTAGCAAAATCAGTTAATCTAATTGAATTGTTTCCTAAAATGTTATAGGCTTAATTGAACTAATTGATTTACGTCTAAAAATATCGGGTAATAGTGAGAAAGCTAAAAACAGATGACACGTGGCATGATCATGTAATGTTTGGAGAAACCAAGGAGCACTGAGAGGCGAGGAAGAATCATGGCACGCCACATAGGACAATTTTTTCTTGTTTTATTAGTATATATGATATGATATGATATGATGATTTAGTCATGTGTCATGAAATAATGAAATCAATAATTACCTTGCACTAAATTGTCATAGGATAACATGTTTTATGACATAAAGTGCGTTCTCTTCACCTTAAAAAAATTAAATTTCGTAGGTTAAATCACTTAACCGTTCTTTTATTAATTTTGTTACTTATTATTTCTTTTAGGTTTTTATAATTAAACTTGATGAACGTTAAAAAGAATGTTAAAGTGAATTTATTTAGGATTTTTTTACATAGTGTTTTGGTGTATGAAGTTTGAACCACCTTTTCCATCCAACCAAAAAAAAAAAGAAAAAGCAAAAAAGGAAAAGGAGGTATCAAACCACAAAACGCATCATCTGTACATGCTAAAGGACTGGAGAAATCTCGAGCGGCTGCGAAGAAGTAGTTGCAACGAAGGAGGAGGTGGCGGCCAACGACGACATAGCTTCTCAATTCAGGTGAGACAGTTCGAAAACCCTACATTTGATTTTTGGCCCTTCATATTTATCCGTATTCAATCCTCAATCTTAATCTTAAACCTCCTCGGGCTCGGTTTCTTTTTGAAATAGGTAGTTTTATGAAACTAAAACTGTTGTTCTAAAGTAATTTATCCAATCCTTAATCTTAATCTTAATCTTAATCTTAATCTTAATCTTAATCTTAATCCTACTCGTGCTCGGGCTCGGTTTCTTATTCTATAAGCTATCCGTCCTATAAATTGGAGAGTGCATCGATCTATCTATCTATCTATCTGCCTATCAAAAAAAATAAAAAGTAAAAAATAATGGTGGGTTGTGAGACTGAGACAATAACAGAGGGGTACGAGCAGTCGGTTGATACGGAGGGGGTGTGGCAGGATGAGGTGGTGGATTATGTGGGATCAGGTTTCATTGGCGGTTTAATGGGTGGTTTCCCGTACCACTTGGTAAAAGGGCTGCGTCAAAACTGTGGCATCCCACAAAGCTCCGCATGTGGGTAGTGCTGTTGTGGGTTTTTTTGTAGCATCACACGCTGGGGGTTTCGTGGACAGGTCGATTCGTGGTAAGAATGATTTTTACCACATATTCTTCAGTGGCGCCTTCGGGGGCGCCGCTCTCAGGGCTAAGCATGGAATTATATCTGCGTCACGCTCCTCCCTTTGTATCGGAACTCTTGTCACCCTCTGCTATGCTTGGGATCAACACTCACAAAAGATGAGGGCGGGATCAACAAGCTTACCTAGCCAACACCAACTAGAGAGCTAGAGGATCAGGATTAGGAGACCCAACACATTGTCATCAATAAACACTATGGTTGCCAAGGAACACCTTTTAATATATTAGTAGAGATATTCATGTTTTGTGGTTGAGATGCTAGAGAATAGAGATTAGAGAATAGAGATGCTTTCTTTCTTATTTTTCACTTTCCAATCTATTACCTTGCTGTTACTTTTTTAAATACACTACTTCTATGCCAGTGCCTAGTATTATAATTCAATCATATTCCCAACAAAATTCAATCAAATTGTAGCTTGCTAGCTGTTCCAATTTCGAGGTTCCTTTATATACTTCTCCGTTCCATAATAAGTTAAACATGTGAAATGCAAGACGGACTTAATAAACATCACTTTCAGCCAAAAGCTCATAAATACCCCTTTATATTAGCGAAAAGGAGGAGAAAAAATCACAAAGACATACCGAACATCCATGGCAAATATCGCAATTTGTTACCTTGAAAGCGCACTAAAAAAAGGAATTTTCGCATTAAAATTCACAACCCGAATTGCGAACGGAAGTGTTATTACTATTGAAGTTGATTTAAGCTAATGAAAACCGTATTTAACTATTAAAGGTAATTTTGACTCAATATACCCTAAATTGCAAAAAATTGCAAACTTAAACCCTAAATTACAACCCCAAATCATGGCAATAATCATGCAAATTAACCGCACAATGCAACAACTCAAGACCCCGAAATCAAAACCCCGTTATTCATGCGAAATTAGAACCCCGAAATCAAAACCCAAGAAATTCATGCGAAGTTTATGTTCGAACCCAGAAAAAAATGCAAAAAAGATGCGAAATTATCATGATGCGAACCCGATAATATGCGAAATTTCGAACCACAATATTCAAAAATTAGAACCCATGAAAAATTCATGTTTGAAGTAGATGCGAAATTATCATTCGAAATTATGTTCGAATTAGAAGCGAAAATAAGTAAATTCATGCGAAATTCATGAAGATGAAACCATAATCATATTCAAGTAGATGCGAAAATTAGACTCAAATCGACCTTATTGATTGATGTGAAAACCAAAGACCCGTATGTGAAGAGGTAGATTTTTTCATGAGAGAGAAGAGAATGAAGAAGGCAAGGAAAAATGAAACCCCCTAGAAAAACGCCTCGTTGAGATAGAACACCAAAAGATTTTTCTTCACAAACCCTAAAAAGATGTGTAGGTGGATTTGTGAGGGATTAATTGTTATCGTGGAGAAATGCTTGCCGCAATTAGGTGAGATGTAGTTGAGATGATTTATTAGGAGTTATTATGAGGTTTAGTAGTTGAGATGACTCTAATGAAGTTAGGTGAGATGTGTTTAATGAGGAGTAATAGAGGGTATTTTTGTCATTTTGCTACTTTTTTTCTTTCCATTTAAGGTATGTTTCACTTATTTCAAACGTTCCAAAATCGTAAGTTGCTTTCACTTATTACGAACGGAGGAAGTATGTCATTATTCACATTCTTTGACCAAACAAGGCCTATGTTTTTCCATTACTATTATCTCCTTTAATTTGTAATATTGCCCAACTTATACAATTTCATCGATTGTAAGTTCTAATTATCTAATCATAGCCTATATCTTTTTTTATCTCTTACTTGTTTCTCCATTCTTGACATAATGACTATCATTTAATGAATTCCAAAACTAGCTAGTTGGATTATTCGAATTTGTTTTTAAAATTGCTTCACATCAGTTTGAGAAGAGATCATCAGATCCAACAACCTCTAAACATCATAAATTGAGGGGAAAAAAGCTCTCATTTATGAGTTAGGATTATTGACTCACATTAGATAAGAAGAGGTCGTATAATTAAAACTCAGAAAGTGAAGTATATATTATCTCCACATGCTACTCCTACGTCGAGTGGTATTTTTTAAGCTATTTCCAAACAGAACTTCAAACACACTTCTCACCATTAGTAAGTTTGCTTAAGTTCAAATCCTACAAGCTAAGCTACTTCAAAAATTGTTGCCTAACCAGCCAAGCTCTAAATACGAAATGAAGCTATGAAGAAGTTGGATTAATCTGTGAATATGTGAAGCTACGAATAAGCGAATCTGTGAAGCTATGAAGAACTTGAAGAAACGAATGAAAATGGTGAAGCTAGGAAGAAGTTGGATTAATCAAACAATAAGCGAATCTATACTGAAAGTGCAAATTAATGTACAAAGCTCATTTTTTTCTTAATCCTTGATGTAATATGTGATCCATGAAACCGACTCTGCAAGAATTCCACAGCATATGCTATGACTTGATTCATAATATTCTTATGATTTATGAAGAGCGAGGCAGAATATGGCTTATAAATTCTATTGTGGAAGGAGTATGGACATTGTGAATATTATCTACTTATGGAGTTAATTATAAACGCATGGAAAATCGTTTTTTGTCAACAGAAAAACATATACATATATTTC